>QXDM01000030.1:600000-1123058 GCA_003730235.1 Pythium guiyangense
GCTCCTCCATGGCGGCCATCCCGACGCAGGACGCGCGCGAGTTCCTCCGCTTCCTGCGCGCGCAGCCGCGCGAAGTGCTCACACACGACGACGCGCTCCTGCCACTGCTCGTCCAGCAGGTCGTGCGCCGCGCGATCGAGCCGGCGTTTGTCCCTGCGTTCCTCGACGCGATCCTGCTCGCGCACTGCACTGGCGACGCAGAAACACCCGAGGTGCTGCTCAGCGGCGACACGACACCTGATCAGAGCCACCTCACGCCACAGTCGCCGTCGCCGTATCCGTCGCTCTCGCCAGCGTCGCCGCCGCTCGATCCGCAGCACTTGCAGCAGCAGCACCACCATGCAAATGGACACAGTACGCGCGCAGCAGTGAGCAAGAGCGAGCGCGAGCTCGCGAACCGGTACAAGACTGTCGTGCCGCGCGAGGCGTTCTTCCAGCAGTTTGAGCCCAAGACGTCGTCGCACGGGCTCTGCGGCTACGTCTTCCAGCGCAACGACATTGCGTTCAACTGCAAGACGTGTCAGCTCGACGAGACGTGCGTGCTGTGTCTCCAGTGCTACCGCAATGGGAACCACGAGGGCCACGACATCTTCTTCCACCGGACGTTCCCAGGCGGCTGCTGCGACTGCGGCGACAGCGAAGCGTGGGACCCTGACGGCTTTTGCATCTACCACGGCGACCGCGCCGAGACCGACGGCGACGCAACGCCTGGCGAAGCGAGCGACGAGCAACCTGGGCTGCCACAGGACCTCTTAAGCCTCGCAGACGCGCTCTTTGAGCAGATCGTGCTGTTCATGGTCGAGATGGCGAAGAAGTCGATGGACACGTTTGACTGCGAGCGCGTCGATGCGCACGGCCGGGAGCTCCAGCAAGCGTACGCAGCGCAGCTCCAGGGCACAGGGAGCAACCCTGCCGACCTTCCGCTCTTCCACGTGCGCATGTGCAACGACGACGTGCACTCGGACGAAGAGCTCGTGCTGTCGCTCACGCAGAAGCGCATCCCAGACCCGCGCGAGCTCGTGCGGCGCGTCGACTCAAACGGCTACGAGATCGTCGCAGCGAGCGTGACGCTTCGCGACGCGCTCACGCTCATGCAGGCGTTCAAGACCGAGGGCTGGCACGTGTGCGTCGTCGAGGACCAGCACATGCACGACGAGAGCGTGCTGCTCCATGTCATTCGCTGGATCAAGCAGATCGGCTCGCTCTCGAAGCCGCTCCTGAGTCTCTTCTACGGCAAGCTCTTTGACACGTCGAACCCGATGTCTGCGCCAAAGGAGCCGCTCCAGGTCCTGTTCCTCTCGGACCCGTACTTTCGGAAAGAGAGCGTCTTGGAGCTGTACGAGCTGTACCTGAAGCTCCAGGGCGACAAAGACCCAAAGCTCAAGTTCTCGGTCGTGTTTGCCAAGGTCTACAACCGCATGATGTCCAAGTACTTCTGCGGCATTGGCACGCGCGACGAGTCACTCTTCCAGTACGGCGTCCAGATCTTCACGAC
The DNA here is from genome assembly GCA_003730235.1 of Pythium guiyangense. Taxonomy (NCBI): domain Eukaryota; phylum Oomycota; class Peronosporomycetes; order Pythiales; family Pythiaceae; genus Pythium; species Pythium guiyangense. Next base: position 601,496 of record QXDM01000030.1, read on the forward strand.
ACCGTCGATCGTGACGCACTTGGCGAGCAACGGCGTCTTGGACATGCTCTTGGACACGTTCAACGTCGCGCTCGAGCTCGCCAAGTCGAGCAAACTCTCGGCGGTCGTCGCATCGAGCGCGCGGTTTGTGCCGTCGGCAGTTGCGCGCCACTCGCGGACGCTCGACTGCGACCACTCGCTGCTCAAGTTCCGGCGCTACACGTTCACGACTGACAACATTGGCTACGTGTTCAACATCCCGAGCGTCGCGAGCGAGATCCTCTTGTCGAAAGACCTTCTGGGCAAGTGGTTTGACGCACTGCGGCAGGTCCAGGGCCTCGACCCGCAAGTGCGCATCCAAGACGGCCACGCCCACGTGACGTTTGAGACCGAGCTGTGGTTCACCGCGTTCTCGTTCCACTCGACGATCACGAAGCTCCTCTCGCAGCTCGTGAAAGGCCTCCGGACGACTGACGGCACGGACGCGAGCAAGCAAGCGATGATCGACAACGTCCTCGACTGCTTCTGGGAGCAGCTCGACCTCTCTGGCGTCGCTGGCTCCGTCCTGCAGCTCCACACACCGCCGTTTGGGTACCTCATGGGCGCGCGCCAGGAGCAGATTGTCAAGTTTGACGTCGCGAGCCAGCCCGTGTCGTTCCACTACCCGCTCCATAGCTTGCTCGCGAGCTTCTTGCTCGAGAGTCTGTACTACGGCCCCGGCTCGAGCGTGGCGGCACCAGCGTCGTCGCCGTCGTGGATCACGACCTGGAAAGCGTTTGTCGAAGACTCGATCCTGCGCTTCTACAGCGCCGCAGACGACGCGATGGACCACGAAGCGACGAACTTTGAGCACAAGCGCGAGCTCTTGATCTACGGCTTGATGGAGTACCCGCTCCGGACGCTCGTGCTCTGTGCGCAGATCCACAGCGGCCTGTGGATCCGCAATGGCCAGTCGATGCACCGGCAAATGGTGAACTACATGAGCCCGCCGTGGTGCAGCGAGCTGCGGGACTTGGACCTGTTCTTGCTCCAGATCAGCACCGGCATCGTCGGCTTTCGCAAGTTCTTTACGATCTACTTTGACCGCTTTGGCCTGTCCGAGTGGCTCATCAGTCTCAAGAACAGCCGCAGTAGTCTCTCGCGCGACTTCCCAACGGGCGGCGATGATGACAAGCTCGTGACGGTCCTCGAAGCAGCGCTCTTGCAGCTCATCTGGATCGTCACGGAGCTCCCGCCGCCGCTCGATGCGATGCAGGAGCACGACATCGTGCTCCGGCGCGAGATCATCCACCGCTTGACGCAGCACCCGTGCCGCTTGTCGGAGCTCTTGGACCAGACGTCGTTCATGGTCTCGACTGTCTTTGGCGGCGTCGCGTCGCAGCACAAGCAGCAGCACTTGGCGCGCGTTGAGCGCATCCTCGACGAAGTCGCAGACGTCCAAGTGAAGCGGTCGTCGCTCATGTCGCCGTTCTTACCAGGCGGCGACGGCGCGAATGACGGCGGCGGCGTCATGGAGCCAAACAAGTACGTGCTCAAGAAGGAGTTCTTTAGCGAGTACGACCCGGGCTTCTACCACTTGAGCCGCTCGGGCCATGAGAAGGCGCAGTTTGCGCGCCAGGAGGCGCTCTTCAAGACGTGGAAGGTCGACGACGCGCCGATCCCGATGGTCCAGCAGCTCCCACCCGGTCACGCGAGTCTGTCGTCGATCCGGTTCATGGTCTTGGAGAAAGGCTTCATCGGCATCCTTCGGCTCCTACTCGAAGACGCGGCGCTCGAGCGCAACGCCGCGCGCAAGCGCACGAACTTGACCGTCGTGCTTCGCGTGCTCCACCTCGTGAACGTCATGGTGCTCGTGCTCAAGCACAGCAGCCAGCGCGTGCGTGCGAGCGACCCGCTGTTGTCAGACAGCAAGAAGCGAAAAGTGCTCGCGCTCTTCCGCAGCGGCGCCGATGCGTTCGACGAAGACGACGACTGGCGCGGGAAGAAGCGTGTGCGGCGCCAAGCAGTGCGCGAGAGCGAGAGCGACGTCCAGATGAGCAGCGAGTACGTCTGTCCTTGATGATGCGAGGCAAAGGCGAACTCTGTGATGCACTAACGTGGCTCTGTGGCGATGGACAGTAGCGACCAGGGCGACGTCGCAGAGGTGCAGGACCACAGCGTCGTGTCGCTCCTCGCGACATTTGCGCGCGACCAAGTGAAGAACGACTTTGACACGTCCAAGTCAACGATCTCGGCGATCTACTGGATCCTCAAGGAGCTCGCGGCGATGGACCGGACGATCGACGCGTTCGTGGCGCCGATCTTCTTCTCCAAGACCAAGAAGGCAGACGAGAGCGTCGACGACAGCGGTCTATCGAAAGCTGAGCTCAAGAAGCTCCACCAGAAGCGCGCAATCGAAGCGATGATGGCGCGGCAGAAGGCGTTTGCGCAGTCGAGCATCTTTGCCGACATGCAAGAGGACGACGACGATGACGACGACATGGCAGCGGCCAGTGGCGACGCGGTGACGGACGGCTCGGGCCAGCACGACAGCGCTGCGGGGTCAACGATCGTGTACCGGCCGCCGCCAGTGCCAGACTGCATCATCTGCTCGCAGAAGAAGAAGGACGACCCGATCATGTACATTGGGCACTCGCAGATGAGCAACGTGACGGCGCATGCGCTCGCACAGACAGACGAGAGCGCTGACGGCAGTGGCGGCGTTGCGGCGGCGGTGGTGAAAGAGCCGGCGTTCCCGCCGCAGATCTACCTCTCGCTCTGCGGCCACGCCGTGCACTTGCACTGCTGGCGCAAGTACTTTGACTCGGTCAAGGCGCAGTCGCGCTTCAACTTAGAGCACAGCCAGTCGAACGTCGCGTTCGACGCGCACTATGGTGAGTTCCTCTGTCCGCTCTGCCAGGCCCTGAGCTCCATGGTCGTGCCGTACGTGCCGCTCAGTGCGGAGCTGACGCTCGACGACCGCGAGCGCGACCGCGCGTCGCTCGAGCGCGTGTTCCAGTCGAAACAGGACACTGCGAGCATCTTGCGGTGGCTCTCGGACGAGCTCCCCGCGCGCTTGGAGGCGATCGAGCTCGAGGACGACGACGAGGACTTTAGCGACGACGACGAGTACAGCGACAGTGAGGACGAGATTGGTCGTGCACGGCCGCGCGAAGACGTGCGCGCGATGAAGCAGTTTGCGCTCTCGTTCCTCGAAGCACTGCTGCAGTTCCAGCCAGACGCGCCGAACGTCGCTGCGGCCATGAGCGCGCTCACGAGCGGCTTCCTCAACACCGGTCCGCAGCTCGCGCACGTGATCTGGTCGGCCGTGACGTCGACGATCACGAGCGTGCAGCTGAGCGGCATCTCGTCTGCGATCTACTCGCTCGAAGCGAGCGCTGCGAGCGGACCGAACGGCGCGAACGGACCGCCCAAGGCGCCGACGAACACGTTCTCGTCGCTCACGATCACGTCGCTGCTGAACGCGCCAGTGGCATGCATGAAGACGCGCTTGGCCGTGTCGCTCCCTGAGTCGCTCGACAGCCAACTGGACCCGTTCTCGCCAAAGGAAGACAGCAAGCTGAACGTGCTCCTGCGTGCGCTCCGGCGCATCCACGTGCTCTGCGCGAACCGCAAGCACGAGTTCTACCATGCGCTCGTGGCGCCGATCCAGTCCAACTTGCGTCTGCAGCTGACGCCCGAGGAGTGGGAGAACGCGCTCGTGGGCGGTCCGCCGCTCGAGCTCGGGCAGCCGATCCTCGGCCAGGACTTGCTCTACTTGAGCGTCGCAGTCTGCAGTAGCATGGTGCACACGAAGGCCGAGATCCTCCGGACGCTCCGGTCGTTCTGCGTGCTGCACATGGCGCAAGTGCTCGTGCAGCTCGCGCGCGTGCCAGCAGAGGAGCCGAGCGACGAGGACGCGCACCTCGACGGTGTCTGCAGCGGCTCGGCGGCATCTGCTGCGCCGGGCGACCACGACGACGCAGCGATGGCGAGTAGCAGCCGCACGACAGAGGAGGACGTGGCGATGCAGCACGCGCTCGAGCACTTGATGGATCGCTGGAGCGCGCTCGCAGGCGTCGACCTCGTCGTGAACGAGCCAAGTGCGCCGTCGACTGCTGTTGCAGAGGACGGAACGACTGCGCAGCCGCCAGTCGCGCGGCCTCACACGCGCTTGCGCGGGTACCAGCTGCTGTACCTGTTCAAGTCGGCGTGCGCAGTGTTCATGCGGCAAGTGACGCTGCTCTGCCGCGCGTTCTTCCGCGGCGAGCACGATCCCGACGCGTCGTGGTGCGCCAACTTTGTGAGCTCGCTGCGCCTGAGCACGAACTTCTACGACCTCTCGCAGCAACTCGGCGTCCCGACGATCGACCACGTGCTCCAGGACGACGCGCTGCTTGCGTACCTCGACGCGGCGGCGACGCAGCTCCAGCGCACGCGGTATGCGGCGATCCCGACCGACGTGCAGCGCACGTACGAGCAAACGGGCCACGTCGACGCGCTCTTGGAAGCGCTCGACCGCGTGACTGGCGCGAACGGCGCTGCTACTACAGCTGCTGCTGCTGCTGCCAATGCAAGCGAAGGCGACGATGATGACGACACTGCGCCTAGTGCGCTCACGCCGCACCACATCGTGCAGAGCAACTTGGACCGCATGCCTGCGCTGCCGTTCCGCCGCACGCTGGACGCCAATGGCGTGATGCGGCTGTACGTCGCGACGATCCGACTCACGCGCCTCGCTGCGCTCTACACGGACTTGCACTGCGAAGTGCTCGGGAAGAGCAAGTGCAAGCAGACGTGGCGCATGGTCGAGAACCCGGCGCTGTGCCTCGCGTGTGGCGAAGTGCTCTGCGCCGGGTCCGAGTGCTGCCGTCGGCGGAGCGACAGCATGGGCGCGTGCACGTACCACGCGATCACGTGCGGTCGCGGCGTGGGGCTCTTCTTTCTCATTCGGTCGTCGTCCGTGCTCCTCGTCTTTGGTCCGCGGAGCTCGTACTTTGGGTCGCCGTACCTCGACATGTTTGGCGAAGAGGACATCAACATTCGCCGCGGACGACCGCTGTACCTGAGCACGAAGCGCATGAAGGCGCTCCAGGCGCTGTATGCGAACCACCTGCTCGCGAACGAAGTCGCGCGGAACCGCCGCACGTCCGAGCAGTACATCCGGAGCAACTACTACTAGACACACACACACACCAATAGGCAGAAGAAGCTGAACCATTGGATGACAAGCACACAAAGTGGTCGTGAGATGATCAAGGCAATGATGATACTGAACGTTGGAGCAAGTCGATCAGTTGGTCACGCGTTCTCTTGTACTACGCTTGTACCGAGCGCATGATCGACATCCAAGGCGCTGGCAGCTCTCGCTATGTGCATGTGTAGCTCAGGCTTCACGTGGATGCAGATCCAACTTGGTCACTCACACCTTGTCGTCGTCGTCGGCGGCGTCCTGGAGAGACGTCTCGCTCGTTGACACAGAAGTGATCGAAAGGCGGCACTCAAGAAGCAGTCGAGATCAAATGATGCGCGCGCAATCGTGAGACGAGTTCCTATGGACTTCTATGTGACTGTGATGGTGACGAGCAGCTCGAACCCTCTGTGGCAGATAGATAGAGCGTCTGTGCTTTGAGCACTCGAGCGACTGTCACTCACTCAGTCGTCGCAAAGAGGACGAGACACTCTGAACCAACATCACACTGCATTCACACAAACGCTATGTGTGACGCAATTGCACGCCTTACGACTCGAGCATACGCTGTGGCGTTGGAGCTGATCGGCGCTCGAAGGTCTGTGGTGCTTCTTCTCATCTTTCCTTGGATCTGCTTGCTCAAGATCGACGCCTTGGATCTGCGCTTCTCTTCAAGAACGACGCAATTTTGTTTGCGACAAGTGGCTACAAATGTGAGGGTATCAAATGCCCATATAAGCCAAGTGCATCAAAAATGTTTATTGCCCCAGACATGATTGTGACTCATCCGGTTTTAACATATGTTTGTATTTGTCGCGTCGTGTCTATTGACACAAACTAAATAACACTGAGACACATATAATTGTGGCAATTGCATTAAAACCGCAGCAAACCGAACCAACATCGACAAGTCCCTGCTTTTGCACTACAATATTAAACTTGGTCCATCAGGGAGTTAGGGCATTTTGTATCAAGATCACAACACGAAAACAGCTATCCATCGACCATGATACTACTTGCGGCTCCATACTTTAATGTATGCGATTCAAGGCATCAAAAACAATTTGAATATGTACAGAAGATGAAGAAGTCAATTAGTCGAGGTGATAGCGCTACCGACCGCCTATATATTTACCACGATATAGTTACGTAACCAGTGTGTATGCGTTGTGGATAAAGATGCGGTACGACTGTCTGAAGCCTCGAATAGCTTGTGCTACTGGTAACCAACTTGTTTCGCCATGCAGCTCTAGAGGTTTTTGACTTTCGAAGTCAGAAACCTCTAAAGCTGTTCGGCGTCTCCAAACCACCTCAATAGGCAATTGAATGAAGTTACATACTGGTATCAAGCAAGTTCAGATAAAGCTCGTCTGGTAAAACTTCCCTTATTATTGATTATTATTGATGCAAAGAGCTTATTCACGGATTCAACTCTTGCATAATTTCCCACCGAGAACGTGTTGGCGACGACACATCATTAGCTATACAAAATCGTCTGAGAGCATCGCAAAGACAAACAACCTATACGCGGACGCTTATGCGGACCTCCATGCAAGACCGAGTGTGTAAATGTTAAGATCTGAACACCAGTAGAATGCCTTTTTAGCAGAAGCACAAGCCCATCCGGTCCGTGACCACCAACAAGCATCAATGAATGTAGACTGAAATATGACTAGGAATGGACGCTACCGACTTGGCAGACTAGGTTGCACCACAAGAGCATACTGTAACAGCGATGAAAGGCACCGACGTTGCGTTCCTGTCAAATATCACAGTGCGCAGCGATGGCAAGCGCCGATAATGCGCTCCCGCCGGTGGCGAGCAGACGGAAATTGGCGCATAGGCACCTCGCCGTGCTAAGCAAGTCTGAAACACAAATATAAGACTGGCTGCTGCACTGACAGCATCATCGATCATTGTGTGATGACAACCATTTTTTGCCATGCACACAGCAAAGACTTAAAACTTCGAAATCATTCAAAGAGGTTGCCCATGTTATTTCTCTTTGTCGACGTATTCTTCTTTTCCATCATCTTCACCTTCATCGACGACTCATCAGCGGAGACACTTCTTCGGACGTGGTTCGGGTTCGTAAGACTTGAGCTGCACGTTAACTCGCTTCGCGATCTTCTCGATCGAACCCATCGCGTCCACGACAAGACTCGTGAGGAGGTCGACCTTGTTCGTCAGGGTGTTTACCTTGATCGTGATCTTGTCGACCTTCTCGTTGATGGTGCTGTTGCTGCTGCAGACTCGCTGATATGGCAGCAATTTTATGAGCCTTGAGTCGGACCAAGTCCGTTTGTCTGACGCTGTACTTCTTTCGGATCGCTCTGTCCTGCTCAGCGTCAACAAAGTGGTGAGGCGTGAGGTGGTTCTTGAAGCTGCCCGCCGAGAGCGCAATGATGCAGATGGGGTAAACGCAATAGACCGAAGCGCCCTATTCTTTTCCCTCAACGTGCGTCTTCGTCAATTAAATTTGATAATGTACTGCAAGTGGCATCATGGACATCCATCATGACGCCACTGGTCGTGAATAGATTCTTCGTTTTGACCTTGATGCAAATAGCCCTAACCCCCTGATGCGCCAAGTAATATATTGAACAGAAAATCTGAAGTAGTATCCAGAGTGTGAGTTGAGTCGGACACAAGTAAAAATGGGAAAATGAAGAAACTGTATATACGACTTATTACACTACAAATTGAATTTGTATAAATTTTGTAGCCATTTGCACAGTTGTATCATTAAAACGCGTACTGTTTAGTTAGATGAGACCTACCGTATTTGTTGAGCTGCTACCCCATAAATGTTTGTATCACACAACCGAACAAGTGCATGTGATTGTTTATAAAATCGATTTTGAGCGTTGCCAGTGGTAGAAAAGGTCGAGGGGGCCACCTCAAGAACGATAATGGGGGGCAGCTCTACGGCGAATACGGTAGTTTCTTGATATTCAGTATATGAAGTGCTCATCGTTGTCGGAAACTACCAATATGTAACACTTAAAGTACTGTATAAGTGTAAAAAAGACACATATATACATAATACGTCATTCGAATACAGATAACTTGTACTGCATTGAACAAGATATTCAATATAGAATAGCTAATGATGTGTCGTCGCCAACACGTTCTCGGTGGGAAATTATGCAAGAGTTGAATCCGTGAATAAGCTCTTTGCATCAATAATAATCAATAATAAGGGAAGTTTTACCAGACGAGCTTTATCTGAACTTGCTTGATACCAGTATGTAACTTCATTCAATTGCCTATTGAGGTGGTTTGGAGACGCCGAACAGCTTTAGAGGTTTCTGACTTCGAAAGTCAAAAACCTCTAGAGCTGCATGGCGAAACAAGTTGGTTACCAGTAGCACAAGCTATTCGAGGCTTCAGACAGTCGTACCGCATCTTTATCCACAACGCATACACACTGGTTACGTAACTATATCGTGGTAAATATATAGGCGGTCGGTAGCGCTATCACCTCGACTAATTGACTTCTTCATCTTCTGTACATATTCAAATTGTTTTTGATGCCTTGAATCGCATACATTAAAGTATGGAGCCGCAAGTAGTATCATGGTCGATGGATAGCTGTTTTCGTGTTGTGATCTTGATACAAAATGCCCTAACTCCCTGATGGACCAAGTTTAATATTGTAGTGCAAAAGCAGGGACTTGTCGATGTTGGTTCGGTTTGCTGCGGTTTTAATGCAATTGCCACAATTATATGTGTCTCAGTGTTATTTAGTTTGTGTCAATAGACACGACGCGACAAATACAAACATATGTTAAAACCGGATGAGTCACAATCATGTCTGGGGCAATAAACATTTTTGATGCACTTGGCTTATATGGGCATTTGATACCCTCACATTTGTAGCCACTTGTCGCAAACAAAATTGCGTCGTTCTTGAAGAGAAGCGCAGATCCAAGGCGTCGATCTTGAGCAAGCAGATCCAAGGAAAGATGAGAAGAAGCACCACAGACCTTCGAGCGCCGATCAGCTCCAACGCCACAGCGTATGCTCGAGTCGTAAGGCGTGCAATTGCGTCACACATAGCGTTTGTGTGAATGCAGTGTGATGTTGGTTCAGAGTGTCTCGTCCTCTTTGCGACGACTGAGTGAGTGACAGTCGCTCGAGTGCTCAAAGCACAGACGCTCTATCTATCTGCCACAGAGGGTTCGAGCTGCTCGTCACCATCACAGTCACATAGAAGTCCATAGGAACTCGTCTCACGATTGCGCGCGCATCATTTGATCTCGACTGCTTCTTGAGTGCCGCCTTTCGATCACTTCTGTGTCAACGAGCGAGACGTCTCTCCAGGACGCCGCCGACGACGACGACAAGGTGTGAGTGACCAAGTTGGATCTGCATCCACGTGAAGCCCGAGCTACCCAAACGACACGTGCCGCACCGAATAGAGGAGGATCATACGTCTTGCCTGACTTGTACTAGCAATATCCCTTACAAACAGTTCATCCTTCTCACCTGTCGCTGAAGTTGTGCTGACGACGGATTCGCCTTGAGCTGGCTAGACTCCTGCTCGTCCTTGCTTCAGCATCCTGCTGTCCGCTTCGTCTTACTCGTCGTTGTTGTCGCCGTACTTTTCGTTGTCGCCGCTATAGCCGTAGTCTTCGTCCTCGTATTCGCCTTCGTCTGTCTCTCCGTCGTCATCGCTCTCGTCACTGTCGCTACCACCGCTGTTCTCTTCGTCTCCGACATCTCGCTTGTTCTTCGGCGCGCGTCGGGTCGTTGAGTTCGGGCGGCGCGGGTAGGCGCGCGCGTACACTGCAATTGTGCGTCGCATCTCGCGATCCGCGGCGAACGCAAAGATGAGCGCCATCAACGACGGCTCCATCGCTCGCTGCGCACTTTCCGATCGCGCGACGACACTGAGCAGCGCGAGCTTCTTCTCGCTAGGCAGCGCTGCACGTAGCAATAGTCCGTCATGCGCTGCCTTGAGGCTTTGTACGCGAGTTTGGCGTCCTTGCGGAGCTCGTATACGTACAGCCCAGGGTGGAGGAGCTGGACAGCAGTGATGGTGCGGTTCACTTGCAGCGCGTCGTCGATCTTTGTGAACGCCGAGGCGTTGGACTCGCGGTGGTACAGCTGCAACTCACACAGCGCTGGAAGCGTCATCGGGTAGCACGCGACGATGGACGCGAGCTGCTCGATATGCTCGTTCTTGATGAAGTCCTGAGCGTCGATGCTCAGTGTGCGTAGCCGGCGTCCAAGCTCACCCTGCAGCGCTCGCGCGAGGGCGTCGAAGTCGTTTTGAGTGGCAACGAGGCGCACGTCGAGGTGCTCGAGGTGCGGGCAACTGTCGAGCGTCGATCCCAGGTAGCTGTGTACCTTGTCTTCGAGCGAGAACGTGAGCGATCCGAGCTGGTGGCCGATCAGCGCAATGAACTCCCGCAGCTTGTGTGAGTCGGGGTCGCGATAGCTGTTGTCGAGCGCTGCGTGGAACTGTCCGTCCATGTTCGCGCGGCAGGTCTCGAGCGACTCGCGCTCAATGAACTCGATGCTCTCAGGCTGTACCCATCCGAGTCCGACGCCCGGCACGACGACGCACACCGCGCCATTTTCACGTGTGTACAGACCCTCGAGCTCGCTGCGCTCCTGGAGCGTGCCGGTCCACGTCGGTGTCGCCTTGGAGCCACAATTGACAACGTCAATGCGCGCGCCTTGCTTCACTGTCACGACCATCGCGCCGACTGGCGGACCTGAGCCGCATGCTTTCGCATCGCCGTCGAACAGGAGCGCTGCAACGGGGTTCCGCAACGTCTCGATGTATGTCTTGAGTGCGTCGGTCGAGAGCTCGAGCGTGCCGATCGTTCGGAGCGTGAGTGCAGTTGTGAACCGCTTCGGCCGTGGGTAGAAGAGCCCAAAGGCGATCCAGCGCCAGCACGCGACATTCTCGCTCAAGTTCGCGTACTCCTTCGTTGGGTATTTCCTCGAGTCCGTCGGTAGCGAGCAGCCGTACCGAAGCGCCGAGAAGCGCGCAACGAAGTACTTGGGACACAAGTAGTTGTCTTCGAGCGTGACTCTGCGCAGTCGCGAGGCTGGAGGGCTGACAGTCAAGGCGGCAGTCGAGGCGACGAGAGCGTCTTTCGTAGTCGCTGTGACGGCGGCTGTGGCTGGAGCAGTCGGGGGCAGCGGTTGCGAGTCATCGCTGTCGCCGCTAGTGCTTCTCACAAGTCGTGGTAGACCATCGCTGAAGAACGCCGCGCGCACAATGCCGAGGAACTCTTCTGGCGTCTCTCTAGACGCGCGGTATCCTGTCGTGACAATGCCAGGGATGATACTGTCGAGCGCGAGCTCCTCCACTCCGTACACGCGCTTGCTCTTCTCGACGATCCGCGCAAAGATCGCTAGCGCAGCGGTGTCCGTGAGACAGTCGCTGAGGTCGAGCTTGTGCACGTCGTACTGGCGCGCAGGATGTGCGAACGCGCGGTCGAGGAAGCTCTCGATGACCGTAAGCGACGCCGATGCGAGCTTGCACCGCCTAAACGAGAAGCCGATCGGCGCGACAGGTGCGCGCTGGTACGGATGCGCTGCTGGCGTCTGCCACACTGCTGCTTGCGCAGGTGTCGTCATGAACGCGAGTAGGATGTCGCCCAGTGCTTCGTTCACGTCGCACTTGTTGTCGTGGCTGTCAAAATCGATCATCAGGCGCGGGAACGCCGGTGTCTCGAACATGCGCGAATTGAGGTCGCACGACTGGGTCTCCATGATCCCCGACGACTTGATCACGTCGAGCCAAAACGCGCGCTTGAGTGCTGGGAACGCATTGAGTCGCTGCGAGTGTGCTCCAAGCGCGCCAAATGCGTTGAGGAGTGCGTAGTACCGCTCATCTGTGAGCACTTCGTCGTTGTTCAGTGGGTAGATCAGCAGCGACAGAGTCGATGCCGTACTGGGATCGAGGATCGATACGCGTGGTGGGTCCACGAATTGCGCTGGCGAGACTGCACACGGCGAGAGTTCGAGGCGCTCGGACAGCACAGGTCCGAGCTCATGCAGTAGCTGGTGACTCTCGATCGCAAGTAGCTCCGCCTCTGCGGTGCCTTGGAACTCGGCCACGCGCAGAATGCCGTGGCAGTCGCAGTGGCGATTCATGGCGAGCGGTGCACTCACGTTCATCTGATCAGTAGCTACAGGCGACTAGAAGGCGTGCGCGCGTGCTGGAAGCTTCAGTTGTGACGTCACTGCCGCCGGAAGCGCGCAAGAGCAAGAGTGAATGAATGAATGAGTGAGTGGGTATGTCAATGATCAAGCAGCCGTCTCCGTGCTTGTTGCAGCAGCAGACGATCGAAGACGAGAGCTCCTGGCTGAATGAATCACTACTACAGATGTCCCAACAGCAGGCAGCGCAGTCTGGATGTCCTTACTCAGCAGCACCGCAGCAATCGGTGGCTGGTGCGCGCTCTTGCTTGTGCACGTGCTCAGGCACTCGGTCACGCGGTGAAGTCCCTAGAGTGGACGAGTGCAGCTGACGACAACAAGAAGCCATCGCTGCTGCAGTGCGGAGACTCGATCGAGGAGACGCAACTCGGCACACAGTGATCCGTGCATAAGCTAGGACTCTCACCTCTGATCAAGCTCACGCCTGGTGCTTCTGCTGCTCGGTTCGGTGCCAACGCTCACGCTCCAGCTCCATCCACTCGAGCTGCGATGACACTGGACGCGATCAGACCATACCTGTGATCTCGAGTGCGTTGTAAGTCACACGCAGTGCCTCTTCGCGTTCCCAAAGCACACGACTGCGTCCTGACTCCGTGCGCTCAGGTCCACGATCGCGAATGCCACCATGACGTGTGCTGTTCTGTGGCGGATCGTTACGCGAGCGCAATGCCTAAGACACGCGCGTCTCCATCGACGCATTCGGTCGCTCGCTCTCGTTTGACGGTGACAGCATGTACGATCAGTCATGCTGTAAGACAAGTCGCTTGCACGCCACCGCTTCATCCATGTAGACGATCGACTGACCTCGTTGTGCGACTACAAGCTGTCCTCGCTGTCTTGCTACTCTGTCGATGGTGGCAGTCATTGGCGCCTCACGTAACGCAGCGCTCACCAGACAGCAGCCTGGACACGAGCGCCTTGGATCGCTCACTCACCGTCGTCGACTGCTTGGCTTGATACGATCGCCTTGGTGATGAGTCCCACAGCGAGTGCAGCGATCGCGAACGTCAGTCGCCCAACGATGCTTTGTGTACCCATTCGCTGTTGTTGTTGCTCCTGTTCACCGCGGTTGCGCTGGCTGCCGGGGTAGTTCCTCGGCAGACCACGTCTCATGTCGTCACGCCATCGACGGTCGCCCACGCTTGCGCCGCTCACGCGCTTCCCAACGTGCAAGACGCGGACGACTCGCTCGCGCGGACGAGTGCACCAGACGCGTCTAGGACCCGAGCTGCTCGCCACGTCTATGATGTCTCGCTTCAACGAGAAGAGCGGGCTGGAGGCGCTCATGCCACCGCGCGCCAGTACTTGGATCTCGTCGCTCGCCAGCGCTCGATCCCAGAAGCGGAACGCGTCAATCATGCCATTGAACGGGTACCAGCCACTGGCGTCGGGTGTCGGCAAGTGCCGCTCATCGACCTGACTGACGAGACCATCGCCAATGCATGCATCTTGCAGACGCCACCTCGGGGACGACTCGCCACGCGAGTGACAGCGCACGAGCTCGCCGTTCAGATACACGCTCTCGACGCCGTCACTGAACGTGAGTGCGAGGTGGTACCACCGATGGAGCTCCAAGCCGGCGACGCTCGCTGGATGTTCGTGGACGACGGAGCAGTAGAGCTGCTTGTCTGCGCTCACAGCCGCAAACAGTAGCGGACGCTGCTGGATAGGCGGTGCGCAGCGGCGAACCTGTGGGTCTCGACGTAGTCCCGGTCTTCCAGGTCTTCGAAAGTGCCTCGACACGCCACCGAACAGGACGCCGCCGATGTGCCTCTCCTCGTACTTGGCGCTGTCAATCAGACCACCACAGTCGTTGTTGCTGGTGCTGCAGGTGTCCGAGAGACTGAACCACACGTCGAATGTGAACGCGCTTTGCGATCCCATCGACGGACAAACAAACGTGGTCACGTCGATGCTAGAGTCGCTCGAGTCTGGACTCTGGTCGTCTGCCGCTGTTGCGAGTCCGTCGAACTGGAACGAGCACGCTTGCCAGTAGCGCTCCATCATGCTCGGCTGCTTCTCGTCGTATCTCCTCACATTCGACGCAACAACATCGCTCGTGGTGCCTTGGACATGTGCGCTTGCGTCGTTGTGTGCACTGCTGTTCATAAGAGCGCGCTCGTCGGATGCAAGGCGATCGCGCCAGTAGTCGTCGTGTGAGAAGCAGCGCCACGCATCGTCCGGCAGCTCGTGCGTGTGCGTGCGGTCGTTGCGTGCGCGAGTAGATGTGTTGAGGGTGTCTGAAGAGCCCGTGTGCCTTGCCTCTGGGCTGTTGACAACCCAAAGAGAGACCATGGTGTGTCCACTCGAATACCCTCTATAGTGTACATGCATCGTGCACGCAAGATGTTTTAGAATCTGCTCTGTCACATAGAGTTCGCTGTGTAAAAGTCTGCTAAGCGTATGTATAGCGTTTATCAAGTCATTCACAAATCTGCCAATCCACTTACTATTTCAAATCAAATCATCTGCTAAAAATACTATACTGCTTTTTGTATTGTAAAATGTGTGGTCACACCATATTTGTACACTGTGTGTGCACAAGTCATCGTATACCATAACGAAACCAAGTCAGTTGTTCTCGCAAAAGACTAAACATGCCCCACCTCGCGCATGTAGACGCTCACCTCGCGCGGCACGTTCGCACTCGATTGAGTGATGACTGTAGTCTCTCGAGATGTTGGTCGGCATGGATGCATGGCTCTTATCATGCGCGTGGATGTGTGTGCGTGCGCGGTTTGCTCTGGGACGCACGTGCGAACGCCTCGAGCGAGTCGCTGTTCCAAACATCGTACGTGTCACCAAGCAACACGCAGCGTAGCTGTCAAAGCGTTGCTCTTGTGTGTCGACTTGGTCACATCGAGCCTACAACAAGCAGTTGCTTTGCTGCTTGCGTGCACACTAGACAACGAGCAGTGAGTGTCTGCCAAGGTGCACACGCACAGCAGATCGCTCAGTATGAGCCTCATACGTCCAGCATCTCGCGCATGTGGACACTCGACAACCATCCTATCCGATGAGCTCATTGTCTTGTTGTTGCTCAGTAGAGAACTCTTGCTGGCCCAAGCGCGTCGGAACAAGCGACCTGCTGGCGAACAGTACATCGTGCGCAACACACTTGAATGGGTGACCTTGCATCAGCACTCGGACGAACACCCTCCAGTCTTCAGGACGAGTGTTGTGTGGACTCTGCTGTTGTGATCGGACAGGGCGACAGCGATTCTGTCCTCTGCTCACGTTTCGAGCCATTGCGCTCGTTGCGTCTGTCCAAGATTTTCTTGGGTGTCCTACTGAGCCATTTGCAGTTGCAGTCGGGTGAGGCGACTCGCGCACGGCGGATCTGCGAGGAGTCGTCGAGATGCGCCTAGTGGACGATCGAGGCTGTCGATCGAGCGCGTCTCGAGGCTCGAGCTTGTGTCGTAGGACACGTACGCAGACGAGTGCAAGTGCTTGTCGCTGCGAGCCTCGGACGCAGCACATCGTCGCGTTGAAGCGATGATGGAGGGGTACTTGTGGAAGAAGGGCGGGCTGCTGTCGTCCATGTACGTGACTTGCTAGCAGTCGCCTCTGACTGCTCTCGCCAGCGTGTCGCTCATGCGCAGCTGTGATTGCGTGCGCTTGTACGAGCAGGCAGCGCCGCTACTGCGTGCTCAAAGGCACGATGCTCGCGTACTACACGAACGAGGACGAGTACAAGCGCCACGCAACGCCGCGCGCGGTGCTCGAAGTCGTCGCCGTGCGCGAGTGGGACGGCGCAAGTGCGCTCAAGACGTACAAGCACGCGCTCGAGATCGACTACCTCGGTGGCGCGACGTACCAGTGCCACTGCGACTCGAGCGAGGACAAGGCGCTGTGGCTCCAGGCGATTCGCCATGCGCTCGACGAGCCGGACCGGATCATGCAGGACGAGATCGAGGACGCACAGCAGCGGCTCTTGAGCGACGCCGAGACGGAGGAGCAGGCACTCGCACAGGCTGCAGACGCCGTGCGGACAGCGCAGAAGCTCGGACAGGATGCACTGAGCTACGAGCAGAGCATGAAGGACAACGCCGCAGAGCGTCATGCGCTCGAAGAGAAGCTCGCCCATACCAAGGTCCTGCTCTCAGAGGCGGCGAAGAAAGCGAACGAGACGCGTCTAGCGCTCGCTCACGCGCGAGAGAGCGCACACGACGCCGCGCTCCACGCAGACGACCATAGCGACGGCGACGGCGACGAGTTGAGAGACTCTGACGACGCACTTGACAGCGTACGTCCTCGCCGCCGCAGCAGCGCGAGTCCGCGGCGCCGCGCTGCATCGCTTGCGAACGAGACAACCGAGCGCGTCGCGCGCCTCGCAGCGCAGCTCGAAGTCGACACGACGCTCGAAGAGACGCACAAGCGCGACGTCGCGGCGCTCGACCAGCGCGTGATCGACCTCAGTCACGACTACGCCGAGCTCTTTCGCAAGTCGCGCGAGTGCGCCGAGCAGAGCCAGTCGCTGCGAACAACAGCGGCGACGAGTCTCCAGCAAGCGCAGTCGGCCAAGCAGCTCGCGAAGCTCCGGATCGAGTCCTGGACGACGTCGGCGTCGCACTTGGACCCGCTCGCAGACGGCTACTTGCTTTGCAAGCACCCGTACAAGCCGACGATGCACCGGCGGTACTACGTCCTCTTTGGCAACACGCTCTGCTGGTACAAGGACGCCGACACGTACGCAGCGCTTGCCGACTCGCCCGCTGGCGTCGTGCACGTCTCGGGCGTGACCGACTGGAACGGCAAAGCTGGCGGCATGAAGGTCCTGCCGCACGCGTTCTCGATCGTGACGGTCGAAGGCAAAGTGCTCTGCTGCAGCGCACCGACGCGCCAGAGCGCAATGACATGGACAACGGCGCTGCACATTGGTATTGCGATGCCGCCGCTGTCGCCGCACCGCGCAGTGGCGGCCAAGTCACGACGCGACTCGTTCGACCTCATGTCGTCGATGGCGGCGCTCTCGCCCAAGAAGAAAGGTAGCTGCGGCCACTTTCAGTTCCCAAGCCAAAGCGGCGATGGCGAAAGCGCCGGAGCTGCGGACGCCACCGACGCAAGTGCAGCGCCACTGGACGCGTCAGACGCGGCCGCACCGGCGTCTCGTGAAGCGATCGAGGCGGCGGTCGTTGTCGAGGGCTACTTGGTCAAGAAGAGCGCGTTCGTGCCGGTGATGAAGAAGAAGTACTGCGTGCTCAAGGGCCTGCGGCTCTACCTCTTTGACTCGCACGACGCGTACGCAAGCAGCAGCGCGACGCACGACGAGATCCAAGTCTGCAGCGTCGCGGACTGGGACGGACACGGCGCGCTCTTGCACTACCACTACGGCTTCCAGATCGAGACGCTGCGGCACCAGGCGATCTACTGCAGCGCGGCGAACAACGAGGAGAAGGATAAGTGGGTCCACGGCATCCGTGCGTCGCTGCTCAAGCACCGCGAGCGCCTGCTCTCGCCTACGCGCCGCGAAGACTCGATGATCGACCGCGCGCGCAAGCGTCTCCTCCGTCGCACGCTCGAGCAAGCTGGCGACGCTGGTGACGGCGCTACCTCGCAAGCCCAAGAGCTCGACGACAACACCGCGGCGCACGACGAGTTCCACGCGCTGCTCCACGAGTTCTACGTCGAGCACAACGCGAGCAAGCTCAGCGACGTCCCGATGCTCACTGAGCGCTACGCCCAGCGCGAGCGCGCACTCGTCGAGCACCTTGACCGGATCTACGGCACAGCGCTTGCGCAAGACGCGCACGTTGTCGCACTGCTCGATCGCCTCGCCGCTACAAAGCAGCAGCAGCAGCAGTCGCTCGTGCGGCGCAAGAGCAGCGGCGTCACGAGCGGTCTCGTCGACTTTGTCAAGATGGCCGGCTACCTCGCGTGGAACACCGAGCGGTGCTACTGCATCCTCTCGATCAATAAGCTCGTGCGGTACCGCACGCAGACGCAGTACGAGACGGCGCCGTACGATCCGATCGAGGCGGTCGTGATCGCGAGCGTGTACGAGTACCCGCCGCCGCCAGACTTCGTCCCAAGTGCGTCAGCGAAGAACACGTTTTTTGTTTCGTACTACGCGAGTGAGCTCGAGGACGCGCCGCACGCCGCTGCGTCTGCGCCAGCGACGCTGTCGCAGCTCGCGCTCAGCGCCGCGACCGTCGACGAGAAACTCCAGTGGATGGCCAAGATCCGCAGCGGCCTCGGGTTTGTCCACGCGAGCGCTGCAACTGGAGGTGCCGCCACTGCCACGTTGCGGAGCACGAGCAGCGGTCACGACGCTGACGCCAGTAGCGCAAGCTCGAACGACGCACTGCGGCGCAAGCTCATCGCGTACTACAAGGAGCACAACCCGCGCAAAGTCGGCGAAGTCGAGACGCTCCTTGTCTACTTTCGCGGGAACGAGCGCGAGCTCTTGCGCGACTTGGACGCGACGTACGGCACGCGCATTGCGAGCGACCCGGACGTCCTTGCGCTCGTGCCGACAACAGCAGCTGCAGCGCGCGACACGAACAGCGCTGCGCAGTACGAGAGCTACTTGCTGGTCAAGCACCCGGCGCTCGGACTCGCGTTCCAGCGGTGCTACTGCGTCCTCCGCGACGAGACGTGGAGCTGCTACCGCTCGAGCCGCGACGCGCACGCCGACGGCAGTCGCGGTGATGACGATGCGAGCAGCGACACTGTGAGCGATAGCGGGAGCGCGTCGCAGCAGCAGCAAGCGGCGACGCCGCTCCTTGTCGACGTCGTCACGAGTCTCCACACGCATCTGGAGCCGAACCAGACACTGTCGACGTCGTTTAGCATCGAGACGCTCGCGAACGGCCCCGTGCTGCTCCGCACCGACATCGACAAGCTCGCGCAGGACTGGACGCATGTGCTCCGGCGCGCTGTTGACACGTACCAGCGCGACGAGCAAGCGCGTGAGCTCGAGCACGCGCAGACCGCGTCAGACGAGCGACAGCGCACGAGCTCAGTCCTTGTCGTACCCGTTGGCGGTCCGGTGCGGCAGCTCTACGATCTCCTCGTCGCCTTCTACGAGCTGCACAACCGCGACAAAGTCGCTGAGGTCGGGACGCTCCTGCACGCGTTCCGCGGCCGCGAGCGCGCGCTCTTGGAGCAGATCGACCGCATCTACCACAGCGCGCTCTGCTCCGACGCGACGTTCACTGCGCTGCTCGAGGACATCGCTGCGTACTACGACGAGCAGCAGCGCCTGCGCGACGGCGCGAACGATGCAACGGCCGCCGCCACGGGTGGCGCCGACGCTCAGGGGCAGGCGATCCTCATGGAGGGCTATCTCGTCAAGCGCGGGCACTTGATGCCGTCGATGCGCAAGCGCTACTGCGTGCTCGTGAAGACAACGCTCACGTACTACGCGACGCACCAGGACAGTCGGAACCCGAACGTCGCGCCGCACGGCCGCTTCCAAGTCGACGTCGTGAGCGACTGGTCTGGCAAGACTGCGACAAAGACGTACGATCACGGCCTCGAGCTCGAGACGATCGACGGCAAGACGTTCTTCTGCGCTGCGTACAGCGCCGAGGACAAGGCCAAGTGGCTCCGCGCGCTCAAGCACGGGCTCGCGATCGCGCGCGCTGAGCAGGCGGCCGAGTTTACAACGGCGACGGACAGTGGCGACCACGAGGCCGATGAAGGTGACGGTGATGGCGATGGCGAAGAGGGCGAGAGCGAGTCAAAAGCCGATCGCCTCGCGCGCAAGGCGCAGTTCAAAGACCACCTCGTGGCGTTCTACCGCGAGACGAACCCGAAGAAGCTCGCGGACCTCGACCTGCTCCTCTCGTGCTACACGCAGCGCGAGTTTGCGCTGCTCGAGGCGATTGATGCTGCGTACGGCTCGTCGCTCGCGCATGACCCGACGCTCCTGGCGCTCGTGCCGCCTACGAGCGCCCACACGCGCGCACTCGCAGCGCTCCAGTACGACGGCAGTCTCGTGCGCTGCAGCGACAGCGCGTGGAAGCGCGCGCAGAGCATGTACGTCGCGCTCAACGGCCTCGTGCTCACGTTCTACGCCTCGCGCGAAGGCTTCAAGAGCAGCAGCGGCACGGCGTCTGCGTCTGGGTCGTCCGTCACGCTCCTCGCCGTCAAAGACGTCGTGAGCGATGCCGGAGCGAGTCGACCAACGTACCGCTTTGCAGTCGAGACGACTGAGCACGTGTGGCTGTACTTGGAGGCGCTGAACAGCGTCGAGAAGCGCCACTGGCTCCAGCTCTTGCACGCTGCGCTCGACACGATCCTCGCGCAGAGTCTCTTGGAGGAAGAGCTGACGCTGTTGCAGTCGAGCGACGTGCGCCGGACGTCCAAGCGCGGGCTCTTGCGCCGCGACAGCTCGTTCGCGTTGGGCGGCGACAGCGGCTGGAAGGGCTTCTTGCTCGTGCGCATGGACTTTGCGTCCGAGGCCGAGCACGTGAAGAAGCGCGAGTGCGCCGTGGCGATGGAGGAGCGCCACTTTGTCCTGCACAAGTACAACCAGCTCGTGGTCTACAACGACGTCCAGGACGCGATCGTCGCGACGTTCACGACGCTCTCGACGCGCGCGTGGGAGCCGACGACGACGAAAACGAGCGGCGCGGCGCCGATCGTGATGCGCGGCGACACCAAGTGCCGCTTCCCGTTTCAGATCGTCACGCTCGAGCAGATCGTCTTGAGCTGCAGCGCCGCGACGGACTTGCTCCGCGCCAAGTGGATCAAGCAGATCCGCGCAGGTGCAGAGCGTGCGACGGCGCTCGATCTCCTGCAAGACCAGCAGCGCCAGGCGCAGCTCGAAGAGGCGAGCGCTGCTGCCAGCTCAAGTGGCAGTGGCGAGATCATCATCGCGCCGGCAAGTGACGAGCTGTCGGTTGATAGTGATAGCGCAGTGGACGCTGCAAGCGGCGGTGCTGTCGTGATGCAAGGGTACGTCGACTACAAAGTCACAGAGAGTGCAGCGGTGCCGCCGGCGACGTCGCCGACAAAGGAAGGCTACTTTGTCCTCACGGCGCGAGCCGACGTCGACGTGTTTGCGGACGAAGGTGCGTTCTACCGACACGACGCGCCGCTCTTCACAGCGCAAGCCATCGAGCTCTTGGATCCGCAGCTCGCGCCATCGTCATCTGCATTGTCAACAGTAGCAACACCACCGCCACTGTCGCCGTCGTTCTCGACGCGGCGCCACTTGCACAAGCTCTTTGGCGAGAGCGCGAGTGCATCGAGCCGCGTGTTCTCCGTCCAGACGAAGGACAAGAGCGCGCCGTTCATCCATGTCTTTGCAGCGTCGACGGCGCTGCACGAGCGCTGGCTCGACGCCTTCCGCGCTGGCATCGACTTGGTCAAGGGCGAAGAGCTCCTCGCTGACGAAAAGCTCATCTTGCGCCTCGAAGAAGCCGAATCCGAAGCGAAAGCGAGCGCAACGACCAAGGACGACACTGTCGGCGATGCAGCTACTGGCGCTTTGGTCGCGAGCGCGACACCAGGTGTGGTGCTCGAAGGCTCGTTGACACCGTGGCGCCTCACGTTCAGCTCGCCGCGTCCGACAGCAGCGACGCCGCTCTACTACGTGCTCGTAGGGTGTCGTCTCCGGGGCTTTGCGTCGCGGAGCGAGATCACCAGTGCACTCTCGACGACACGCACGGAGCGCGACCACAGCAGCGTGCTCGACTCTGAAGTCGTGTCTGTGAGCGACTGGGACGCGCCAGCAACTGCACCAACGTCGTCGTCGCCACCTCTCACCAGCGCAGACGAGATCGAAGGCGTGGGCTTCCAGATCGAAGTCGTCGTGCCGCCGTCTCAGTCAAGAGAGACGCTCTACTTCACGGCGCCAACGAGCGCGCGCAAGCACGCGTGGGTCTGCGGCCTTAAGCGCGAGCTTGATTTTGCGCTCGCCGAGTCGTACTTGGACGACGACGCGCGCGAGTTTGCTCGCCAAGTCGCTGCACACGTCGCCGACACTGGCCGTTCGACCCAAAGCGGTGATGGCCACGCGCCGCAGCACGTCGAAGGCTACGTGCGTGTGCGGCATCACTTCCTCGGCGCGTTGTGGCGTGAGCGCTACGCAGTGCTCGACGACACGCGCTTGCTGCTCTTCTCGGACGCAAGCGGCGCGCAGAGCGCGGACCGCGAGCGCGCGGCAGTCGAGAAGCACGACCTCGTGGCGATCGAGAAGTGGCACCCGACGTACTCGGCGAGTCTTGGGAGCCACAGCGCGAGTCGCGTCGGCTTTCGCGTCGAGAACGAAGCGGGCGGGTACTTGGAGTGCACTGTGAGCTCGCAAGACGAGCAGACGCAGTGGCTCGGCGCGATCACAGCGGCAGTCGATGCGCTCGCGACGCACGCAACGTCGACGCGCGTGATGCAGCGCGACGCGGCGCTGCCGTTCATCCCTGGCGCCGTCATGGAAGGGTACTTGAAGACCAAGGAGCCCAAGCACACAAAGCTCTTCTGGAAGACGCGGTACTGCGTCGTGATCGGCACGCAGTGGCTCCTGTACGAGACGCAAGCACAAGCTGCCGGTGGCGCCACTGGCGACGACGCGAGTGTGCCGCCGCTCGCAGTCTACGAGATCGCGCAGGTCGAGCCCTGGACGCTCGCAGACCAGAACGCAGACCACCGCAGTCTCCTCGACCCCGACGACGAGCTCGCAGCTCGGGCGTTCAGCGTCCACGTGAGCACGGGCGTGCGCGTGGACTGCAAGGCGCAGTCGAGTCTCGAGCGCAAGCGCTGGGTCAACGCCATGGAGGACGAAGTCGCGAAAGCCGCGACTGAAAGCGCACAGTTTGTCGACGCAGTCGAGCAGCACCGCGCGAAAGAGAGCGCCAAGGCGGCGATCAAGACCAAGTACAACGAAGTGCAGAGCGAGGCGAAGCGGCAGTCGGCGTACTTGCGCGAGGCGCTCGCGCTCGCGGGCTTGGACGATGCGAACGACCGGCACAGTGGATCGTCGTCGTCTGGTTCGTCCGAGTACTCGGACGACGACGATGCGGACAACAACAACAACAGCGCCGCGCAAGACGCCGACGGCGGCAATCAAGAGCGCAGTTCGCGACGTCTGCGGCTGCGCTCGGGCTCGGACTTCATTGACCGGAGCCCTGAGTGGTCGCCGATCCGACCCAAGACGTATGGGAATGGCGCGTCGTTGTTTGGTGACGACGACATCGACAGCGACCAGGCGAAGAAGCAGCAGCGCTTTGCCGCAGTGCCGCTCGCGAGCTCGCTCGTCGCGTGCTTCACGCGGTGCTTTGCGCGTCCGCGCGACGCCAGTAGCAGCACCAAGGCGGTGAATGGCGCACTGAGCAAAGCGCCCGTGCGCGCCGGTCGGAGCATTGCGCCACTCGGCGTCCCAGGCTTCCCGGCGAACGCGGACGTCTGGACGCGCATGTACACGTGCGAGTACTACACGGACGACGGCTACACGAGCGCCGACTCGGACGCGTAGAGTACACGCAAGAGACTTACTCCTAAGAGGCAGTGACAGACAGCGAGAGCATGTACGGAAGGTTGTTCACGAGCGCTCGTCTCTAGGTCGCGCCATGGTCACTCACGCGCGTCTCGCTTGGCCGCGTCCTGCGTCTCGTGTGCGCGCACGCGGTTGAGGTAGAGCATCGCAGCCTTGTTGGCCCACGACTCGAGCGCAACGTGGCCTTCGTAGAACGCGCAGTGCGAGCCCTCGGCCGTCTCGACGAGCATCGCAAGCGGGTTGTGCTCGAACTGGTCGTACGGGATCGTCTCCTTCGTACATACGGGGTCGTCCAGCGCATTGATGCACAGGAGCGGGCGCTGGATGTTGTCGATCGCGCGCATCGGGTTGTTGTCGCGCCAGTACGTCTCGAGGTCGCTGTAGCCGTGCATCTTCATGTACACGTGCTCGTCGAACTCGCGGATGCTCGTGGCCTTGAGCGCCGTGGCGATGTCGACGACGCCGTCGAGCGCGTGCTGGTGCGTGAGCAGGAGCTTCTTGAGGTTGAACGTCATGAGGAAGTCGTAGACGCGGTGCACGCGACCGCGGCAGAAGAGCTCAAAGACGTTGTAGCCCGGCGAGATGAAGACGCTCGCTGCGATGCGCGAGCGGTGGCCGGTCACGCCCATGTACGAGCACAGCAGCGCAGCGCCGGCCGAGTACCCGATGCCGTAGAGCGTGCTCGATGGATACGCCTGCTCGATCTGCTCGATCGCGTGTGCGAGGTCGTCTGTGTCGCCAAACGCCTGGAGCTTGGGCGTCGCAAGCGGCAGACCGCCGTGTCCACGCTTGTTGAACACGACTGGGCGATAGCCGCTCGAGAGCGCCGCGGCGCAGAGCGTGCGCATGCTCGCGCTCCCACCTGTGAGACCGTGCATGATGAGCGCAATCGGCGCGTCTGGCGCGAGCGGCTTGGGCGGCGCAAGTGGCGGCGGCGCTGACGACTCAATGGCCCAGTCGAGCGCTGCATGGCCGCCGTCTCGGAGCACGAGCACGTCGCGCTTGTACTGGATGCGCGCTTGTGGCAAGAGGAACGGCAGGAAGACCTGGATGTGCGTGTTTGTCCACCACGTCGGTGTATAGCGCTCGAGCGCTGTTCGCATGCTCTGCGTCAAGCAAGCACCACATAGTGAGCTGGTGATCGTTGAGCCGCTGCCGTCACGCACAGCACGTACGTCTGCAACGTAGTTGTTCAGTGGCGAGTTGCCTGCGACGATGCGCTTGTGCATCGTGCGAGCGCTGCTGTGCTTCCTCGCGAGCAGCGCGACGCCCGAGACCGCCGAAGCGGCTGCAGCCACAACTGCTGCTGTCAGCGGAACTCTATCGTGCGAGCAAAGTGTGCAGATGAAGGAGGTGAGTGCAGACGATTGACGAAGCCATGTGCGCGAGTGCAAGACACACGGACGCATGAAGTCGGACGTACTCGTTCGCCATGTTCGCTTTTGGTCGGACGTGCGTGCGTGGCTTCGAGAATTTGTGATGCGTGTCAATTTCAGCGCGCAACTAAAAATATTTGTGCTGTATATTGAAAACGTAGTTGTATAGAATTCATTTTGGATGATGTGGGCCACACATTTCGTACTTACAAATACGACACTGTACTTGAGATGACCAGCCTTGACTTCGTCGTCTTGACCAACAACACCAGTACGCATGGCACTCTCGACAGACCTCACACTACACGATGCAATGGAGCGTGTACTCAAAACGGCACCTCTTGTACGCACCGCTTTGGCGCAGCGCGTAGCCGATTGGAGCTCTTACAAAGCTGAGACGAAGACGCCCTCTCAGGTCGTGAAGACCAACCAGGACACGGACAGCACTCTGTTGTTCCACGAACTACCACATGATCATCGATGCGCTTGCTGTCGTACTCGCTCGCTCTTGCTCTACCTCGCGCTTGACAACGATCTGTTCGACGCTGCTTTGGGCAGTGAAGACCAAGGAGACAACGACGCTTGGATGAGAACTGGTTCGCTCATGTGAACGACGTGGTCCGGTCCGGTTCGACGAGGCACACGAAGGGATCCCGCCCTCTTCGCATCGCCGTCATCGTCTTCGTCGCCAGCATTGCGCTCGCGGGCGCGGATCCCACTCGCGTCAGCAGCGTGGCGGTCGATCAAGCGAGTCGCGCTCTATCTGATCGGCAAGCACGGGAAGCGATGGCCAGCAGGTCGTCGGCGTTGTCGAAGTTGTCGAAGTTGTCGTGTGTGGTGGTAATACCAGCCGCGCGGTCATCGATTCGATGCTGTGCGGAGACCTCTGCGACGACGACGACACTGACGTCTACTCTTGTCACGCGCACTTCGAAGTTCCGTGACTCGTGTGACTGACTCAGACACGCTCGTGTTCGACTTGTCGAGCTGGCGAGCTGGTGAGGTCTTGTTGGTCGGTAGTGTGTGGCAGTGGCAGCGAGGCTCATGCAGCATAGTCATAGCATGCATGCACGACGCCCTCGCTCACTCGATCGATCGACAAGCATGACAGCATTCACGCCCAAGCAAACACACAAGCATGCGCACTCACCGCGTGATGTTCGACAGCCTCGAGCGCTCTCTTTCGCTGCGCTGAACGCACGGTGTCGTCGTGACGGCCAGAAACAAGCCGATCGCGCTGCTGGTCATCGTTTCGAATGTGTGCGAGTGTACTTCATGTGGTCGCACCGTCGGCGCGCTTCCAGCGGTCGTTGGCTGTCGTCCAGTCGCTCGTTGGCTCGAGGTCCTTGGCAGCAGCACTCGAGCGCTCTGTCGCCTTCGTTGTGGTCGACGCGACGGGCGGAAGGAACGAAAGAGGGCGAAGAGGAGGAGGAGAGGACGGGCTCTGCAGCGTAGACTGCGCGCGATCAGAAGGCGTGCAAGACGTCGTCGGGTGATCGCGGCGCGAGGCTCGTGGCGCAAGCACCGACCTCGCAACTCGCGAACGAGCGCTTGACGACCTCCACGTGGCGCTCCGACGAGCCAATTGCATCTGCTCACGACCAAAGGCAACCACATCAGTCGTACTCGTACATGTTTCGCTCTCTACGTCCTTGCTTCGCTCTACTTGCTGCTCTACTTGCTTCCTTCTACTTGCTGCTCTACGATGACTACTACTACTACTTGCTCTACTCTACTCGACATGCACACACTCGTGCTGCGATGGCCGTATCATAGCTCCTACTGCCACTGCTGCACGGCATTCACGCCTTCACGGCAGCGCTGGCTCGCCGCTCTGCTTCCACTGCTGGAAGTGGCTGTTGCAGTAGTTCTGCGTGCGCTCGTACGCCTGCTTCATGCAGCCGTCGACGACGCACCGCTTGCCGCCGCCGTGGGCCCAGCAGAGGCCGTTCGAGATCGCGATCTTCTCGCACGGCTCCGCTTTGCACTTGGTCCCGCCGCCGTGCGACCAGCAAAAGCCGCGGGACTTGGCGCGGTTCACGCAGTCCGTGATCTTGCACTCCATGGACCCGCCGTGGCGCCAGCACCGGCCAAAGTGCTTCGCGCGGCTCGTGCAGCCGTCCGTGAGGCACCGCTTGCCGCCGCCGTGACGCACGCACAAGCCGTGATCCACGACGTACTGGTCGCAGCCGTCAAACTTGCACGTGCGGCTCGCAGGACGCGCGGCGCGGCGCTTGCTCGCGACCTTGAGACGCGCGAGCTTGCTCTCACGCGCGTGCTGTGCGGCAGACTGCGGCAGTGCCGAGGCGTCGTGCTGGTACTGCTCCGCGAACGACATCGCCGAGAGCTCGTCGTCTTCGCTCATGAACGACGACGCTGACGACGCCGACGCGCGGTACATCTCCTGGGCCTCGAACTCTGTCGGAGTCGTCGTTGGTGCCGCTCGTGCGTGCGCTTCGCCGAGGATGAAGCTGAGCGCCGACTTGGGTGTCGTGTCGGCTCCAGCTGGTGGTGTGGTGACTGGCGTGGTCATCTCGCACTGCGGCTGCGCTGCTGCTGTCGGGCGTGCGCTTCGGAGCATGTCGGCAAGCACTGGGAGACTCGTGCGCTGCTGCTGCTGTGGCGGAAAGTGGCTGTACTGGTGCGCGTGCGGGTACTGGCGATAGTCGTACGAGCTCGCAGTGTCTGGCTCTGTCTTGATCGGCACGGCGTCGTGCACGTGCGCGTACTGCTGGTGACTTGTGTGGCTGTACAGCGTCGAGTTTGCGCGTGGAAGCGGGGCGTGCGACTGCTGGTGCGAGTGCTGGTACTGGTAGCTCTGTTGGAACTGGTGGTGCTGCTGCTGTTGCTGGTGGTGCACGTCGGTCTGCGCTTGCAGAAGCGGCGAGTGCTGACGTCCCGGCGCAAGCAGCGGTCGCAGCGTGATCTGCGCCGGCTCGGACTTGAACAGCGATGGCAGCACCTGGCTGCGCGACCACGTATCGTCCATTGTCATCATTGGAAACGAGCGGTGTCTGCGCGTGTGTCTGAGTGTGCTTGGGAGGTCTTGGCGCGTACTGGGACGCGCTGGTTGTCGTCGTCCTGCAGTCTTCGCGGCGCTGCTGTCTTTCGGAAAGTGCGTATCGCAAGCGCGCGCGTGCGTGGCGCGTTGCGTGCTGCGGTGTGGCGTAGTGGGTTCGGTGCGTTTGCGCGACGAGCGAGTGAGATGTGATCTCGATCGGATCGGTTCAGCGACGCGCGTTGGCGTGTTGGCAGGTGTTGGCAGGTGCTGCTGCGGCTGGTGGTGTTCGCGTAAAGTAAAGAGGCCGGAAGGAGCGGGGCTGGCTTGGCTTCGCGAGTGTTGTGCTGCTGCTGCGCTCGGACTGGTCGATCGGTTGTCGTCAAGTCCAAGTGTGTGTGTGTGCCAAGTGGCGCTGTGTTGTCTGCTCCCCTGGTGTTGAACGACTGGACTGCTGGACTGCGCGCGGCGGATTGACGAGTGCGTGAGCAGTGCGCGGATCGGCAAGCAGGCGCTCCTGCTGGTTGCGATGACGATGGTGACACCGACGGCGGCGGCGAGCCTGCTGCTGCTCGGGTCGTCCAACCACCAGCTGGACGGCGACAACGATGCACAGACCAAAGGGAAGGACATCAACAGCGACGGCGGCGGCGGCAAGCACGGATGATCTTCCTCCTCAGCAGCCAGCCGCTTGAGGCGCGTCGACACAAACGGGGCAAAGTGGCGAGATGGGTGCACCTGTCCATTCGAGTCGATTCGGGGTGTGAGCGCGTGCGAGTGCAAGCAAGCACTGGTCGGCGAGCACACCAAAACGAGCAAGCGAGCGAGCACTTCGAGTGCTCAGAGAGAGCGCGCTCGCATGTGCATGCATGTGTGTGAGTAAGGAGAGCGCTGCTGTAAGCGAGTAAGGAGTTTGCTCCGCTGCCGCCGTCGCAGTGAATCTCCAAGTCGAGAGAGAGAGAGAGAGAGAGAGAGAGAGAGCGGTGTGTGGTGAGGTCAGGCGCTCCGTAATGGCGCGTTCAGTTGAGGTGCATCCGCGTCCGCATGGTTCCTCCTTCCCTGCTTGCTTGCTTTGGCGTGTTTGAGCACATGGCGAGTTCGCTTGAGCGCGTGCGCATGTGTATGAGTGCGAGCGACGCAGAGCAAGAGAGAGAGCGCGGCGCGCGTTAGCAGCAAGTAGTGTCTCCGACTCGAACCGAGCCTGTGCGTGCGTCTGTGTGAAGGGTGGCAACGCTTTCAACGACGGCGACGCTGCGGTTCTGCGTCGTCTCGATCAGAAGCAAGCAAGCAAGCGCGAGTCTGCCAATGTCGCCAGTGCGGCCAGCAAGTGTGGACGAACACACACACACACACTGTACTCGGTCGAGAGAGAGAGCGAACTATGGACACGAAGCGGACCGAGATGTTCTGAGAGCTCGTCCGAGTACTGGAGCTCAATCATGTTGAGGAGAGGATAGGAAGCAGTGCGTGCGTCGGTCGCTGTTGTCTCTGCTCGCAGCGTCATGTGCGCCATCGATCGACGCCGCGGTGTAAGCTACGTCAGCGCATCAAGGATCGCCTGTAGTTCGAGGCGCTCCATCTGGTCGAGCGCGAGTGCCTCGGTCGCTGGGCAAGCAAGCAAGCAAACGGCTCTTTGTGTGTGCGCGCGCACGTGAGCGACGCGACGACGCGAGGATCCTCGGAGCGTCCGAGCAGATCTGGCGCTGAGACTCTGCTCCAGTTCATGCTCATGCAGTCGAGCGCGCGCTCCGAGAGAGAGAGAACGTTGAGGCAATGGAGAGCCGCGCGCATGTGTACACATGCGTCGACGCTCGTGACGACGTCCAGAGCGAGCGGCGCTCGAGTACTGGCTGGCTGGCTGGTTGTGACAGAGGACACGTCCAGTAAACAAGCCGCCTGAACTCGAGTGCGCGCGCATCAAGATGAGGCTGCTGCGCTCTCACACAACCACTCGTGTGGTCGACGCCGAGACGCCTTCACAGAGCAGGGGCAGGTGACGCGAGAAGATGATCTTAGCCGAGATCAATCAAGTCTGTGGCACTCGCTGCGCGTTCTGAGTGTGCGCACTCTTCATGTTGTTGCTCGCTCAAAGAGTGAGGTCACCCACGCTCCGAGCTTCGAACCGAAGACTCTCACAACACAAAGACGCCAAGACGCGAGACGAGTGAGCGAGCGAGCGCGGTCCACCGGGACGCCAAACGACAGCACGTCGTGGGATGTCGTCGTCTGAATCATCCGTCTCGAGTCAGTTCGTTTAGCACCGAGTGCGCTCGTGTTTGTAGCGCTGTAGCACTGGGACTCACCCGCGCCGCGTGATTCGTCTATCGACCGACGGACTGCACGCGCTGTTCATGTCGTGGAGTGGCGTTCGAGGCACACATCTGCAGTCGAGGCTTCGCTGTCTCCAGCTGGCGCGTCGAAACTCGAACTGCTGGTTGCGGCTGTGCAGGTGCAGGTGTCGGTGCGTCTGCGCGTGTGTGTGAACAGCCTCGAGTCTCGAGCCTCGCAGAGAGCGCGCGCGCACTCGCCGATCCTCGCTTCATGTGGTCAGCTCGAGGGCGTGCATGGGCGGACGCGTGATCGCTCAAGCAAGCAAGCTTACGTCGTCGAGCCCGGTCTCTCGCGCTCGTGCATGCACGTGCGGGACGGCGCGAGCTGACAGCTGGCCGCGGTGGTCGACAGACGGCAATGCAAGTGTACGCGACCGATCGAGTGAGCATGAACATGACGACTGATCGTGCGCGCGCTCTCTCGATGCTCGATGGGAAACGCAACGCAAAGCACGAGTGAGCGAGTGTGCGAGCGAGTGTCTCGAGAAGAGATCGGCAACGCGACGACCCAGACCAGCAGCGAGTGGCTGTGCAAAAGGGCTCCGTGTCGAGCACTCAAGATTGTGCAACCCGCGCTCTCCATGCTGTTCACGCTGCTGTGAACTGATGCGCTTCACGACACGAAGGCACTCCAGCTCGGTCCGAGTGTTCACAAGACCAACACGACTGCCAAGAAGAGATCGACGCCGTGTTCACGGACAGACACACACACCGAGGTCTCGCTCGACCATGTCGCACCCACGACGTGGTGATCAAGGCGATCGCGCAGCAAAACGGATGTGTGTGCGAGTCAACCGCGAGCTTGATCTCGCCTGTTGATCGCAGTCGATGCAATGGCGATACCAAGCCGGCGATCACAAAGAGCTCATGCGAGCTGTAGGACGCGCTCACGGCTGACTAACTGACCGCCTTTGTGAGCCTAGTACCTGAATGGACATCGTGTGAGCCGTCAGCTCGTTGGTCATGAGTGGTGACCCAGTTCGCGTAAGTACCGAGAGTAGCCTGACTCGACTTGGCGTTCTTGCGAGGTGTCAAGCGCTGCATCGAGTGAAGATGACGACGACGACCAACAGCAGCATGCGTCGGTGTTTGGACGAGGAGCGATCCACACAAGTGTGCGCGTGGCGAGGCTCGCTGCATGCCGAAAACACCCGTGACGTGGCACATTTGCACCTAACAACTGCACTTGGCGATCGCGCTATCAACTTCGCCATGCTAGTGAAGGGCGCGACCAAGGCTGCTCGCTCCTCGCCAAGACTAGCACGTGTGCCGTCTCGCCAGGACTCGAGTCGAACTCACAACCGATTCTACTTCGCAGCAGCGCAACAGAGCTCCTACGTGCACACACCCAGACAGCGACCCGATGTCAAGCACCGCGCCAGTGAACACCACGCCAGAGGCGCCGCGCGCACCGCTGCCGCCGTTCACGTGGGAGAGCGCGCTCGTCAAAGTGCGCGCTGCTGAAGACGCCTGGAACTCGCGCGACCCGAAGAGCGTGGCGCTCGCGTACTCGCGCGACAGCGCCTGGCGCAACCGCTCCGAGTTTGTGCACGGCCGCGACGAGATCGAGGCGTTCCTGACGCGAAAATGGTCGAATGAGCGCGAGTACCGCCTCATCAAAGAGCTCTTCGCGGTCACGGACAACCGCATCGCCGTGCGCTTTGCCTACGAGTTCTTCAGCGAGCGCGAGCAGCAGTGGTTCCGTTCGTACGGCAATGAGAACTGGCAATTTGACGCTGATGGCCGCATGGCGAAGCGCTTTGCGTCGATCAACGACCTCCCGATCCAGGACCACGAGCGCAAGTTCCACTGGCCGCTCGGTCGCCGTCCAGACGCCCATGCAGGTCTGAGTGAGCTTGGGCTGTAGACTCCAGACACTCGCAAGAGGACACGAGCGCTAATGGAACAAGCGAGACGATGTTGCCGATGTTCATCACAATGTTCATACACTCGCTCGCGTTCTTCCTCACAGTGTATCCTACGGTATAGTACGACGACCTCCACTTCACCTCTCCACCACTGTCTACAGTCCTACATGGCTGCGACGACGATGAGCGCGATGATCAGCACTGCGATCGCCATGCCAAAGAGCGTGAGGACGCGAAAGAACGTGCGCGAGTATGGATGGAGCACGACGCGCATGACGCGCTCGGACGCTGGCGAGTACGGCGCGTAGCGCTGCGGCAAGTCGAGGAGACTGTACTTGTAGATCACGGGCTTGCGGTGAGAGAACGCTTCAAAGCCATGACGACCGTGATAGGCGCCCATGCCCGAGTTCCCAACGCCGCCGAACGGGACGTGGCTGTTCGTGAGCTGCACCATGCAGTCGTTGATGACCATGCTCCCGGCGTTCGTGCTCCGGATCACGCGCTGCTTGTTGGTACTGCGCGTGCTAAAGTGGTAGAGCGCGAGCGGCTTCTCGCCGGCTTTGATGAACGCGATCGGCGCCGTCAAGTCGCCGGCGCTGAAGTAGCAGATCGGCAGGAGCGGACCAAAGATCTCGTCCGCCATCGACGCACTCGCGCGGAACGCATCGACGTCCGAGCGGAAGTTGAGCAGCGTCGGCGCAATGTACCGCTCCGACGCGTCGGTCGCACCGCCAAACGTGATGCGCTCGCGGTCAGCGACGACCAAGCGCTCGAGGCGCTCGAACGACCGCTGGTTCACGATGCGGCCGTAGCACTTGGACGCCTTTGGGTCCTGACCGTAGAACTGCGTGATCGCGCCTTCGAGCGCTCGCACGAACGTGTCGCCGACTGCGGCGTCCACGAGCACGTAGTCTGGTCGCACACACGTCTGACCGGCGTTCGAGAACGCGCCCCACGCGATGCGCCGTGCCGCAAGCGCCAAGTCTGCAGTCGCGTCGACGATGGCAGGGCTCTTGCCGCCGAGCTCGAGAACCGTGGGCGTGAGCGTCTCAGCGGCAGCGCGCGCGACGATCTTGCCGAGGAAGCAGCCGCCGGTGGCGAAGATGAGGTCGTACCTCTCGCGGAGCATCGCCTTCGTCTCCTCCACGCCGCCGTAGACGTACCGCACGTACCGCTTGTCCATGTACTTGTCAATGAGCGCCGTGAAGACGTTGTTGAGGTGCACGGTCGTGTCGTCGCCTGGGAGACGCAGGAGCACGGTGTTGCCGGCGCTCAGAGCAGCAACGAGCGGCATGAAGAGCAGGTTCACCGGATAGTTCCACGTGCTGATCACGCACACGACGCCGAGCGGCTCGCGGTGGATGTACGACAGTCCTGGGAGGTTCGCAATGTTCGTCGCGGCAAACTCGGGCTTGGTCCAGTCGTCGATGTAGTCGAGGTGGTCCTGGATCTCGGCGTTCACGAGCGCGATCTCGGCCACGAACACCTCGGTCGGGTGCTTGTGCAGGTCTTTCCACATCGCGTCCTTCATCGCGTCTTCGCCCTCTCGCATGAGCTTCTGGAGCTGCCGCAGCAGCGACTTGCGCACTTTGAGGTCGAGCGTTGCGCCCGAAACAAAGCCGTCGCGCAGCGCCTTGACGTTCGCAGCAATGTCCTGCCGCGTCACGTCCGGAATCGCAGCGGTGGCCACCGAGCCGTACATGATGTTCACTGTCGTGTCTCTCGTTGTTGATGTGGTCGTGGCTGTGACAGTGTGTGTGTCCGTGAGGTTGGTGGTGTGAGTGATCGTGCTCTCGAGAGCCACGTACGCAGTGTCAACACGCTCGTCCGAAGCCGCACCAAGTGTCATGAAGCGATCAGAAGCAGAAGATGAACGACACGAGCGCTCGCGAGAGTAAAAGAGAGACTGCGCGATTTGCACACGAGCACCTGCGCGCGATCACAGTTGTCGTCTCGACAGCGTGTGTGCGCAGCAAGCGTTGTCCGCGTTGACGCAGCGGTTGCGCAGACGCAAACAGACGCAAGGAGCAGCAGCAGCAGTCACGCTCTGCAGGTCAAGCAGGTCACGCTGGTCAACGGATTCGGCCATGGTCTCAATCCATCATCAGCGATGTACCGTGTCGTGAGAGCAAAGTTGCGGGTGGTTGATAGTGAGCTGTTGTGAGCCGTTAAGCACGACAGGAAACGAAACTTAGTCGAGCGATTGAAAAGAAGTGTCTATTCTCATGCATGAATTCAAGAGTGCTGTGTATTCATAATGAAGAAAGTACTGACAGTGACTCGTACCAACACGCTATTTTATCTAATGGACATTTGTACTAGCATGTTTTGTACATACGATATTTCTGTACAAATGGAAAAATCTACAAGTTACCACACACTACAAAACAGGATATGTTAATACTGTAGTGTTCGTGTTGAACTCATGAACATAAACGACAAGGCAACGCTTCTCAAACACCCTCCATACGTCTTTCATAGGGACGTGAACTTGGCGACGGACAACTGTCTGACAGCACCAGTCGTCAATGCCGACAGCCACGGTTGATTAAACCCTTGATAGGACATAGTTGACAAAGTGATTGTCGCCTTAGTCCCGCCCAGTCAAAACGTTGACCCCATTTCCTGACAGTGTAACTCGCGGCAAGCTCCAAAAAAGCGTGGCCTAAAAATGTGCCCGAGTCACAATCATAAAATCTTGATATGGTAGAGTATAGCGACTATTCCAACTGTCTTTGTATGCGCTGTCTTCAAAGTGCCTAATCATCTCTTTTAATCCAATCCGTACTTCTGATTTTCGTATTTATGATTCTTACGATTCCAACCAAGATTGTAGGTTTGGAACCGGTTTTAAAATATGCGTCCGATCCTACAAACACCAAGTCAATGTCGGATAGCTTAGCATTAGCTTATATCATCGTCATTCCATCAAATTGGCTAAATCCTAGTCTCAATGCGCTGGTTTTAGTGTGGTCCCCTTGATCCTAGTGGGTTCCTTTTCGATGTGGACAAGCGCTGAAGCCTCACATTCCATTTCGACAGCAAGGATGCACTCGTCCCAGCCAACACGCGCATGTCGCGCCACTCAGATTGCAGCGCGTTCGCTCGCGTTCTCGCGAAGCAAGAAGTAAGCGAGGCTTATTTCCACGCTTGCATGGACGCCGATGAGCCTGGTGTGCGTCTTGTTGCTGTGCTAGAGCGTTTTGGTTGTATTTGGTGTGCAATGGAATGGACGATGACACGCATTTGAAATAGAACTCTGTGGTGTCTTACTTCCGTGGCGTGAAACTGTGGTCGATTGGCATGCATCCATTGCAACGTGCGTACGCTGAGAGTGCATTGGGAGGGAAAGCGATTGTGTTACAACGTGCATGCAAGAAGAGAAAGGTTGGAAAGTTCGTTCAGTCTGCGCCGCCGTGTACCAAAGATGACTTGTGGTCGTTGATGAAGTGTGCGTATGTGAGTGCAAGTACCGAACGTGAGTATCAAGAAGCTGCATTGATTCGTTTTATGTGGCATTGCTTTGGTCGTGCATTGGACCTTGCGCGCGTTTGCAAGTAGCACGTCGCCTTAGCCGCGGACGGGACGTTGTTTGTGCGCTTGTTGCGCGTGAAGACCGCTCAAAAACAAGGGCTGTCGCTCGTACCGGACGGCTCGAGCTTCGTCGTTTGCCCTCTGTTCGCTCTGGCGGCGGCTCTGGCGATGCAGAGTACGCCAACACCGGCTCTCTTCAGCCAGCTACCGACGCTCGTCACGCCCGTAGCAACC
The DNA here is from genome assembly GCA_003730235.1 of Pythium guiyangense. Taxonomy (NCBI): domain Eukaryota; phylum Oomycota; class Peronosporomycetes; order Pythiales; family Pythiaceae; genus Pythium; species Pythium guiyangense. The sequence continues at coordinate 637,610 of QXDM01000030.1, forward strand.
GTCGCAGACGACACAGCGCCGCTCCACGAGCTGCCCCAGGCCGACGTCGGTGCTCTGCTCGCTGGGTCTGCAGGCGCAACACCAGCCCCAGCACCACGAGCGACGGTCACGACTACCCAGGACGACGATGACGACAAAGAAAAGGCGTGACGAAGACGTCGAAAAGGCCAAACAGGAGGTTGGTTTACACGCGTACATTAACCGCCTGCTCAAGAGCGCTGAGCTGCGCCGCCCCGTTACCGTCTTTCCTCGCACTCCTTCAGGCGCGGCGGCGCGCTACAAGCAAACGGCGATAACCAGCTTGCCGCGCAGTGGATCCTCGACCGGGGGAGGGGAGAGCTGGGCGATGAGCGCGACGAACAAGGGCTTTGCGTACACCATGAACCCCCCCCCCCCGGGAGGATGACAAAGTCGCTCGCGTGCTCTCAGGCTACGCGCCAGATCAGAAGCCAGTCGTCATCGATAGGTCGCAGCTCGATTCAGCACTCGGGGAGGCCTCGCACTGCTGCGTGACAAACTCTTCTCCTCCTGCAGGGGGCACTTGCGCAGAGAGCTTGACGCCGATCGCCGCGTGCAGGACGCGCTCGCTGCGTCGCTGGTTCTCTACTACCCACGCGCGGAGGCACTCATGCGCAACACGCCGCTGCTGCGCCGACTCGAAGAGTGCGCAAGCCAGATCGGCCACGACGCGCTGCAGCTGCTCGTGTGGTCTGGAGCGCTCGATCAGGCCGCGCGCGACAGTGCGGCATATTGTGACGCACGCGAGGGCGAGCAAGCTCGCAGCGTTCGGTCTTGTGCGGGCACTGGCTGCGCAAGCGAGCACACCGCAGCGCTATTGGGGCAGCTCGTGGTAATGAATCGCTAGCTCATCCAGCGCGTGGCCATGTGCGAGCGCGAGCGTGGTGTGCGAGGCGATCGTGAGAAGCCCGTTCGTGCTCGAGTTGAGCCTGAGCAGCAGCAGCAAGAACCAGTGCAGAAGAGGCGCAAGAAGACCGCGGCCACGAGTCCATCTGCCATGTGGCACGAGTGGTTCACTCGCGAGCCTCGGCTGTATGTGTCTAGCGACAAGAAATGCCGCTACGACGGTCGACTCACAGTGGCGTACCTCGTTTGTTTCTCGTTGAGGACTTCGGGCTGCGCGAGGTGAGCGCAAACTACCACGACGACGTGTCGGCTCTTGGTGCAAAGGCAGAAGCCGCGCTGTTCGCGTTCTTGCGTGCTCGCTCAATCTCCGCTGCAAGCTATGACACCGTGCTGCGCTCCATGCGCGCGCTCTACGCTGGCGAGCTGGACGGTCGGATCAGCGCGTACCAAGTGCTGCTCGCCGCTGAGCACATAGTCGATTCGTCGCCGCGCGACTCGTTCGACCTCCTTGTCGTGCGCGCAACGAGCCCGTCGTGACGCTGCGACACACACAACAATATACACTGTCATTTGCGCAATACACACGAATGCACAAACCGTTGCTCGTAGTCTCGCGTGCTGTTGCTTCGCTCGTCCCACGTTCGTTGCGCTCGCTCGCGCTGTCGTCACTCACGCGGTTGTTGCCGCACTCGCTCGCTGATGTAGCACTCGCTCGTGCTGTTGCTGCGCTTGCAGACGCTACAACACGCATTCTCGTGCGCTAGATTGAACTGGTACCGCGCATGTAAACGCTGTGGACACATACGCGCTGTTGCTGCATGTGCTCGTGGTGCAGAGGCATTCGCTCGCACTGTTGACACTCGCTCGCATAGATGTTGAGTGTGCTTGCCGTTGCTCTGCGTGTTCATGTTGCTGTTGCTGTGCGGGCTCACTGTTGTGACACTCGCTCGTTGTTGCAAGTGCTGCACTTGCACAAGCTGTTTTGCGCTTGATCGATGTTGCGACTCTTGTTCGCTTCCTGTTGTGGCGAGTAGCCATGTCAGTATCACTGTATGAGTGAGTGGCCATCGGTGTCCGATATGCACGCGACGCACACAATCACATGCAAGAACACATACAAAGAACACTATCAGTTCATCCGCATTTGCCTGCATGTATATTGCGTTCGCTTTATGCCACACACGCCTCGCAAGACGCACACACAAATGCAGTTGATGATCAAGTCGACCTCACAGCTCGATCGCTGATCGACGAGTGCAATTTGCACAAACACACACATGCACTAGAGCCCATGCACACACGCAAATGTAAATGTAACACGCACATACACCATGCATGTAATGACGTTGCACATCGATCGACTCGAGGCTTGAGCGATGGTGTGATGCAGTACAGAGGCAGGAGCATGATCGTCGAGTTGCATAAGCGCGTGACGACGCGAGCACAAACGTCGAGGAGCGAATGAGAGCACTGGCGAGAGAGCAGGAGCACCATCGCACGAGCAGCACGAGCAGAACCAGGAGCGCGCGAGTGCACGAGCAGCGCGAGAAGGAGCAGCGTGAGCAGGAGCAACGTGCGAATGAGCACGAGCAAGAGCAAGGAGCGCGCGAGCTCGAGCACAAGCGAGCGTACGAACAGGAGAACAAGCAGGAGCGGCAGGCGTCGAGTGGCGAGTGCGGAAGGCGAGTGGTTGGCAGAGGATTGTAGAATGAGCAACCACGTGTCGCGTTTCGCTGTCAAGCCTTTGATATAGCACATGCTGCTCGCTAGAAATCAGGACAGGTCCTTGGTGATGGAATAAATTGGTATCGATGTGTCCATGGGTATAGTCACGGTATGCGGGTATGTATGTAGTAGCGAGATAGTTACTGCTTCAGTGCAATAACAAATCGATCACATCAAGTTTGCTGCAACAATTGAACGGTTGCCCAAACGATCTCAGCACGTAACCATATCGCAACTACACATTTACCCTCATATCAATATTATTTATGATTGTGACTCGGGCACATTTTTAGGCCACGCTTTTTTGGAGCTTGCCGCGAGTTACACTGTCAGGAAATGGGGTCAACGTTTTGACTGGGCGGGACTAAGGCGACAATCACTTTGTCAACTATGTCCTATCAAGGGTTTAATCAACCGTGGCTGTCGGCATTGACGACTGGTGCTGTCAGACAGTTGTCCGTCGCCAAGTTCACGTCCCTATGAAAGACGTATGGAGGGTGTTTGAGAAGCGTTGCCTTGTCGTTTATGTTCATGAGTTCAACACGAACACTACAGTATTAACATATCCTGTTTTGTAGTGTGTGGTAACTTGTAGATTTTTCCATTTGTACAGAAATATCGTATGTACAAAACATGCTAGTACAAATGTCCATTAGATAAAATAGCGTGTTGGTACGAGTCACTGTCAGTACTTTCTTCATTATGAATACACAGCACTCTTGAATTCATGCATGAGAATAGACACTTCTTTTCAATCGCTCGACTAAGTTTCGTTTCCTGTCGTGCTTAACGGCTCACAACAGCTCACTATCAACCACCCGCAACTTTGCTCTCACGACACGGTACATCGCTGATGATGGATTGAGACCATGGCCGAATCCGTTGACCAGCGTGACCTGCTTGACCTGCAGAGCGTGACTGCTGCTGCTGCTCCTTGCGTCTGTTTGCGTCTGCGCAACCGCTGCGTCAACGCGGACAACGCTTGCTGCGCACACACGCTGTCGAGACGACAACTGTGATCGCGCGCAGGTGCTTGTGTGAGTGGAATGACACATCGCATCGAGCTCGTTGTGCTCGCGGCGCTGTTCCTTGCACCTGCAGTCGTGCTCTGGGTCAGCGCTCTGTCGGTGCTTGTTGCTCCTCAACAAAAGGCAAATGCGGATGAAGACTGTGTCTACACGCGTGCATTCGCGCTGCACGCGGCGCTCAATACACTCGCACTGCTCGTATGCACGCCAAGCGGCCTCTTACTGATCCTCGCGCGCAAGCACATTCGCGACCATGCAGCGCGGTACGTTGCGGATGATCGTCGGGTCAATCGTGATGGCTATGGCACTGACTTGCTTCTCCGCGCGTGCTTTGTGGCTCGGCAATGCGCTAGTGTCTGGATGACAAAGCTACACTTGACCGTGAACGTCGCTGCCGCACTGCTGCTCAGTGGCGCTGGGACGATCGCATTCATGGCAAAGAGCGCAAGAGGCGACAAGCACTTTGTGTCGCGCCACTCGTGGGCAGGACTCTCCGTTGCGCTCCTGCTCGCACTCAACATCTTCCAGGTGTGTGTATGTGTGCATGTGTGAGCTTGCTGTCGTTCTCACATGAGTCGATGCGCGCAGACAAACAGACAGACACGCACTGACGCTCGGTATCGTGTGAACACTGTGCGGTATCGTCGCAATGCAGGGTCTACTGCTGACGTTTGAAGGCGCGCGTGCGAACTGGCAGTGGCGAGACGAGACCCACGGACTAGTCGGGACGCTGATCTACATCGGAAGCGCCGCGACGCTCGTGCTTGGTGTCCAGTCCGAGTCGTGGGCAAGTGGCGCTGGGATCGGACCTGAGCTGCAGCACCGCGTGGTCGTCATGATCGTCGTCGCGCACGCTGCGCTGCTCGCCAAGTTTGCGATCGGATCAAAGGCACCAGGTGCAAGGACCACAGCGTCCGACTCTGCGACTTCAGACGATGGCAACAGCGTCGACATGAAGAAGACGCAGTGAGCGTTGCAGCGCCGTGTTTAATGCACCATTCGCACGCGCTCGAGCTCTAGACTCGTTAGGTCTCGAGCTTCAGGCTCTCCAGGTCTCCTACACAGCAGCAGCGCTCACGCAGCACCAGAAGCAGAGGCTGTCGTTGTCGTACACTCGAGTTGCTCTTGTCACTCGAGCGGTTCGCTGACGACATCATCAGGATTTGAGAAAGGACATCTTTTGACTGTGTCGTTTGATATCCCCTCTATTGCTTTCTCGAAACAACACATTCACTATGTGAACTGACCTGTATAAATTTGTTCCTGGTTCAAGTCAATCAACCAGCAACCAGCAGACCACCAGAACCGCATTGCCAGAAGATCGTCACTTCACGACCTCCCTCGCGCGGCTCAACGCTCCACTCTCTCGAACGCACACGCACGATGGCAGTCAACAAGGTCGAGGCGCTGCTCCTCGGCGCGCTGTTTCTTGCGCCATGTGCGCTGATCTTGCGCGAGTGCGCGCTTGCGCCGTCGCTCTTTGCGCTCCACCCAGCGGCAAACGCTGTTGCGTTCCTCATCTGCTTCCCAGCGTACGTCCTGCTCTCTCTCTCATGACTGATCTGCTCTTGTGTGCTGTCAGTCGATAGTAGTGACTAATAAACGAACGGACGGATGGTCTCTGCTGCAGCTCGGTCTACGCGATGCTCGTGCGCAAGGCGTCGTTGGACGCAAAGACGCGGTACGTCTCCCTTACATTCTCTGTGTGTATTGCTCGCTGTGTAGCTCACGCCATGAACCTGACGTGCTGCTCGCTCTAGGGTCGCGCTCGTGAAGCTCCACATGACGCTGCAGCTCGCTGCGCTCGTGCTCATGGGCTCGGCTGGCGCAGCAGCGTACATGGTCAAGGAGACGTACAGCAAGCCGCACTTTGTCTCGACGCACTCGTGGATCGCCGGCGCCACGAGCACGCTCTTCACGCTCAACTTGCTCGGCGTACGTCTGCTTGTGCTTGCACTGCCCTACGTTCTCTCACTCACACATACACACGCACTCTCTTGCGTCGTCACAGGGCCTCGGGACGACGTTCGCCGGCAAGAAGACTACGTGGCAGTGGAAGAACCCGGGCCACCGCATCGGCGGCGTCCTCACGTTCGTCCTCGGCGGCACGGCGTCGGTCTACGGCGTGTACAGCGGCACGTGGGGCGCCTCGCAGCTCGGCGCAGACAAGCAGTGCACGGTCGCGTCGCTCATCGCCGCGGCGTACGGTCTGCTGCTTGTCAAGGCCGCGCTCACGGGCGCCGCCAAGGTGCCAGCGCAGAAGAAGCAAGAGTAGGCACTGCGCTCTGTCCTCAAACGCACAGTCAGTCGACTGCTGTTGGCGTCCTGAGTCCCATACGCACTACAACAGCAGCGCGCTCTCCTGTCCATTGCCTCTATCCATCCATCATCTCACTCACTTTCTCCTATCGTCACAGCGCCGTGAGCAAGACGTGGACGCTCACGACCGTCTGCGTCACGGCGTCGAGCACCGGCACGAGCTCGTACGCCACGCGCGCGACGATGCGCACGCGCGGCGCGAGTGCGTCAAAGAGGCGCTCGACCGGTACGAGGTCGGTCGCTGGGTCGGCAAAGACCGCGTGCAGCGCGTCCCAGTCGTGCGGGTCGAGCCGGACGCTCCGGCCGCCAGTCGACGACAGCACGTGCTCGAGGTGCTTGCGCGAGATGCGGCGCTCGCGACTCGGGTCGACGCCGTCAAAGAGCTCGCAAGCCTTCCGGACGTCGACGCGCCACGTCGGGTCGACAAAGTCCCACAAGAGCTTGCGCACTTGGAAGACGACGTGCTTGGGCAGTGCCGCGACGAGCGCTTCGTCCGCTGTCGCGTCTGTCAGCTCAGCCGTGTCATGATGACTGCTGGTGTCTCCGTCAGGCTTGCGCTCAATGACGCCGCGCACGCTCTCGCGCCGCACAAAGACGCTCTGGAGGTCCGTCCGGAGCTTGTCAAAGCACGCAGGGGCGTCAGCGATGTCCTTGCCGATCCACTTGACGCAGTGCTCGCTCTGCATCTCGTGCACAGTGGCGGCCGAGAGCTGCATGGCCCAGCGATGGCCGTCGTCTGCGAGCGACAGCATGCGCACGCTGATGTTGAGCGCCGCAGACGCGTGGACGCTCGAGGCGAGCGCGCCGGCGTGGAACCCGAGCGTTGCGACGTTCAGCGGCTGCGAGAGCGCCACGAGCTGGCCGCGCGCACTGAGCGTGAACGAGACACCGCGCACCGGCGCCTTCATCGACAGCTCGAGCATGCTCTGGAGCGCCCGACTGCGCACCGTCACGGCCGACAGGTCGCTGCAGACGCTCAGCGCGCCGGCGATCTGGCGGCACAGGATCGGCAGGTTCGCGAGATCCGAGAGCGGCGGCGCGCGTCCGCGTGGGAACAGTAGCACAAGGACGCCGACGACCTCGAGGCCGTAGGTGTCCCAGACCGGACACGCCACGACCGCGTGCTTGACAAACCCGGCTTTGTCGTCGGCTGCAGTCGCTCGGAGCGCGTGTTTGCTCGGCAGCGGCGCGCTAGAGTGCGACGAGTCCATGGTACTCGCACTCGGCGAGGCACTAAGGCCACTGCTGCTAGCCGACGTCTTGGACTCGTGACGCGTGTCGGCGCGCTCTGCATCGGCCGCCGCGCTGCTCTCGCTGATCCAGTGCTTCACGAGCACGAGCGTGCCTTTGACGAGCACGTGCTCGAGCAGTCCCTCGGTCGTCGAGACCTTGAGCTTCTGGTCCGTGAGCACTGAGATGCGCCGGAGCTGCGCGCCAAGTGACGGGATCGGACTGCCAGCGTCGCTCGCGCCGCCTCGCATGGCGCTAGTGCCACTGCTACCAGTCGCTACCGACCCGAGCACGCTTGCGCTGCTTCCGCCAGTGCCGGTGCCTGCACTCGCTCCGGCGTCCGCGTGCGGCGCGAGCTTGGACGTCCACATGTGGCGCCGATCAGGTTCCCACAGGAACAAGTGCGCCTTCTCGACGCTGTACAGACTCGTGCAGGCGTTGTAGACCGCGTTGATCACACCGACGGGGCTCATCTCTTTGAAGAACGCCATGGACGTGTCCAACAGCCGACGCGTCTGCTCCTGCTGCGCCAGGAGCGCTTGCTTGGCCAAGATGCTCGCGACGACGCTGCAGCAGAGGCTCGCGACGATCGAGAGGAAGAGGTCGTGGCGCTCAAAGCGCACTTTGCGCCCGCGCGTGTTCACGAGGTGGAGCAGTCCGACGAGCCGCGAACCAGAGCCCGTGCCGCTCGTGAGCGCGTCAGGGTCAGCGACCACGAGCGGCGCGAAGAGCACGTTGCGCGCCGCGAGACCGCCGATGCTGTCGACGTACGCGTTGAAGCACGGCGCGTCGTTCACGTCGTTCACGATCACGAGGTCCTGCGACGCAATGGCCATGCCCAAGAGCGTGCTGCGGTACATCGGCTCCTTCACGACGACTTTGTGCCGCCGCTTGCGGTGAAACGTCGCGAGCTCCTGCGTCGCGTGGTCAAAGACGTACACTGCCGCGCTCTCGACGCCGATGATCGCCTCGGCAGCGGCGCCGAGGCGGGTCGTCGCGTCGACGAGGTCTGCGCGCACAATGAGCGCCCCGACGTCAGCGCACAGCGCCTGGTTCTTCTGGAAGAGCTGCGAGTTCTCGATCGCAAGAGCGATGAGCTTCGTGATCGTCTGGAGCAGGAACTCGTCCTTGGCGCGGAACGGCGCGCCGCCCGACTTGTTGATCACTTGGACGACACCGAGGAGCTCGGCGTCGCTCGCGGCGGCTGCTTGTGCTTGAGAAGACGCCGTTGCGGTGGTTTGCGTTGGACGCAAGCGGTCGCCGTTGACGTGGCTCGCGCGCCGGATCGGCTGGCGCGTCGTCGTGTTCGTGAGGATCGGAACCGCGAGCATGCTCTTGGTGCGGTAGTTGGTCTTCTTGTCCCACGACGCGTTGAACCGCGGGTCCTCGTACGCGTCTGGGATGTTGATGCCCTGCCGCGTCTCGGCCACTAGCCCGACGATGCCGTGGCCAAACGGGATCGTCATGCCGCCGCTTGTTGCGGTGCTACTCCCAGCACTCGTGCTACTGCCGCTGCCGCTGAGTCCAGGACCTGCGCTCGGGTCGTAGACCTGAACTGTCCCGCCGCTGATGTCGCTCTGCCAGTTGTGCAGCGTCCGGTCGGCGTTGTTCGCAACGAAGAGCGAGCACCGATCGGCGTCGAGGATCTCCTTGGCGTTCTGGATCACGATCTTCCTGAGCTCCTCGAACCGCAAGCACGTGAAGATCTCGGGCGCGAGCTGGATGAGCGTCTCTTCGTTCACCTTGTTGCTCTCGACGTCCGTGAAGTACGCGACCTTGGGGAACAAGCCGCTCGCAAAGTGCGTGAGCAGCACGAGCAGCGCCTGGTCCTCGGCCGTGAACGCTTCGCACTTCTCGAGCGCGATCGAGAGTCCGAGCGCTTCGACGACAGTTGTCTTGCCGCAGAGCTGCACGACTGCAACGGCTTGGCCATGGTGCAACACCGGCAGCAGCAGCGTCGACGCGCTTGCGTGTGCGATTAGCCGGTCCGTGTTGTCGCTCGCAGTCGAGAAGCACGGGTGCTTGGTGACGCACCCGGCGTCCAGGAGCAGCGGTCGCTTTGTGTGGTACACCATGGACGCGAGTCCGCTTGGGAGGCCACTCGCGCTCAAGTGCGTCGGTGCCACAGCGACTGACGCGCTAGTGTGCTGGAGTTGCGGATGCAGCGCATCAGCGCCAGTGTGCATCGCATGCGTGGCCGTGTGGCCTGCAGTCGCGAACGGCATGATGCGCGACCGAACGGTGATCATGTCCTTTGCACCAGCGGCGCGTGGGACGCGGCACCAGAACTCCTGCTCCGCAGTGTCGGCGACAAACACGAGCGCTTGCTCGGCGCGCAGGAGCTCTCGGCTCTCGCGCGCGAGCGTCTCTGCGAGCTGGTACAAGTGGCTGCTCTCGGCGAGGCGCTGGAAAGTGCAGCTCATGGACTGGAACGACCGGTGGAGCTGGAGCATCTGCGCGCCGCAGACGCGCACTTCTCGGAGCCACTCGCGCGTGCTCGCGTCGAGTGCGTGGTCGTGCAGCGACACGAGCGGGTGGCTCATGAGCTGCTCGAACGCGAGGCCAATGTGCGTCGTATGCATCGCAGCCGTCGCTCGATGACCACTGCCGCCGCTGTGATGTGCTGGCGCCGGCATGAGGTCGCGCCAAAAGTCGTCAGCGAGGAGTCCGCGAACTTGCTGTTGCTGTTGCTTGGCGTCGCTGCTCGCGCTCGCGCCATGTGCATACAGCTGCCGCGTCTTCTGGAGCCGCAGCTCAGTCTCTTTCTCTTGCGTGAGCTTGTGTGCGTGGTCGAGCTGTCGCTCCAAGCGCGAGAGCTCGTGCGAGTAGTTAGCGAGCTGGTGGCCATGACGCATGAGCGTGTCTCGCTTGTCCTGCTCAACCTTCTCGAGCTTCGCTGCGTACCTCTCGACGACTTGCTGCAGTGCGTGGTGACTGTTGCTGCTGCTGTTATTGTTGCTCGCGTAGACTGCAGGACTCCGCGGTCGGCTCCAGCCAACAGTCGAGCGCTTGAACGGCGACGTCGCTACTGGCGAGCTCGGATGCGACGGGAGACGCGGTGACACCGGCGCTTTAGCCGTATGTGTCGGCGACTCAGCGCATGGGTGACAGTCGCCTCGAGGCGACGTTCTCGGGACTTGCGGCAGGATCGGTCCGGCTGTGCCGTGCGGCCGCTGCTGTAGATGGTGACTCGCAAGTGCGTCGTCGCTTGAGTGCGGTCGCCGCCCGAGTCCTTGCACGCCTTTGAGCGTCTGCCGATGCGCTTGCAAGTCTGCTCGGAGCGTCTGAATGAGCTCGAGGTGCTGCTTCTTCTCGTCTTGGAGCACTCGCACCATGCGCGTCTGCGTCTCGAGCTCAGCTGCGAGGCGTTTGTTGACCGCGCGCAGTCGCGTCACGATCGTGTACGTGCTGTCGTCGTACACGCACGTGGCTGCAGCGGGATCTGTTCGCTTTGGGCGACCTCGAGAGACCGCAGTCATTGGACTGAGAGGATCACTCGGCGAGGACCCGCTCGCTTGTTGTTGCTTGCTGTGACCACGAGCCACTCGCGTCTGTGATGTAGTTGGTGCTGTCAGTTCGCTTGCGTCGGGGCTCGCGTCCAGCTCGCTCAAGAGCTGCGCCGAGTCGCTGTCGCCTCGTTCTTGGCGCGAAAGCGTCTGCTGCGGATCTGCGAGCGCATCGTTCTCGTCGTCGTACGCTTCAAACGCGAGGTCGTCGCTCGAGTAGGATGCATCGTCTTCGTCGTTGCCGCCGTCGCCACCGCCGCCATTGTCGTCTGCTTTATGCGCTTGTGCTTCTTCTTGGATGCTGTTGTTGCGTCGAAAGACGAGCGTGTCGGAGCGCAAGAGCTCAGACTCGAGCGCTCGCATCGTCAAGCGCTCTCGTCCAGCACTCGAAGGCTTGTCCGAAAGACTCTCAAGAGCGTCCGCAGACGTGTGTTCGATGGCAGATTCGAGATCTGGTTGTCGCGGCGCAACGACTGCGTCTGGGAGCATGAGCGCTTCATCGTAGCTCGGTGGCGACTCGAGCGGCACGTCATGTTGCGCAGTTGCTGGCTTGGTCTTCTTCTTCATGCGGACGTGCACTTGGACTGTCGACATCGCTGCATGAGCTGCTGTCGTGTGTCGAAGTGGCGCGTCGGTTCAAGTCGGTGCAAAGTCCGAAGGTCTATTGTGTATGTCTCTCGCTCGTGTGTTGACTCCTAGACTGACGCCCTTGCACTCGTGTTGTGCTTCTCTTGCTGCGTGGAGCATCGGGTCCTCTTCAGCTGCCAAAGAGATCGACAGCACTTGGTCCAGACCGCTGGCCGTGGCTTCCGTCATGAAGACGCTTTGCATCGTTGGAGTTGATGCTTGAAGGAACGGCTTGAGAATGAGCGAGGTCTTGAACGAGCTCGTCTGCTGTAGTGAACACTAGACGACGACAGTGTACGTACCACTGCGAACTCCGTTCTCTGTCCAGTTGAGTGAACCTGCATGCAGATGTCTGCTGTGTGTCAGGTGCCCACGTGGGCAATGGCAGACTGCGTACCATTGATACTACGTCAGTCTCGACTTCGTCGCCGCGTCGGTTCGTCGTGTCTAATCGACTCGTTGAGAGACAGCGAGATGGAGCGGCCACGCGCGCGCGAGCGTGTCGACGAGAGCGCACAGCGCACGGCAATGCCGAGAGCGCCACCGCTGGCGACGCACTGCATCACTGGCAATGCGAGTCCACTGCGCCACGTCTCGCCGCGCAAGTTCCACCAGATGCAGCAGCAACAGCGCGCCGCTGTGCTCCGCGCGATGCCGCTCTCGCCACTCTCGGCACGCACCGAGCGCGAGTCGACGCCAAGACGAACCGAGTCCGAGAGCTCAGCTGTCTATGAGCCGCGCGAGCCCGTGCCGTGGAACCCGGCGTGGTTGTCCGAGCCAGCTCTGCCTAGTGCCGACACATCCAGCACGAAAGCAGTGGAAGCGCTGCTGCGTGCTGCTGGTGCGATGGGCGCCTCGCCCACGACAAGGATCGGCAACATGGCGCTCGATGCGTGGCTCGAGAGCTACGAGCGCGAGTTCCTCACGTTCGAGTCGCTCGAGAAGTTCGTCCAGGTCAAGCTCCCAGAGGCGCTCGCGTTCTGCGACAAGATCGAGCAGCAGAGCCTTGTAAGCGCGTCGTCGAGTAGCAGCCATAGCGCTGGTGCATCCTCTGGCGCGTTCCCGTCCTCGCGCTTACACGTGCGGCTCCGAGTCGCAGTGTACGCGCACTTGGTCGAGCGCACAGTGTTCGCGCTGGCGCAGTCGGCGTCGCTCGCACACGCCAAGCGCACGCTCTTCCAGGCGCGACAGGAGATCTTCCGCGCCATGTTTGCCGACTACGACACGAAGTCCTCGGGTGCGTCGGAGGAGACTGACAACCTTAGAGATAGCGACGCAAGCGATGAGGAGGAGGAGGAGGAGGAGAGTCGCACGAAGCCTCGCGGTCAGCGGCGCCGACACCAAGGCGCAAGAAGCAAAACTGAGGACTCTGGGAGCGAGCGCGACGACAGCGACGTGAACAGCAGCGACACAGACGCCAATGCCTCGGCTCGCGCTCGGTCCAAGAAGCCCAAGTCGCGATACGACTCGACGCTGTACGGACCAACGGCCGCGCCTCGGACGCTCGCGTTCTTCCTCACGAAAGTACCGTTTGCACTCAAGCTCCGCGAAGACACGCAGCGGCGCGCCGTGCGGTTCAAGCGCCACCAAGTCGTGCTCCGGCGCATCGTGCAGTCGCTGTATCGGTCGCTCGGGAGCGTCTTTCATGCATGGAAGCTCCTCGTGCGGCAGAAGCGCGAGGAGCGGCTGAACAACAAAGGCGCACAGCTGACTGCGATGGTCGTGCAGCAGCGCGGACTCGTGCGGTCGGTCTTTGTCGAGTGGAGCAAAGCGACGCTCCGCGCGCGCATCAAAGCCATGAAGACGAGCGAGCGCGAGCTCAAGCAGCAGCACGAGCAAGTGCTCGGCGACCTCCATCGCGAGATCTTCCTCTTGCGCGAGCGCACGCGCGCGCTCGAGCTCGAGTTCCACGAGAGTCAGCGGTACCGCCCAGTGTCACGAAAGCCCAGAGCTTCTGTTGTTGCTAGTGGTCGCGCTGCTGTTCGTGGTGGCGAGACGTCAACGGCGTCGACTCCGAGTCGGAGCGAGAGCTCATCGCCGACAGAGCTCGATGACCTGGCGACTGGGCACCGACGCAAAGAGGACGTGGTCCTGCTGTCCGAGGACTCGGAGCGTCAGAGTCTCAACGACAACACCAGCAACGGCACCAGCAGCGGCACTAGGACGCTCCAGGACGCCGCTGAACGACACGACAAGCAAGACACGAGTGGATGAAAGACGCGGAGCGGTCATGGGGGGGTCGTAGTTGTAGTAGTAGTAGTAGACAGGGGATGGAGCTGGCGATCCGATACCGCGTGTGAGGATAGAGACAAGTGCTAGTCGACGCGGTCCATCTCTTCATCGTCGTCGCTGCGGGGCATCTCGTCCTCGTCGATGCTGCTGCTGCTGCTGCTCGGTTCGCGAGCGCGCGCGCCACTAAACGCGCTGTCGAGTCGGCGGTGAGCCACAGCAGCGACCGAGGCCGCCGCCGCCTCGACCGCATGCTCGGGCGAGAGCGCCGTGAGCGCTGGCATGTCGTCGTCGTCATCATCGTCAGCATCGCTCGACGGCGCTGCGTCTTCGCTCGAAGCACGCGCACTGCCGTCCGGACTCGCGTCGTCAGAGGCAAATCCAAAGTTCCGCCGCAGCGAGCGCCGCATGAACTCGAGGAACGATGGGTACCCCCGCGCCACTCGACGCCGACGCACTCGCAGACGAGTCGCTCCGCTGCTCATGCGCGTCGTCGCTCTGCGCGCGCACGTTCGCTGCTGCGATCTCTGGGATCTCGCCGCGTCCCGACGAACGCGCTGGCTCCATCGGCGATTGCGGCGGCGACGACAGCGGCGTGTACGCGCTGCTGCCAAACAGACTCCGGCTGTTTGCAGCCGCCGCAGCGTCTCGAGACGCGTGGTCGTCTGCGCGATGGTCATCGCCATCGTCGTCGCTGTCGTGACCGAACGACGTCCCAAAGAAGTCGTCGGCCAGGAAGCGGTCGAGTGTCTCGTCAACTGTGCGTCGCGGTCGCGCACCGCCAGTCGTCGACGACGACGACGACGAGCCACTGCGGCGATACGCGCTCAGCAGCGGCAAGCGGCTCTGGTCCGTGCGGCTGTCGCGATCAACATCGTCACTATCGTCGTCGCCTTCGTCGTTAAGCAGCGCCCGTGAGTCGGTGGCGCTAGTGCTGCCACTGCCAAGCGGCTGACGATACGTCGGGAGCCCAAACGCTTCGTCAAAGTCCTGACTGACTGGCGCCGTCGCTGACTCGAGCACGCGCGTACGAGTCGTTGTCGTCGATCCAGCGCCTTGGAGCATCGACGCGAGCGACGAGAGCGACGACGGCGCGACGATCGCGTGGATGTGCACGTCGATGTTGCGCCGCGTGCTCGGCGTCGGCTCCGCGGCTGGCGCCGCCAGCGCAGTCGAAATCAAGTCGCGGATACTAAGCGACGTGTCGCGGAGCTCAAGGTCGCTCGGCGGTGGCGCTGGCTGGCGAGACGTTCTCGCCCGAGCGGCAGCTGCTGCGCGCGTCTGCTGCGCCTGGCGCGTACGCACGTGGTCCTGGAGCTCTGGCCGCAGCAGCGGCTCGAGCGTCTGCGCCGAGTCCGTGAGCACGCGGCCAAAGCGGTCAAAGAGCGGCACGATCAAGTGCGCGAGCTCCGCGCGCTCGTCTGCATCCGCCGGTGTCAGTGGTTCCGTCGCGTCGTCGTCGCAGAGCGCTGCAAAGCGCTCGACGTGCGGCACGAGGTCGCGCAGGACGTTGCGCACGGCCGTGACCATCGCCTGGACGCTCTGGGACCCACCGACGCTTGGTGCGCCAGCGAGGCGCGTGAGCGGCATCGGCGACGCGTGCGCGGCGTTCGCTACATGCACTGTGCGCGTCCGGAACGCAGCGATGCGCGGCGAGTCGACGTCGAGCCACTCGTCCCAGCGCGAGGGCCAGCCGTGGTAGTGCACGAGCACTTGGTCGTCTGCCATCGCCATGACGGTGCACTCGAGCCACTGGTTGACCGTGTCCTTGACGTCGATCCACTGACCGACAAAGAACTGGCGCCGGCTGCGGGGAACGCGGTCGCTCTCGTCGTCAAAGCGCTGCATGCGTGCAGCGTCTTCCTGCGCTTGCGCTTCGAGCGCGTCGCTCGGACGCTCTGGTGGCGCAGCGGCGGTCGAGAGCACCGTCCGTAGCGTCAAGAGACCCTGGAAGATGTGGTCCAAGTTCGGTCGCACAGTACTCGAAGCGGACGCACCGAGTCCCAAGTCTGCTGCGACGTTCGAGGACGGTGCTGTGTCGTTCAAAACGTCGTCGCCAAAGAGCTCGCGCAGGCCGTGGAGACGCGGCGGACTCGCGTTAGCGCTCGGTTGCGAGGCGCTGAGCGCTTCGCGGAGCACGCCCATGTTCCACGCCGCGCCAGTCGGGTCGCCTGGCCCTGGAACGCGCCGGCGCATCGTCGGCGCTTGCGATTGGTACGACGGACGGAGCACGCGCGGCTCGTCCAAGCGACTCGCAGTGCGTCGAGTGGCGTTAATGTCGTCGCTGTCGCGGTCGGTGGACCGCATCAAGCGCCGCAAGGTGTCGCGATGGCTCCGCAGCTGCGGCGACGAAAAGCCGTCGTCGTCCGAGCGGTCACTCGTGTTGCTACTCGCTCGACCAAACGTGTCGACAGTCGACGAGCTCCCGTCTGCGCGCGACGTCGACGTTGCAGCGTGGGCAGCGCTGGGAACCGCGGCGTCTGCTGCGGTAGCGGAGCGCACGGGCTTTGCGACGAGGTGGACTGTGTGACCGTCCTGGATGTCGTACGCCGACAGCATCGTGCCGTCTTTGAGCAACTTGCCTAGTAGGAATGTGCACGAGAGGACGATACATGTACAGAGAGAGAGAGAGAGAGAGAGTCGTCGATCTCGTCAGTCTCGAGGCACTGATCGCATGTGAGCGTAGTGTGCGATGAATCGACAGAGCACACCTCGGTAGATCAAGCGCTGGCGGTACACGGGCACTTGCGTTGCGTGCGCAACCTTTTCGCGGAACTGCACGATGGTCATCGAGAGCTCTGCGTCGACGTCGACAACGCGCTCGTCGAGCATCTTGAGGCGAATGCGCAGCGAGCCCGTCGCTGCTACTGCAGGCGTAGCAGGAGCGGATCCATCCACACTTGCTGCTTCTTGGGTCTCGGCTTGCGCGTCGCCCCGAGCGCTACGCTCCTCGTTCTCGAGCTCGGCCATCGCGACGTGCACACGCAAAGGATGCTGGTGTGTTTCGCGAATACCGAGGTGTTCTCTTTTGTTTGCGTACGATGAACATCCAAGTCTACATGGTATCAAAGTATTGTACGTCAATTACGGAATGCATTCTGAACATATTTTGACATACTTAAATCAAGATTTAACAATCCGCACAAATCATTGCTCTGTAAATACAAACAGAGTATATAAAGTGGACAGAGAAAATTCACATCATCTGTACTTCTGAGAGTGTCCTTGTCATGTGGACGCAGCACTACTTCTTCTTGGTGCAGCCCGTGCCGCCAGCGATGCGCAGGCACTTGGTCGACGCTGAGAGACTGAGCACGTTCGTCATGATCGTCCACGCAAACGCAAACACGAGGTACGCGAGCGTGAGCGTCCCAATGAGCTTGCTCTTGCCGCCGTCGCGCTTGAGCGCCTGGGCTTCGCGCTTCTGGCGCGGGAGCCACACGACAAAGACGACCGAGAAGAGGTTGACTGCGTACGCGATGACGTACGCGTACGTGACTTGCCACCGCACGGCGTCGTTGTCCTTGACGATGTACTTGCGCTCAATGTCAAAGTACGCGTCGACGGACTTGGTGAACATCATCGCAACTTTGTCGATGCGACGCGTTTGTACCATTTACTTCTTTTATAGTAAGAGGAGGGGCGATGTCTCGTGTGAACCAACACACGAGACATCGCCCCTCCTCATACTACCAAAGTCTGCTGCTGCACATTATGTCAGGACTGTTCATTCTAGCCAATGCTTCGTCACTATGCTTCGACACTCATGGAGCGCAGTAGGTTGTCTAGGCTCAAAATCAACCTGGTTGGCGAATCTTGCGTCGAAGTGCTCTCGCTCTCGCACGTACGCATTCACCAACTTCGGCACATGCCATCCTCACTCTTCTCAATCACGCAACGCGAATCCCAGATCGAGACATCCACTTCGCAGAGGCACTCAGGACCGTCAAGGGAACCTCCCCAGCTCCGATGGGAGCTACGATTTCACTATTCAAGAGATAGTGGCCACGTATCTCAAGTGGGTCATATGGACGGTGGAGACGCCGCGCAAAGCGTCGGTGCCGCTTCGTGTCATGCGACTGCTTGGAGCGGCGATGCGAGTGATCGGTGCGATCTCTGCCAATCGACTTTTCACTCTCGATCTTTTATCGCAAGCAGCAAGCCCCAAGCCACTCGCACGTAAGCACACGCTCGTTCTTGCTCCAGTTCAACCAGCGACAACGATGAAGATGCTCTCGGTCCTCGCGCTCGCACTCGTTGCAGGAGCAATGAATGGCGTCCACGCGGACACGTCGATGAAGCGGAGCTTGAACGTAAACGAGAACGACCCGAACGCCGCGGAGCTCGGGAACGTCCACAACTACATCGCAGAGCTGAAGGAAGAGCTCGCGAAAGCCAACCTCTTGAACAGCAACTCGCACTCGCGCCGCTTGCGCGCGAACGACAACAATGACCCCAACGCCGCAGAGCTCGGGAACGTCCACAACTACATCGCAGAGCTCAAGGTGGAGCTCGCGAAAGCCCACCTCTTGAACAACAACGGCAACGCCGTGGCGATGGAGAGCCAGAAGGAGTTCGCGAAGAAGACAAACGCGCCGGACGCCGGGTGGTACGTATCCGCACCGTGAGTGCGCATCTGTGTCGAGGATACACAGCGCGCCGTCACGCCCGCCAGCGACGAGCTGCGTGCCACGCTGGAAGTGCATGTCAGTGTCCATGACCGCTAATACACACTCAGTCACGCAAGTGGCGACTTGCACCACACTCCAAGCTCCAGTAAACGCACTTGAGGCGTGAAGGCGCTGCTTGTGCTTCTATTCACCGTTCACTGCCAACGCTATGGTTGTAGTGCTCGGTGTTGCTGTCTCAACCTCTTTCTCTCTCGCTTCGCGCGAGGTTGCGGCTTGTTCACTCTATCACTCTCTATCACGTGTGCAAATTCACGACGACCGAGCTCCGAGTGCGATGCACGTGTGCACTGCGCTACGCCATTGCGAAGACTGGCATCTGAGACGGACGCATGTGGATGCGAGCGGACTCTGCCGAGTCGCCGATCAACAACTCCATCATCTGCATTGTGGCCTGGAACGTAGCGATCGGAGCTGAGAGCTTGGGTTCGTCGATAAAAGGCGTAGCGTTGTATGCACGGAGCATCGAGAACTTTGGCGGCACGGGACCTGCTGCACTCGCAGCGACTCTCGACAGCGCTGGCACGAGGTTGAGCGGAATCGCGTATGTGAACGGGTCGAACTTCGTCCCCTTCGTTTTCGGGAGCGTTTGGTTCCAGAGCGCCGGCGTCGAGTACGGAGCAGCGATGCTGTGCCACATCGCGGGTCCGTGCATTGCAAAGTGGCGGACCGTGCACTGGAACACCAGGTTCGCGAGCACCGTGGTGAGGTCGGCAAATCCAGTGAACTGCTTCGGGAACCCTCGAACAGACTGGAGTCTGGACGAGTGCGATGCCCAACGCTGGAGCTCCTTGTCGCCGCGGATCGCGGACTCGTCCGCGTAGAACGCTTGGATGTAGGAGCGCACAAAACTGGTGATCGCGTCGCTGTACACCAAGCCGCATTGAATGAGCCGATGGTCGACGAGGACGTCAAGACCCTTGCGCTGCATCTCGTGTCTGAAGCTCTCGTTGATGCGGTGCTCCATCGTTCGTCCCGCAAAGCGCATCGCGCCAGCAGCGCCGAACGCAAACGTCTTGTCAAAGTCCGAGCCCGCAGCAAAGATCGTCGCGACCGAGCGTTTCTCGAGTGCAAAGTTCGCTGTCATGTGGTACTGCAACAGCGCGTGCACGGGGTGTTGCGGTGCCAGCGAGCGGATCATCTCGATTTGGATCGGCACGAGGAGCTTGTGCACCTCAACGACGTGCTGCACGTGCATGTGGTTGAGCTCCGTCGCGTCGAGCGCCATTTTGGCGAGCGTCCAGTCCGCTTTCGAATCGTCCCTGGTGAAGAGCAGACCGGACTCTTTGAGATGGATCGCGAGCGGCAGGAAGTGGAGTGTCTTCGGAGCGTGGCAAAAGAACCCGATCACGTCTGGTGCGTACTTGCCACCGCGCGCTCCTTGTTCGTCCGTGTACTGCCCCATGGCGTCAAAGTTGGCGACAAACACAGTGTGCTTAGCGACTGCAGTCTTGATGTCAGGCTGCGCGCAGACGCGGGACACGAGCGAGCTGTTGAGTTGATCGAGGTACTCCGTGTACACGCCGGTACGCACGAGCTCGAGGCGATGTCCGATCATGTGGAGACGTCTTACTCCAAAGTGCAGGTCGCTCTCCGTGTCGCTCTCCATGATGCTCGCATCTGGTCGCTCGATCCCCTTTGCCTCTTTCAGTGCCTTGTAAAAGCGGTCGCAGTTGTCGAGAAGGCATGAGCTGAGCGGGAAGACAGTCGTCATCGTGTCGCGGATGTCCGATGCACTTGGGCTCTGGATCGCGTTCAGCAGTGCGTCTTGCGCCTTGATCATATCTCCATACATCGAACTGTCGTGGCTGCTACTGTTCTGGCTCGTGTTCTTGGGGAGAGCTGGGATGCTCGACTCGGTGTACGTCGTGCCGTTGATGACAGTCGAGCGCGGTCCGAGCGCGATCAGCCCTGCACTGCGGCTCATGCATTCTGCTCGCGCAGTGTCGTTCGCCGACGGGATGCTTAAGCGCACCGGTGTGGTGTTGCGCAAGGCTGCGTGTGCTGGTAGCGACAGCAGCAACACGAGCAGTAGCGAGAGCGTGATGCTCGCAAAGAGCCCGATGCTTCGCATGACAGCAACTAGTGGGTGTGCGGGCGCTCGAATGCTGCGAGCGAGTGCTTGGAAGTGTCGTGTACGAGTGTGCGCGAGAGAGAGAGTCGTGGCGAGAGTGATGCTTGGGTCGATCGATGATGTGCTTGGAGCGCGGCGAATTGACGAGTGTGCGTGCTTGGTGGTGAGCACGAGCGAGCGAGCGAGACGAGCCGACACGACGAGCAAATAAGAGTGTGCGCTTGGCTTCTTGTTTGTGCGCGAGCGAGCGAGTGTTGCTGCTGTTGCTCTGTGACGCGTGTGCTCGTTGAAAAGCTGATGAACATCGGAGTGCTGGTCACTTCAACATAAGCAAAGGTTGCTTGTGCAGACAGTTGTGGCATTTTCAATAGACAAATCGAGTCAAACGATGGTCAGATGTCTGATTGAGGATGTTGAAGTGACCAGCACTCGGATGTATGCCAAGTGATCGTTTGACTATGACATAACGCAAGTCTTTCAATACAAAATCATGATCAAAATGAGCAGTTTGCACTCTTGCATCACATTGAACAGTTTTTTAGCCAATAGATCTATATTTGAAATATTGACATCCGCTGGAGTGCTTTTTTGGATTTACTTAAATCAATAGGTCTAGATTTGAAATATTGACATCCGTTGGAGTGCTTTCCTGAATTTACTGTTTGAAGCACACCAAACGACACACGAACACACACACGCACAAGACTCACCACGAGTCACCAGGCAGCGAGATGCAGACGACGACGATGTGGTCGAGACACACGTGAGCGCTCGAGGTGCCGTGCTCTCGTGCAATGGATTCCCTCGCAATGGACGCAACCAATAACACAAGCAGCAGTCGCGTCTTGCCGCGCCTCAGTGCGTCGTCCGCGCAGCGTCAATTGGCGTCACCAATCGACGTACGTACGTGCATGTGTTCGTAGCTACGCACTCGCGGCTCTAATGCGCGATAACTTGGTACACAATCACTGTCATTGATCTCCAATGCTCGCTACTGATACAGACGAAATGTACGACGGCAGCGGACGCTTCTCCATCGAATGCGCGCTTCCTTGCTCGCATGAGCTGGGATCGCGACGTGCTCGACGTGTCGCCTGCCTATCTGCGTTCGTTGTCTTCAACGCCAACATCGCCTCAAGAGAAAGCGCGAGTGGCGCTTCCATCACCGCAGCATTTGCGCGCAACAGGCACCCCGTCGTCGACACTGCGGTCGCTCCCACGCAGCGAGACGACGCTCAAGCAATCGCATCGGAACTCCGTCGATACGACAGCGAGCACATCGACTGGGACTGCGAGTGTAGGCTCCAGCAAAGGTATGAGCTTTGAAGAGTCCATGAGCGAAGTCGAGAAGCTACTGAACGAGAATGTGCGGCATCGGTACTACGATCGTCGAGACAAGAGCTCGCAGCAGATCGCAGCATTGCGCCAAGCGCACGCGAGTGCGCTGAAGCTGCGCGCCGACTCGGAATCGATCGCCGTGCTACCCAAGAGCTTTGAGTTCATGCCGCTGCAAGACCCGATGATGCTCACTGCTACCGCTGCACAAGATGATGACTTTGACAATGAAGACAGCGACGACGAACAAGTCAACGACAACGACGACGTCAGTGACAACAACAGCAATAGGGAGCCGAGTGCAGACACGCGCAGTCGCGACGTTGGAGAGCGTCATGACGACCAAGACTCTGGCGTATCGACGCAAGTACGTCTCAAGTACTTTGGCAAAGCGGCTAAGAGTGCGTACTACAAGACGTACCAGGAACTGCACGGCAAGTCGCACTTGTTTGTCGAGCGACCAAGCGAGTTCGTGACGATGCCAGCGCCGACGCAGTCGCTGCGCTCGTCAACTACAAGCGGAAGCAGCTCGCTTCGAACCCCCAGCTCTCCACTCCGCAAACCGACGATGTTGTCGTCGATTGTGCCGCTTCATAACGCCAGCGTAGTCGCGGGCGAGAACGACGGACCTCAAACGACGGTGCTCCAAGGCACTGACGACCTCGCGCGGATCCCAACGTCGTCGTTTGCTCGACGTCGTCAAGCGCTTCAGTCACCGGCAGTGGCAAGCCTTGGGCAGTCTGGGTCTGGCGCCTCGATTTTCTCCGGCATCGAGTCGAGTCCGTCGTTGCACTCACCACGCGTGTTGTTCCTGTCATCATGCATCGCCAAGTCGCACCCAGCGATCTCGATCTTGATCCGAAAAGACAACTGCCGCACGTACGACTTCAGCCACCAGGGTCTCGGCGACAAGTTCATTATCCAGTTCGCCGAGTGCCTCCCTGACCTCCCGCTCGTCGAAGCGATCAACGTGAGCGACAATCGCCTCTCCGATAACGCGCTCAACTGCCTCCTCTTGGCGCTCGAGAACAAGCCGAACTTGACAAAGCTCGACATCTCCGAGAACGAAATCGGCTCCACGAGCGCCAAGAGCTTGCGCAACTACATCGCGTCGTCGCTCTGTACGATCAAGACGCTCGTGCTCAACAACGCGGATGTCGACGACCAAGAGTGCATGCTCTTTATGATCGCATTTGAGAAGAACAAGTCAGTCGAGCACCTGTCCTTGCGTTCGAATCGCATCGGCCAAGTGCTCTCGACAAAAGCAAAGACGAAGGAGCCGAGCGCAGTCGCTCGAGATGCAAACGGCCCAGTGCCGACCGGCGGCGAGTCCATCGGTGCGATGTTGAACGTGAATCTAAACATCGCGACGCTCGATCTGTCCTGGAACTTGCTCAAGTTCGCGAGCACCGCGCCGATCGGGAACGCACTTCAGCTCAACTACAACTTGCGCGAGCTCAACCTGTCGTACAACGCATGCAGCGACCACGGCGCGATGGTCTTTGGCCAGACGATCCGCATCAACACAGCGCTCGAGAAGCTCAACTTGAGCTACAACAGCATTGGCGCAAAAGGCGCAATGGTGGTCGCAAGCGGGCTCGCGGCGAACAAGGGCTTGCGCGAACTCATCCTCGACGGCAACGCGATCGGCCTCGAGAGCGGCCGCGCACTCATGCATGCGTCCTGCACACGCGTTGGCGGCGCGATTTGCCACCTCTCGCTCTTTGAGTGCAACTTGACGACATCGGCGCGAGTGAAAGCGCGATCTGGCGCGGACGGTGCTGACGCGAAGAAAGCGACAAAAGAGATGACACTGTTCAATCCTGCGGACCCGACAGGCACGTACGCACTCGACCTCAGCGACCCGTACGAAAACATGATCGCCCATGAGCTGCTCCGGATCGCGACGTTCAAGGCTGACTACCACTTCGTCAAACTCGAGTACGCGCTGTCGAGTGGTGGGAGTAGCAGCAAGACGAGTGCAACGAAGATTGATCTGTCGCGACGACCAAAGAAAGCGCCAGCAGCTCAATCGTCCGATGTGCAAGTGCTGCAGAACCGAAGTCCAGTCGCGCTGCTCTTTGCCCAGATCGACAAAGACCGATCCGGGTCAGTGGACTTGGACGAGCTCATCCTCGCATTGCGCGAGTACGGTCTCACGATCAGCGAGCAACGGCTGTCGGAGCTCGTGCACGAGTACGACTACGACCACAGTGGGTCGCTCCAAGAAGACGAGTTCCACGACCTCTTTCTTCGCTGCGGCTTTGCGATGGTCGATACGGACCACTCTGGGAGTCTCAACACGGACGAGATCGAGAACGTGCTGCGCTTCGTTGGCATCCGAGACGTGACGCCGCAGCGGATCAAGCGCATGCTCGCGCAGTACGACCTCAACGGCAGCGGCGAGATCGACGAGCACGAGTTCCTCGAGTTCATGAAAGACGAGATGCTCCGCACGACGCAAGCGAGCGACAACGCTGACGTGTCCGGTTCGAATGACGCCCGCGAGCGGACGCTCGATGAAGCGTACGAAGCGATTGCGCTGCGCGAATCGTCCGGTGTGGTATGGAAGATCCCGACAGCTGGGCTCTTGACTGTCGAGTTTGACAAAGAGCACGCGCACGACGCGAGCGCTAGTGGCCACACCGACAGCGATGGGCACAATGAACGCCGGCGGTCGTCTGCGTTCGCACCGAGTCAGAACGTCTCGGACGCAGTCGTCGCGAAGCTCGTGTCGAGCGTGCAAGGCATGAGCCGCAATAGCGCCGAGCAAGCTGATTTTCTCAAGGCCGTGCTCGCAGACTCGGACCTCTTCTTCACGGCGTCGCAAGCCGAGCAGCTCCTTGAGAAACAGGGCGAGCTCAAGACGACTGCGCGCAAGATCGCGGCTGTTGTGCGGATCCTGCCGCAGATGACGACGCGGCGCGAAGCGATCTCGCTCGTCGCGCGGCTCTTTGATGCGCGCAAGCAGTGGCACGAACGCTTTGCGTTGCGTCGGCAGCTCGGAAACATGTACGCCGTGCTGCTTGGCTCGCTCACGAGCAAGTACTCGTTCAACCTCACGTCTCCTGACGACCGTGCTGCGCTCAAGAAGCTCGCACTGATCGCGCAAGAAGAGAAGCTCTTTAGCAAGAACCGGTCAGGACGAAGCGATACATCGCAGCATGGGAACTGGGAGAACTTTCGCCACGCGACGATCGACGGCAAGATCGTGCTGCTCACGAGCACGTACATCCTCAACGCGCTCTTGGCGCCGGCGTCATCTCTCGCGATGAAAGCAAGCGCTGCGAGTGGCGCACGCGGCGAGAGCGACGCGAAGCAGCGCGTCGAGTTCTTTTACGTGAGCACAACGCGACCACCGCGCGGCACGAGGACACTGTCGAAGCGCCGCTTTGAGCAACTTGTCGAGGCGATGGCCGAGCCTGTAGCTCCTCCGCAAAAGCAACAACAGCACATACAAGGTTCTGTCGTGGACGTGCTCGAGAAGACGCGAGCGAACGCGCGCATGCGGTGGGAGATGATCCGGAACTCGATTGCACGTGCGACCGGATCGTCCGCTCAGGCAACCGACTCGTCACTGCCGCGCATGTTTCGCGTCCAAGGTACACTCGACAGCGTCCAGCAGAAGCTCGCGCAGCTCGAGATGCTCGTGAGTGACCGGTGGCTCCGCTCGGAGCAAGCAGCAGAGCTCGTCGCTGCATTTCCGAATGCGATCCATGCGCGAGCGCGCGCTGCGTGCATCGTCTTTGGACGAATCGTCGACATCGAGAACTTCATCAAAGTGAGAAGCACTTGCCTGTCTGTGTGTGGTTCGCAGCAGCTGACGATGTATGTGTGCGACGCTAGCTCCTGACGACATATGCGGCTACTGTGCTCGCTACCGCTGCAGATCTATGACAGTCTCTCGGGTGAGGACCAGCGCGAGTGCATCCAGCGCCTCGGGTGGCTCAACATCTTTGACCCGATGCAACCGGATCGGCAGTTCCCGCCGCTCGACTTGAGCGTGCGCGACGAGCGCGAGCTCGTGCAGATCCTTTCACAACTGGCGCTGCACGAAGGGGTGCGTTGGTTTGGCGCAGTGGATGCACTACATGCTGTACGGCTCGAACAAACTGACACCACTGCTTTTCTCTATCTGCTGAACTCGATCAACTGAGCAGCAAGCGACGTGGCAAGACCCTGCGTACTACATGGCGGCGCAAGAGGTCACAGGTCAACTTGGACCACCAACGACGCTCCTTCCGAGCTCAGACCTTCCGCTACCAGCGTGGGGCCGTGTCGATGCGACTGGAGAGCAGAGTCTTAAGCACCACGGACTCGTGCGCGTTCGCTTCCAGACGCAGTCACTGCTCGAGACAGAGCACGATGAGAGCGGAGGACCTCTGGACCTGCGAGCGAGCGCAGCAGCTCAGGATGTTCGTGCTCAGTTGCGCTCGCGCGTCCTGTGTGGCACGCGACAGTATCTCTAGCACATGAAGCGTCGGCATACAGACGCGTGCAGTTGACACTCGATGACGACTGCACGTTGTGGTGGCGATCATCATGACCTCGCGACCGTGTTGATGCACGGAGCCAACCGACATGTGAGCTCCACGCATCACTGGCATACTCTAGCTGTCGCACATCCCGTTCATCATTGACTTGATCGATATGTTGCCTATCGCTTGTCGTGCAGCTCCTTGTGTCGCGTGACTGTTGCCTCGTGTGCTCTCTGCTACCTACCAGCAGGTCTGCCGAAAGCAGCAGACAGCAACAGCGGCACAGGAATCGAGTCGCACTGAGCCGAGACTGGGCAGCAACTCGAGTGTAGCGACACATGTCCAAGTCGGAGCGCGAACGTGTCACGCATCGATCGACCGAGTGGATCGTGATCGTCTCGGAGACAGCGCGCATTGGTCGGAGGCACGCGCTCCGACAGCTGATAGAGATGTGGTCGCTGATGTGAGCACATGATGTGTCCCCTCGACTCCAAACAGCTCTTCGAGCGCTTTGTCACATGCTAGTGCTGCGCTTGCGAGTGGATGCGCTTGCAACAGTCATGGAGCGTCATAGAGCAAGCGAGTGCACGCACCACACTGCTTCGCCGCGCGACCAATCGATGGTGACACCTCGACGCTGCGCTGTGGTGCGTGCTGACTCGGGTCTGGACTACTCACTTTGGTTCTCACCTCGAGTAACACACACACACACACACGATTGTAGCAGGTCTCGACACACGAGCATGAAGCACCCTGCAGCACCACAAGCTGGTCCCCAGCAGCAGCAGCAGAAGCTCGAGATCGCTGCTGCAGCGGTTGGCCACGACAACTTTCTCGAAGTCAAATCTCCTGCGACGAATCCTAGCGTCGTTGACCTCGAAGATGGCGCTCTGCGTCCCGGTGGTGCGCCGTCCGTCTTCTCGCTCGGGAACATTGGGCTCCTCGCGCACATCGCATCGGTCGGCGTCGTCTACGGCACCGTGCTTGGCGTCATCTACTCCGTGCTCAACAACTACCTGTACATGTCGGCGACGCTCACTGCGACTGCCACGGCGCTCGTGCGTCTCCCGCGCGCGCTCCGCATGTTCGCTGCGGTCTTCACGGACTGCTACCCGATCTTTGGCTACCGCCGTCGCCCGTACCTGATCCTCGGCTGGACCATGACGTTCGTCTCGTGCTTCTTCATGGCCGTGCTGCCGCTCGGCGAGCCGTACTACGGCAACCCGGCGCTCGCTGGCAAGGACGAGAGCAAGATGACGCCCGCACAACTCGCGACGATCAACCGGGACGCGCCGGACCGCGGCGTCAAGCTCGTGTTCTTGCTCATGCTCGCGAACTTGGGCACTGTGATCGCGTTCGGCGCTGCCGATGGCGTGATGGTCGAGCTCGCACAGCGCGAGCCTGAGCGCACCCGCGGCAGTGTGCAGAACTACGTCTCGTCCGTGCGCCAGCTCTTCATGATCCTCTCGGCGTTCATGACTGGCCTCGGACTCAACGGCGTCGACTACGGCGGCTCGTTCTCGTGGACCATGGGCTTCAACGCGATCATGGGCGTGTGCGCGTGCTTCTCGTTCGTGACGATCCCGATCTGCTGGTGCTGCATCACGGAAGCGCGCGTCGAGCGCCAGTCGATGCGGTCGTTCTTCGCGTACCTCTACGACCTGCTGCAGCACCGCGTGATGTACCAAGTGATCGCGTTCCGGTTCTTCCGCCAAGTCTTCTCGCTCTTCTCGGTCACGGCGTCGAGTCCGATCAAGAGCACGTGGGCCAAGGTCGAGCCAGTGAACGACGGCATCGCGACGATGCTCTCGTCTGTCGTGACGTTCGGCGCGCTCTTTGTCGTCCGGCGCTACGGACTCCACTGGAGCTGGCAGCTCGTCGTCGTCGCGTGTCAGTTTGGCGTCGTGCTCTGCGACGCCGTGCCGACGTTCGTCACGATCTGGAACGTGCACCGGAGCCAGTGGTTCTGGCTCGGCGTGCCGCTGCTCGAGGAGATCCCAAACAGCATTGGCGACTTTGTCGCGACGCTCTTTGTCGTCGAAGTGTGCGACGTCGGCAAGGAAGCGACGGTCATGGGGCTCATGGTGAGCATCTCGGCCGTCGGCACGCCGTTCGCGACGGTCCTCACCAAGTCCGTCGACGCGTACTTTGACATTGAGCGCAAGTACATCGTCAAGGACAACGACGCCGTGCGGTGGCAAGTCACGTACGCGTACGTCATCGCGTACGCAGTCAACCTCTTCTCGGTCGTCTTTGTCGTGTGGCTCCCGCGCCAGAAGCGCGAAGCCCAGGCGCTCAAGCGCGACGGCGGCAAGAGCAAGCTCATTGGGACGCTCACGCTCGCGTACCTCGTGTTTGCGTTTGCGTGGACGATCATGACGAACGTGCTCAGTCTCTCAGCGTCGACCAAGTGCCTGCGCATCGCTGGCGGCACGGGCTGCACCAAGAAGAAGTAGTGCTGCGTCCACATGACAAGGACACTCTCAGAAGTACAGATGCTGCGAAACACTGCCGCCTGAGTAGCTGTTCGTACTTCACGAGCGACGCTCGTGCAGCAGAGACGGTCTAGCATCGAGTTGCGAGTTAGCGAAGTGGATGCAGCAGCTGTAGAGCTGCCGAGTTGGTCTTGACGTGGTCGATCCGTTGTACACTAGTCACTGATACTCTAGCTTGCTCTCTACTCTGTCGCGCACCTCGTGCGCTTCTTCGTCCTTTTGCTCGCTCGTTCAAACACAAGACTCGCTACAGCGCCAGCGAGTAGCTCGCTTTCACGCATCCGTCCTCTTCAGTAGTACAGACGCGGCAGATCTGCGAGTAGAGTTCACGCTTGCACCCGAATGGCGCAGTCGCGCAGCGCTTGGAGTTCCGATAGCACGGCGGGTTGGCCACACTGAGCGCTGCGGGCGTCGGCAGTGCCGTCATGTGGCGGTTCGCGGTCGTGCTCAAGTTGTAGAGCTCGACCATCTTGTTCGTGCGCGCGCGGCAAGCGTCCTTGTCGAACGGCTGCTCCCAGAACGGAATCGCCGTGACGCTGCTCGCGGCACTGTCGTCCGAGGCGCTGAACTCGACGCCGCCGTACTGGCCGCGCGTGTCGTGGCAGAACTCAGTGTAGTTGGCGTACGGCTGGCCCGTGACCGAGCTCGTGAGCTGCGTGATGCCGACGAGGTCGTCGAGCTTGATGTACCCGAGCGTCTTGTACGTGAACGAGCACACCGTGCCGTCTGGCTCCGACCCAAAGGCGCAGAGTCCACCGGGGTACTGCGACCGGCACGCGGGCGTCTTCTCGCTCCAGCTCGACATGACGCAGCTGTTTGGGAACGAGTACCAGAGCGTGTTGGGGTATGGTGCTCGCGGATCCGTGTCGCGGACGCTAGCACCGACGGCTGGACCGACCTTGGTGCCATTCGCGCCGTCGCCAAAGAGCGCCGAGCACGCTGCTGGGAGCTCCGTGCCAGCTTTAGTGCATGCGCCAGCGTCCATCGCGACGAACGGACTGTACTCGGGCACGGTGCTCGCGTCGCTGTCGTACGCTGCGAGCGCGGCGTCCGGCTGGAGCACATGGAGCTCGTAGAACACGACGTACTGCATGTTGTTCTTGCGCTTGCACTCGGGGTTGTGCCGCACGTTGATGCCCTCGGCTTGGACATACATGAGCGCGCCTTCGACGCTCGCAGTATTGACCGAGTCAAAGACTGCGCGGTACCGCTCAGCGAACGTGCTGCCGTACGCCGACACGAACGTGCCGTACTCGGGCTCCCAGCGCGGCTCGTCGCCTTGGATGCGCGCGTGGATCGCGCGCACAGGCGCCATGGCTGCTGCGTGCACGTGCGTCAGCGTCGCAGCAGTCGTCGCGAGCAGCAGCAGCACACTGCAAGTCGTCATCGTCGCGCAGACCATCTTCACGCTCCGTTTCGCTCAAGGAGTGGCTCTTTAGGACTGCGGAGCTCTGCATATCCCTCATTCAGCTTGACTAGCATGACCAGCAGCGCAGAGCCAGCATGTCGTGCCCATGGCTCCGAGCGTCCACGAGATCAGGTTTCCGTGTGGCCGGCTGGTTTGACACAAATCACTTGGAAATTGTATACTTTCGAGCGCATTCAGCACCAGCTGGCGTCTGGACGTGTCCGCACCTTTTCGCGACTGCCCATCGGAGCTCTTCGCAGACACGCTACACGTACGAGTGCACAAACGATCATCATCATATATTGGGGAGCCATCGCCGCTGCATGGGCGCGCACGTAGCGGCGGCGGCGCGTCCGTTCAAGTCTATTCGTCGTCCTCCTCGTCGTCCTCGTCCTCCGGCGTCTCGAGCCACGTGAGCCACGTCGACGTCTGGATAATCGCCTTCATGCGGCCCGGCACGTCGCTGTCGACGTCGTACTTGTACTCGAAGAACGCCGCGTCTTCGACAATGTCGAGGCTGTACAGGGCCATGAAGCACTTCTCAAGCACGCCCTTCGGGAAGTCGTGCTTGTTGAGGAAGATCTGCAGCGCGTACAGCGCCTGGAGCTGGTTCGCCTTGTCCGTGCCTTCGAGCGTCACCTTGAGGAGCTCGCCGTACGCCGTTGGCGCGATCCAGTTCGCGCTCGCCTTGGCCACGTCCTCAGCCGCCGCCGTCACGGCCTCAATGAGCACGGCGCCAGATGGGACGCCGAGCTTCTTGTACACGCCGGTCGCAACCTCCGCGAGCTCCTCGCCCTTCTTGCCGCTCGCGAGCACCTCGGCCATCGTCTTGCGGTCGGTCTCCGCCTGCTTCGCGGCCTCCGCCTCCTTCTTCTTCTTCTCCTCTGCCGCCACACGCTTCGCCTCCTCGGCAGCGAGGCGCTCTTCCTCCGCCTTCTTCTTGCGCTCCTCACGCATCTGCTGCGCGCGCGCCTTCTTGTCGAGCACCGGCTCCGCCGCTGGCGCCGCCTGCTTGCTGTCGCTCACGCGCATGTTGCCGAACGAGTTCGAGAAGCGGTCGTCGCCGCCACGCGATGGTTCATCGCGGCCACCAAAGCGCGACGACGAGTACCCACGGTCATTGCCAAAGCGGTCATCGCGGTCGTTGCCGAAGCGGTTGCCACCGCTGCGAGCACCAAACGCACTGCCAAACTTGTCGTCCGATGCGCCGCCGCCAGAGCGAAGACCGCCGCCAAACGACGACGACGGAGCGTCGTCACCACCGCGGCGCTGGAGGTTCAGACGCATGTGCGCAGGGCGAGCCTCTTCGCGCGACTCGTAGCTAGGACGGTCATAGCGCGAGCCACCACCGCCGCCGCCACCGCGCCAGTTGCCGCCTTCGTCGTCGCGACCACCGCCGAAGCGGTCACCGCCTGCACGGCCGCCAAAGCGGTCGCCACCGCCACTGAAGCGGTCACCGCCACGGTCGCCGCGCCACTGGCTCGACTCGTCACTGCGCGAGGCCTCACGGTCAAAGCCGCCGCGGCGGTCGCCGTAGCCACCACGGCCACCGAAGCGGTCATCCTCGCCTTCGACGCGGAGACGCGGGCCCGACGGGAGCGCGGCTTCCGGCGTGTACGCCACGTTGTCGCCGAGGAACTCGCCGAGGCCGATCTTCTTCATAGGAGCGCGACGAGACATGATGCTAGTGTTCTGGATGTGTGGAGTGTGTTGCGGATGGACAAACAAGCGCTGCTGTCGTGCGAGATGAGTTGCTGAGCGTGCGCGGCGAGCGAGGATGAGGTCGTCGAGGGGGCCGTTTTCGCGTATGCCAAGCACCTTTGATGCGGTCAGCGTCGGGAACGAAGCAAGTGAATGGTGGCAAAATATTTCAAATATAGACATAGGTTGATGCGAATCTACATTACTGCCTTCAATGTATATCACTATTTCATTCCTAGACATATTTGATGTATACCACATGACTTCAAAGAAGGATGTCACTCGATGTTCACTGCACTTCGCGACTTTCAATCAAGTATAGCGAATTTTGCGGTATCATCACTCACTCAAAGGTTCCGATCACAAAGGCAGCTCCTTCCACGCCTCGGTCACGAGAACGATAGCTCTCGCGCACTGCTCACGTGCGCTCAGGCAGTGATCACTACGAATACGCCATCTTGCTCGAACCTTTAACTAAAGGGCCCGTGGCACCGACATTAAGCAGCTACTAGTCTGTCCCAAAAAATATAAAAATACACAAAGTGGAGGCTCGTTTGAAACAGACGCTAAACCATTTACAGGCACATACACAATAAGACGAGGCGTACAGTGGTGAACTCATAGATGTGCGGAGCTCCTCAGGACTCGAACTGGTGGTTGAGAGACGTCCAAAAGAATACTCAAGCGCCCTCAACCGACTCCAATCAAACACACTACTCAAGACTTCGCCTGTCCTGCATCATGACGTCTCGCGCCGCAAAAAACTCAACGACGAAGAGAGGGCCCGCGTGCTCTCCGCGCTTGTCGCTCGCTCTCGTGGTGGAACTCTAGAGCCGACGGCACACAGAGCAGTGTCCCCGGCGTTTGACATCAGCATCTCAACAACCAACCTCATATGGTGTCGCGCCAAGGACTCTTTCGCTAAATTTGGCGTGTTTGAGTCACGCTCACTCATGCACCGAGCCGGAAGAAAGCCAATGACCGAACCACCGCCCTCAACAAGCTTCGTGATGTTTCCTTGCGCGGCACTGTGCGCGCAGCGGCAGCAGGACGCGGAATCCCGTCATCCACTCTTCATCGCGAGTTGCGTCGTGACAAGCTGCGTGTTTCGTCGACTGTCGTCAAGCCAGTGCTCACCGCCGTCCATCGCCGACGTCGTCTGCAGTTCTGCATCGACCACTTGGACCGCACCACAATGCTGTTTGACGAGATGCACAGCGTGGCCCACGTGGACGAAAAGATGTTCTTTCTCGTCGTTCCTTGTCGCGACGCGCAGCCTAGCAAACGTCTTACCAGACGAACGCACGCCGCTGCTCAGGCTTCGCAGCAAGCGGCATGTTGCGCGCGTAATGGTGTTCGCGGCTGTAGCGCGACCGCGATGGTGCGGCGACACCTACTTTGATGGCAAGCTCGGGGCACGGGCTTTTTCCGGACCACGTGCCACTTCGTTGCAGCAGCCGACTTCGCGCCACTGGCTCGCTAGTTCCTCGCGACGTCGCCGTCCACAGCTCATCCAACCGACGGATGCTGATCGAGTCGCTGTTGCCTGCCGCTGCGCGCCACGAGCGCATCGTCGTGCAGCAAGAAAACGCTGCACCACACATCAGCGATAACGACGCAGAGTGGCGCGAGGACGTGGCAAGGTCTGGTCTGCAGGTCGAGCTTCGGTACCAGCCGCCCTGCAGCCCTGACCTCAGCGTTTTCGACCTAGGTTTGTTCAACGCGCTGCAAGCACGTCAACGGAAGCGCGTTGCTCGCGACATTGACGAACTCTTTGCAGCCGTGCGAGCGTCATTCGACGACTTTCCTCCTGCTATTATTGACGCCTTCTTCTTGTCTTTGCAATGTGTCATGGGCGCATGCATTGCTAGTGGTGGAGACAATGTGTTCAAAACACATCACATTTCGAAGTGAAAGCTTGAGCGGGAGGGAATACTCACCAGTAGCGTTCGGTGCACTGATCTGTGTGGAGTTGCAGTCAGAATATAACATATGCTTTTGCTATAGTCGTCTATTTGTGCAATTCTAATTTCAAGTGTGTTTCAAATATTTTTGGACGGCGAGTAGAGTGGCATGAGTCACATATTTTGGGACAGACTAGTACAGAGTGCCAAAGTGTTTGGCGAAAGTGAAACAATAGTCGTAGGCTCCTCTTGGGCGACATCCCACCTGCAGATTCGGTGTTGCGGCTTACATCGTACAATTTTCAAGGGGCAGATGAGAGGGTCCTTCGATCTTGCATTTCAGCAGCAGAGTACCATAAACACACCAGACCGTCGCTCTCACCTACATCTTGTCCGACACGATATAGTGCTCATGCGCTACCGAGTCGAATTCGCTTGTATGATCAATATTCCTGCTCTTTGATCAGTACACACATACTTAAACCCTTTAGTGAGCCTGATCGACCACGCTTACTCCATATTTTTATGGAAACGTGTCGTGGTGACCCTAGACTCAGTCTCGTCTATTTCGCTAGAGAACAAGCTACTGTTCTGGTTTCAGGAATCGATCGCGTACGATGAGTGAGTCTTCTCTAACCATAACGTAGGTGAAATCGATTGCTGTGGTGTTGAGAAGTACGAATACAGATGAGAGGCGAAGTTGAATCGCCAAATGTGGTTTGAACTGGTGTGCACGCAAAACCGAAGTATAATTGAACACCGGATGGAAGATCGCTTACATAAGCGATAGAGAGCAGCTTGCCCGCCCATCAAGTCTTCCTTACTTGGCATGTTCGCTAGTCGCCATAGAGCTCAATTACGAACTCGACTTACCATGCGCGGGTTCGACCACTATATGTGCATCCGAGCTCAGGTTAGAACATTAATCGTCTATCACGACAGTACACCAGCACTCCCTTACACGCCTGTCGCTACTGTCGGCCGTCATAAACGTTGTCAGATTGAACCGAGATATTATAGTTATTAACCTTTTGCCGTCTTGCTCTTGTGTCTGCCATTGCACGCGCTGATGCGGTTACAAACGCGTCGTTTTCGGGGGTATCAGAGGTGCGTCATGGTGTCTTCTACACCGCCACGTTCGATATTGAGCAGGGCGTCGAGATTTTCAGCAAACGTGTGCGCGTGCTGTTCCCACGTCGACGTCGTTGATTGGAATGTTAACACAGCGTGTTGGTTCCTTTAGGCGTGCGAGGTGAGCGCGCGTCACTGTGAGCAACTCGCACAGATTACAATACAATATAGTTTGTGTACTGTAATTGGGTGAGTTTGGGGTTGGGGATACAAATAATCGACCACGACATTTCATTTCGCATGTCGCCTCACCTTGATGGCTGTATAATACCAACATCTAGCGGCTGACTGAATACCTTACGGTATCGCTTGCTAGCCTGACATCAGGATACTGTCTGATATATACATATCAGACAATATCGAACTATTTTGGAACCCGTTTGATACCTTTTAGTACCAGTCAAGAATTAGCCATTTGTTCGAACAATTTCCTATTTGAGAATGCCGAAAACGTATCGAGCTCCCCAACTCGACACGTTTTCGAGTCATTTGTTTGAAAGTCGACAGGACACGAAAATGTCTAAAAAATTGGCAGCACCAGGGATCACCGAGGACAGCGGACCGCCCTGTGCCGTTCATTCTCGTCCTGTCATTCCGTGTCGAGTGCGCGCTCAAACGTGCGCATTCAAATGCTTCCGTCAACCACAACCGCACACTTGCAGCGCAAGTTCCTGCCGTGGTGCGCACATTCTAGGCGCGTGTTAGCGCGATCAAGAATATATACATGCTGTCGAGGGACTGGACAAGCTGCTCGCGCGAGCGCAAATCGTGACCACTGACGAAATCGAGCGCAAATAGAAGCATTTGTACGATATCGAGTTCTGACTGCCATGCAATGGGCTCAAGAGGAGTGGGTGGGTGTGACTAACGACACAATCGCTAAACGTCTTAAGCGCACCGCTGTCCTCGGCGACGAGTGCATCACACTCGCCAACGAGATGAAGCGCCAATAACTGAGACGCATATACATGACCTCTGCAAACACATACAAAAATTCTTATGTATTGACCGCACAATTGAAAGATTGGACTGCAGTCGAGAGGATAGGACTGTCGGTGATCATAAAACAACCACTCTTACAAACAACCCAAGTGAAAACAAACGAATCCGAACAGAAATATGCTCCTTCTCACTCACACTGTGCGTTTTCCATACCATTTAGTTGTTTAAGCACAAATTTACATGCATGTATCAATGGTTATGGCATGGTCAAACCATATTTTTATGTACAAGTCTCTCTACACAGAGGCGTCGGATGCTCACTGGCCTCCTCGTGCCTGTCAAGTCGGAACGAATGTGCTTTCTCTGGCTCTACAAAATTCAGAGTCTTCTCCAGTTGTGATCGTGTAGACCACACATTGAAGTTGGATCTACGTGTACTGAGGCTGTTGAGCGTGGGCGCGCGCTGCTTCATGCTCGAGCAATGGCGTTTGAGCCGCAGGACGTGTTCAATGTTGACGAGACGGCTCTGTACTTCTGTCAGCCGCCAGCAACAAACATCTCTCACCACCCAGTCTCTGGTGTCAAGTAGTCCAAGAAGAAAGTCGAGGTCACAGTCGCAGCAAACGCGTACGGGACCAAGAAGCTGCCGTTTCTCTTTGTTGGTTCTGCTGAGTGTCCTCGAAGTTTCGGACGACAGACCGCTGCGCAACTCGGTGTGGAGTACACCAATTCCAAGTATGGAAGGATGGTCAAGCGCTGCTCAAGAAGTGGGTAGATGATCTAAACGAGCGAATGAAGGCTGAATGAAGATTGACGCATACTCCTACTTCTCGACAATGCACCAGATCGACCAGCCGCTGTGCAACATTGACGTGCAGATGTTGCAGCCCAACACCACAACCGTCCTCCAACCCATGGACGCCGGCGTCATTGCTGCACTGAAGGCTTGGTTCAAACGCCTACGGGCGCGCCACGCTGTCGCACCAACTGACACTGTTCTGAGCGACACAGTGCGATAAAGCTCGGCGATTGGTTCGTACAAGTCCGACGTTCTGCGAGCAATGCAGTGGTGTCAAGACGCATGGGAGTCAGTATCTCAGTCTACAATCGCAACCTGCTGGGACTACACGAGTATCCTATCAGACGACATCTACAGCCTGATGAGTGTAACGGGGTGAATCACAGTGTGGTCCACCTCAGGGTTTGTGGACCACATAGGTTAGGGTTTTACACTGATTAGAGTGAGACACTCCAAGTAGGTGTGGTCCACTCCGAATCTTCAAGCACGGCGACATGAAGGTCGCTGTAATGTATGAGCTTTAAGACCGCCCATTGGTAAGGAGACACCCCGTGTCTAGCCAATCAAAATAGGAGGTCTTAGGTTTTTAGGTTTTCTTTTAAGTGCGAGCTCCTAGAAGCTCACACACAAATCTCACTCTTCTTTTACCTACGATCGTACATTTTCCGTCTTCCTCTTCGTCGGCGAGACATTCTCGCCGACGCATACAAAATTCAAAACAAGCGTAGTCTTTGCATCGCAAAGACTACGAGCCGCTTACTCGCGCAGTGCTGTGTTCACAGGAGGGCATGTGACAATGAGCGGCATCACGAAAATGAGTCTCGAACCGTTATCATTCTTGATACACATTCTTGATACTGGCTGCAACCACGCGTCTATTCTATTATTGCTAACGTTTATCTCCAAAACGTGATGATCGGCAAACTCGATATCCTCCACAAACACATCGAACTCGTCACCTCCGTTAGCTAAGGGAAGCCTGTACTAGGTTTGAACCTGCCCCAGGTGGGTCTTGCGTTATGTCTGGGTGCTCAGATCTGACTGTAGCTGTACCGCGGACTTTTGTTGGACCATAATCAAAATCAACGAGACCAACACTTGACCACATGTTTATTGATGTCATCACCAGTCTGTTGCAAAATAATATTACTCGCTGTTGCCTAGTTCGACATTTCAGACGTAAGTTCGGTAAGCATTTCCAAGTGGTCCGACTTTTATGGCTGTAAATGGAGGTAGAACCACATTTTCCGTGCTGAAAGAGGCAGAAGTGACTTATTTGGAAATTGTTTGTGCTTGTTTAATGCTTAAAGAACGGCAAACGCGTCAAAAATGAAGACAAGAAACCAAGCAATTTTAGCACCCAACACACGCAGTCCTCAAAAACGGAACATATTTGCATTGTTATGCGACAGAGTGGATATACGATATTTGCAGTTGATATTCCGTCCCATAATGATTTTGCCACTTTGTAAAGTAGTTGTAATCGAAAAAAAATCGCCGCAATCTACTTCGATTTACTATAGAGACCTGTTTAAATGCATTAGTTTTAGATACTAATAGGCGCGCTTCGCGCTCTCGTGCGGTATGTAAGAGGTAAACCCCTCCTGCCACTTGAGTTTTCTCACTGCCGGACACCAAAATCTGACTCAACTTGGAATGTTGACGTCTCTACATTTTAGCGTGTTTTTGTCAGCGTTTGGCAACGGCGAAGCGGACTGGTGTATTTAACACAGTTAAAAGACACTGTGTAGGTGTCTGTCTACACCTTGCGAAAGCTATGTGCTTGGCAGTCCGTTTTCATGTTCTAGTATGTAGCAAAGTCTTCTCAGCCGTTCGTGATGCCATGTGCCATGGTCCATGCCGTGGTGGTTGTGGTTTCATGTTTGCATGTTACTAGTACGACGTAGTCAAGGGTGAGAAATTTTCATTAATCAAATACATACGGTACTGCTCCATCCCAAATCTTTCGCCGCATACCACCATGTTTTGTGTCCCAACACAACCGACGCGAAAAAAGTATCTTCATTTCACTATGGTGCGACTCGACAACAGAGCTAATGCGATCCAACCGTGCCTATTCAGACGACCCGCAAAGACGTCATCGCTCCCCCCAATAAGCACGACACACCTCGGTTCGACGGCTATCTGAAGGAGGGGCGACGAGTGTTATTGTTGGGCGAATACGAGTCTTTACATGGTCTCTCTCAGTCAATCCACAGTTGTTTATGGATTTGCGCACATCTTTTCATTCATGCCCAGCATGTCCCCTCGATGAATATAGTGAGTACTACAAATATGGTTGTGCGTCAATAGGTTTGGGAAGGAACAGTGCCCCTAATTGGTATGGTGACACCTATCACGGGGCGTGGCTCCGTGGCCTTCGCTTACAGGTAGGTCTTACGAGGAAGTGTGAAAAAAACACACAGGGAAGCGGCCTGTGTTGAATGACGATTTTTCAACTGAGGTTTTTGTATTTTGGATAGGAGATAGTGACAAATGTAAGATAGAGCTACTGTGCCTGTCCAAAAAGGAGACCCCTCTCTAAGCTGTAATCAGCGAGATTGGAAGAATCGAGAACACAGGCCAACAGTGCCCCTGGTGCTTCACGCTAGTCGTACCTAGTGTAGCAGTGTACGGTAACCCTGTTACAACACCCATATCTTTTCTCCTCCTTTGTGCAATTTTGTGCATCGTAGCCTCTACAATGCGCCAATCGACGCGGAGTTTTGACAAATCTATCCACATCGTTTAATCGTCAAAACAAGACGAAAGGACTGACCAAAGGACATCTAAAATGAAAGGACTGACCAAACGACA
This sequence comes from Pythium guiyangense, assembly GCA_003730235.1. Taxonomy (NCBI): domain Eukaryota; phylum Oomycota; class Peronosporomycetes; order Pythiales; family Pythiaceae; genus Pythium; species Pythium guiyangense. The sequence continues at coordinate 676,910 of QXDM01000030.1, forward strand.
TCTAAAATCACTCCAAATTGATGAAAACATCGGAATATTTATGTTGTCAGACTTTTTTTGACGTGGAGTGTTATACAGTGGGCGCTACCCATTGATAAATATATTTTGGGACGGATTACAGTGAGTCTAATTGGTATGGGGACACCCATGTTTCTGCTCCTGAGTGCAGTTTTGTGAATCATAGGCTCTTAAATGATATTGTGAATCATAGGCTCTTAAATGCGCAAATCGACGCGGAATTTGAATGCAAATCGGCCTGTTGAAAACATACCAAAAACAAGTAATTTTTGAACAAATGGCAGCTCTTTTCTCACATTTTTGTGCGAAATTGAAATGGGGATTGAAGGATATACTTGGTATTAGTATGGAATCACCTTTCCATTCTCCTTCAGAACGAGCACACTGTAGTACTCGTTCATGTACATTTATGTTACTATACACGATTTAAGTATTTCGTCATGAAAGTACAAAACTGATTAAACTATTATAAACTACCACTCCGTTCCATGTATTTGCGTTTTTGCGAAATCCTAGCTCATGACACCATTATTTCGTATGGATCAGACCACGATTGTATAGTCCAGACAAGATGCAATTGTATGTTGTGCAGAGCTCCACCAGAGCCAAAATTCTGGTGACAAACCCACAAGTAAAGCGCTGAACACTGTGTAAAGACCACTCGCCAACAGGATTCACTTGCCATTTCGCCCCTCCTCACTCACACCATCCACGATCAACATGCCGCACACGTTCGAACGCACATCCACACGCAAGCACCTGACCAAGCACAATCGCGCTGTTGTGATTTTTGCACTGCTGCGTTGGGAGAAGGAATGGTTGCTCAAGCGCGGCGCTTTCGCTGCAGTCTCGAATGGCTTCGGAGTGAGCCCACAGACACCACAAGCGATCTGGCGCCGAGAACGGCAGCAATACGAGTGGACGGGCGTGTACGACGCGCCGTCGGGAATGCACCACACCAGGCGCAAGAAGGCCGATAGGACCAAGCAGCTCGAGCAACTGCGCAACACCGCGCCAGTGCAACGATCAACAATCAGAGTAGCGTCCGCAGCATGCGCCGTGCGGGCGACAACTTTGCACCACGGCATCAAGAGCGGCAGTCTGTTGTCACAAGCGTCGCGCGCCGGATGCTCACTCCTTCGCACATCCAGCAGCGCATCCAAGTTTGCTCAGCACATGTCGGGCCCTCGATACGAAAAGCTCTTTTAATTGGCGACTCCGAGGAAGCGCGCCGTGTTGCTCCCGGACGAGCTGACGCCTGCGCTGCGACTGCGTAGCGGGTGCCACATCACCAAAGTCATGATGTTGCTGGCGGTGGCGAGATCGCGCTGGGTCCCTGGCCGCGGGTACTTTGGCGGCAAGATCGGCGCATGGGCATTCCTCACCCATGCACCGGCCCGACGAAGCAGTAGAAACCGGCCTGCCGGCGCGATGGTGGCGGTGGAGCAGTCCGTGACGAAGGCCACATTCAAAGACAAGATGCTCGCCCACGTCCTACCAGCCATTCGACCCACATGGCCAGACCCGTCCTCCGACCATCCGATTTGACTCCAGTTCGACAACGCGCCAGCACACGCATCCACGACGATCCTGACATTGAAGCGGCTCTTGAGCACCCATTGATGCCCATCGTGCTCCACGCGCAACCGCCGAACTCGCCTGATCTATGTTCTTGATCTCGTGCGCAAAAACTGCTGTTTGCTTCTCAAAGCAATCAAACTCGCGAGCTCCAAGTCAAAGCTTTCATAGACACCCAATCATCCATTGTCAACGTCATTTGGTAATCGCCTCCCAAGAGACAAAAATGTTGCTATAATTATGGAACGGAGTAAAACTGCATTTCCCGAGATATTAGAGACCACCAAATCTCACCAAATCCCTTCAAATCCGTTTCGTCAAAGCTATGTGCATATATCGTTTGTGTAAGGGTATTCATATTGAAAGGCTGTCTTGGAGATTGATCACATATGAGTATATGGGATTGTTCATACAAAATACAAGTACTTTGCCACTAACTCAATAACATTAGCGCTTGGTTACCACAAATTGATTGATTGTAATCTAACACGTAACTCCTGTCGTAATGTGTCCGTTCGTGCGTGCATGTGCGCGTGTGTACGTCCAAGGGACAGCCAGAATGTACCACGCTTTTTAGGGCAAGAGGCAATATTTGACAGGCGTTTTGATGGGTGATATTCATCGACTTTTATTAATATTCGGGACTGTCTCTAACTGTCCCGGCTTTCAGCCGACAGCACCTCGCGTGGGCCGAAGCAATGCCATGCTGCTTGGTGCTCGCCATTGAAGCGGAGCGGAGGTCGGCAGCACCGCTCTGCATGGTGCGACTGAGGTTTTGCGCGGTGGTGATGAGGCCCACACAGCGATATACATTAAACAAATGACTTCAACCAGATATTGTTTTTTCCGCACGCGCAGCGGGCGGCACTCGGCTCGCACTCTGAACTACTCTTGCTTATTGTCAGTTTGTGCGTGAGTTTGTCAGTCTTCAGGACTGAATTTCTTGCTGCAACGCTTTTGGTAAAGCGAGATCAGATTTGTGCGTGTTAATTGTGTGACATGTGTCGATATTTGAATGCGAAAAATAGAAACACCGACTCTTGATAATTTTGGACAATTTCGATGACACATTGTCAGAATAGTTATAGGTTGTTCGGGACTGTCCCGGCTTTGAGCCGACAGCACCTCGCGCGGACCGAAGCAGTGTCATGCTGCGTTTTTTTAGTTATGCGATGTTATTTGTCTTGTAAATGAAGGACGTTCTGCCGCATACAAAGAGTATGATGATTGTCAATTTGTGAATGATCTCAAATTGTGACCAAATGAAATTGTTATTTCATTTAAAATGTACCACTCCGTTCCGAAACAGTTGTCCAACTTGCAATTTGCACAAGTACGCCGAATATTTCGAAAATAGCCATAACGTGATTGTTATTCTACTGAGCTGATCAAGGCGAATCGAATGGTGTGCAGCGCGTTTCACAGCTCCTTGAGGCAGCTTTACAACACTCGAACACGTGCCTCAGCGACCAAAGTCGACCTTGCTTCTGCGCGCAATAGTGACACGTCGCCCACCCTCCACAGTACCCGCAATGACCCAGCTACAACGAGCCTCTGCAGCCAAGCACCTCACGCCGAACGACCGTGAACGCGTGCTGTCTGCGCTGCTTCTGCGTGCCTCGAGCGGCAGCCTGCCGATAGGAACTCACAAGCTCATCGCGCTCGAGTTTGGTATCGACGAGAGAACGTCAAGACGGATCTGGAAGCGAGCGCAAGTCACGCACAAGCAGACAGGTGTGTTTGCGTCACGCTCAAACATGTACGTCACGGGCAGAAAGCGCATCGACCGCACGTCCGCACTCGAGGCGCTGCGCGAAGTGCATCCGTCGCAACGGTCGACGATCAGATCAGCAGCAGAAGCATGCGGACTGCCCGCGACGTCGCTATTCGCTGAGCTAAAGCGCGGCTCTCTGCGCGTCTCGACAAGTGTAGCGCACCCGACGCTGACCGCGGACAACATGCAGCATCGACTTGAGTTCTGCCTTGGCCACGTCGGACCCAACTTGCAGTACGACAGCATGGAGAACCTCGTCCATCTCGACGAGAAGCTATTCTTCCTCTCGGCGACGAAGAAAACGAGCGGTGCTCCTGCACGACGAAAGCGCACCAGCACACAATCTCCGAAGTCGCCGCCACATCCCGAAGGTTATGGTGCTCGTCGCGCTGGCGAGACCAAGATGGGTTGGAGGTGAGTACTGGGACGGCGAGATTGGCGTCTGGCCGTTCCTCCTGTACGAGCCAGCACAACGGAGCAGCAGGCACCGACCAGCTGGCACTGTGATCGCAAAGGAGCAGTCAGTCACGAAAGACTCGTATCGCGAGATGCTGCTCCGCCGCGTCATCCCTGCAGTGCGAGCGCGATGGCCAAATCGCCCAGCGAAAGTCGTGCTGCAGCACGACAACGCGCCGCCGCATGCGGTTGCGTCCGACCCCGACATTGTTGCAGCGCTCGCTGGTCCAGGCATGACGCTCGAGCTCAAGCATCAGCCGCCGAATTCGCCCGACATGAACATCCTCGATCTCGGCATATTCAATGCCATTCAAGCGCGCCAAAGAAAGGTGCATGCGCGCAACCTGGACGAGCTTGCTGCTGCTGTTCAGACTGCTCTAGATCGGCTCCCGTCAGACAGGATCAACGACGCATTTCTGTCACTGCAGTGTGTGATGGAGGGGTGCATCAGCGCGCGCGGAGGCAACAGCTTTCGCATTCCTCACATGTCGAAACGTCGTCTCGAGCGGGAGGGACGACTGCCACGAAGCATCACTTGCTCTATTGAGAACGCACAGTACATTTGCAGATGCCGTGATCAGCTCTATAGTGAATACGAGATTAGTTTGTGACTATTGATCTGGAACAATAGGCATATGTGGACCGGACTAATGTTTTAGAACGGAGAGGTAAGAGGTCTATATAAATGAATATTTGTGGATACAGTATCATGTCGTCCCTACTATCTCTGAACTATTTCTAGTCATAGTTTTAAACTGATTCGAATTGGGGGTTATTGAGAGACGACTTGGGGCTTGCGGCGCTTGTTGCGGAATGGCAGCTCCTTGTTCGAGTGCGCACTGGCGCAAGGGGTCTCTCCCAAGCTCGCAAGGGCTCACGGGCTCACGGGCTCGCAAGAGCAGCAAGAGCAGTGCGTGACCGCGAAGCGAGGGACAGACAGACAACACAAACAACGAGCCAACTGACCAAACAGCTGTCAAAAACAGCGCGATACCTCTCACGTGGACCACATCGCACTCTCGTGTGACCACTTCACATTCATTCCATGACCAAGACATGCTGGACGACCTCCTGCGCTCATTGAGCTGTGCTCGGTTCATATCGTCGTCGTCGTCGTCGTCGCTGTGTATGTGTATACCTTCATGGCACTTGCACTTGTTTGCCGACATGCGTCTACACTGCGGTCTTGCTATATGACTTCATACGTCCTTGCCGCCGCGTGAGCGACACAGCAGCGTGCATTGTGGCTGAAATACACGCAAGTCGATCGAGCGCTTGCTTTTGTTTGTCGTGGACGCCGTGTTGCTTGTGCGTGACGACTGCACTGCGTGATGCCATGCGCGGCGATGAAAGCGCATCGAGAGCACGAGGCGAGAGAGAGAGAGGTCGGATTCGAGTGATGCTGCGCGAGGTCTATCTGAGCTCCGCTCGACGAGCATGTCGACACACGCCACGCACGCACATGCGCACGTGTGTCGAGCACATTGAGGAGACCTGCTGATTGCATGGCTGACTTGCAAACAACACTCGAGCGCACAATGAACAATGCGCAAATGAGCGGCTTGGCGTTTGGGAGCGACTCGCGACAGCGAGACTGTTGCAGCCACCAGGCGTGCTCTCATGCCTCTCATGCATCTGCATCGCATCGCATCGCATCGCCTCGCATCGCCTCGCGCCACATTGCTCACATAATATGCTGCTCGTGCTGCCGAGCACCCAAGAGCAACGAGCAACGAGCAACGAGCAACGAGCAAATGCGAACGTAATGCAACAGGAGCATGGCGGGGGTCGCTCCATTTGACGTGAACGAGCAGATGATGTCATGGCCCAGCGGTCGGTCGCGCTGCTGCTGTGAGTGCTGTGAGTGCTGCTGCTGCTGATGGATCAGAACCGCGAGCAGCGACGGTGGCGACGCGAGCGCGAGCACAGACAAAGACCACCTGGAATCACCCAGAGCAAGCGCTGCAATGCGATTCGAATCCGCTCGTCCACACGACACAACAGACACAACGCGCGAGAGAGCTCGCGAGGTGCAGCCATGCGAGGCAAGTGCAAGTGCAGGCTGTGAACAGCCAGCCAGTCCGCTGCCATGAGCAGCGAGCGAGCTGTTGAACGCGAGGACACATACATGTATGCGCGACACACACACACACAGAAAGGAGGAGACACCTGCAGCGATCTTTCATCGTCGTCGACAGCGGCCGGCAACGACTGTCACGACTGTCAACGAGACGCACGCGGTGCTGTTCGCTCGCTCGCTCGCTCGCTTGCTCGAGTCGAGAGTCGAGCCGAAGCGAGGAGGGGAAGGACGAGCGAGCGAGCGAAGAGAGGCGCAGGCAGCAAAGCGTGTGAAATGACACTTTCGTGTACAGGCGGGTTTAAGCGCGCACCTGCACTTTTTCGTCTTCACGCAGTGCGCATCCTCCTTCTCTCGTAGACCCGGAGAAAAAAGAATCGCGCGTGAAAACCGACGACTTGTGTAACACACAAACAAACAAACAAACAAACAAACAAACGCAAGCCAAAAAGACGCATGCGTCTCAAAACCAAAACCAAACTGAATGACCGAACTGTGTGTCTGTTTGAGCCACGCGCTCCAGCTCAAACTGAGTCGTCGTGATTTGTCAGTCGACCGCCGGATTGTCGTGATTACAACTCGTCACATACATCTGACAACGTACTCGAGCAGTACGATGCAAGATGTCAAGATGCCAAGATCAGTGTACGCCTTGCAGCCAGACCTCGCGCGTACCGCATGCGTGCACTCGATTGAAAAGCGCGCGCTTTCACCCACACACACTCACCACCCGCTACATACCAATCCGTACATACAGAGGGCGACAGAATCGAATGAGCTTGAGAGATACAGAGAGAGCATGATCGAGATAGCAACAGATAGATGGAAGACTCGCAGCAGCAGCAGCAGCAGTACTGCACAGTTGCAATCGACTCGTTTCGTCTTGCACATTATAGTGTCAAGGTAGCAGCGACATTGTGCCTGGGACGAGTGCGTGATACTAGTACTACACAAACGCTGAGCTCGTGTCTCCAGTGTGCAGAGTGGCTTTGGCTGTCGGCTTCTGTCTTCTGTCTTCGGCCTTGGGTCTCGGGTCTCGGGTCTCGGGTCTTCGGTATTCGGTCTTCGGTCTTCGGTCTTCGGTCTTCGGTCTTCGGTCTTCGGTCTTCGGTCTTCGGTCTTCGGTCTTCGGTCTTCGGTCTTCGGTCTTCGGTCTTCGGTCTTCGGTCTTCGGTCTTCGGTCTTCGGTCTTCGGTCTTCGGTCTCGGGTCTTCAGTCTCGGGTCTCGGGTCTCGGGTCTCGGGTCTCGGGTCTCTTCTTCTCCCGTCTTCTCCCTTGCTGAATCGCGATGTTTGATTCGTCTCATGTTCACGCTGCTCGTCATGCACTACGCACTGCATCCTCACATCAGCGAAGCGCGTCACCCGCACCGAAGGACCTCGTGCCAGCGTAGCTCTGTCGCAGACACGACGCGGATGCACGTGAAGCCGTCACTCGCGAGCGCTGAAGCACATTCCAGTGGCACAAAGTACTCGCGGCGCGTGTTGTTTGAGCACGCGACTGCGATGCGCGTGGTAGCGTGGCCGTAGTGCCACGTGAGGAACACCGTTGGGTCCGTCAGCATCGTGAGGTTCATGAGCACGAACGTGGCGCTCATGACGTCCGAGCGCTCGTCAAGCGAGTCAGTCGACTCGTGCACAAGAACCAGCGATGAGCGCACTGCCGGATTCGATGTGTGTGATCGGCTCGATGCTGCTGGATGAAGTGGCACGACGCTGTTCAAAGCCGAGCTCTTCTGGCTCGAACGGAGCGCGAGTTCGAGGCGATCGAAGCGAAAGACGCTGTCGCGCCAGCTCACAGCCAGTGCGTTCGTGGGCCAGAGCACGTCAGCTGTGAGCGGCGTTGGCGAGTGCGAGCACCAGAACACGAGGCGCGCATGTGGATACACGCGCTGAAGTATGAGCGAGATGCCAAGTGCAAGCGCGAAGAGCACGATCGCGGCAGCGGTGAGCGCTTTGACGTCCGAGTAGACCCCGCCGAGCGTCGCTTTGCCGCCGCCGCCGTAGAGCGAGCCGATCGATGTCTCGAGCACTGGGTGCACGGGCGAGCGCACACTGAGCAGTCCCAGGATCTGCTCCACGCGCGTCGAGCGCAAGAAGAGGAAGCGGAACTGCGAGGCGACCGTGAGCGCGGACGCGAGTGCAATGGAGAACTGCGGGAGTCCCCAGACGCCGAGATCCGGTGTCCACGCCCGCATCGTGATGGAAATGGGTGGGTGTTTTCTCATAATTGGGTGATTTGAACTCATTGTTCTGCCATTTCACCCACTTAATATGTATCCTCGAACAGTATGTGTGAGAGGGTTTTCTAACACAAACTATTCGAGGATACGGATTAAGTGGGATTTATTGACCTTTACTTGAGCGAGAGACCCACAAATCGGTCCATAAACTATATATAGAATTGTTAACTCTGTGGGTTGTCGGACGGACGATCTGATGAAAGGTCACGTACTTTGTAGCACAACGACGGTCCGTCACGAAGACAGGAAGAGAGGTGCTGTTCACCACGACGATGATGGCAGGAGCGCAACGCTAGTGCACGTGCCGACCTCGTTCGTCGTCGAGCACGCGCTCGATAGCTTTATCTTCAGTCGCACACGCATAGAGAGAGAGAAATCGAGCGATGGCAGCGCGTCAAGTGCATCCTGTCCGCGTTTGCGATGTGCTGCACGCGACGTCTGCGCAACCGAGCCGACACCGACCGAGCGCGCGCGCAGCAGCAGCGACCTCGACTACCGGTGCGATCCCGTTCTCTTGGACGCAGTGCTGCTTCTCTTTCTGTGCATACGTGTGGCTGGTCTTCAGCTACTTTCGCACCGGCAGCGCGAGCGACCTGAGCATGCACAAAGCGATCGAGGCGAACACGTTCATCGGCTTTGGTCCGTACACGTACCCGATGAACACGTTCTACCGCTCAAATGACGCCGACAGCGATGCGATTGTCACGGCAGCAGATACTGCTTCAGTATGGAGCTACAAGTTCGACACGACATCGATCGCCATGCGCGCGTTTGCTGAGCTCCTGCGCGTCACTGCGTTCCCAGACTGTCTGTTCTATCGACACACGTGCGATCGCAACGACGTCGAGCCAGCAACAGCGTTCACGATGCTCGACGCGCTTGTCGATGCGATTCGCGCCAATGCGACTCGGACACCACAAGGCGATCGCCATCACGTACACTACTCGGCAAAGCACCCAGTGTCGCTGCTGCTGAAAGCACAACACGAGTACCACGATCGAGTCCACCACTACCTCGCGCCGACGATCTTCACGACTCCGCTCTGGCGAACGTGCCAGGCGCAGTACTATAGCTCCGAGCAGATCGCAGCAGTGACTGCCAGTGTCGCTCCAGCAACAGCACAAGAACGAACAGGAGATCAGCACAACAGCAGCAGTAGTGGCAGTCGCAGCAACGACACGACTGCCGCAGCGGTGATGTCAACAGCGGCTGTGCCTGACCTCTGCTCGCCTGCTTACGCTGGACTGCGGCCGTCGTTCTGCGACGAGCTCTGGACGACATTCAGTCGATCGTGTGAAGCGCATGACGCTGAGTGCCTGGCTGTTGGTCGCGTCTCGACACACATTGCTGCTCGACTCGATGCTGTGCGACGCGCGCACGCAAACGCTACAGTGGACATGCTCGTGATCGAGAGCACGCGCGACCTCACGCTCTTTCGCGGTGGCTTCGTGTTCCTCGGGAAGCGCGACTTTGACGTCGTCACGCTCATCCGCGTCCGCACGTGCCTCCCGACCTCGAGTGCCTGTACAACGCGCATCGTGGACGAGTACCGCTACGAAGCGGAGATCTTCATCACGAACGCGCGCGAGTGGGACGTCGTCGTGCGAGTCTTGCGTGGCACAGCACAGCTCTACTACTGGATACGACTCGTGGCGCTCTACGTCGGCTGCTACGCTGCAGCGACTGCTGCTCCACTCACCACACATGAGAGCAAGAGTGGAGTCAATCGTGGCACTTCACAGACACGGATGCAGCGCCATCGCGCTGCGCTCGCGCTCTTCTTCAAAGTGCCGAGCCAAGTCGTGATCTACGGCAGTCTCACACCAGTGCTCTGCCACACCGCAGCCCACATCATCGACGCGCCGATCGTCTACGAGCTCATCAAGCTCAAGCTCGACTCGCTCAACGGCCTCTTCCACCTCACGATCTGGGAGCTCGTGACCATCAGCTCGGCGCAGATGCGCAACGTCTGGGTCCTCACGACCGTCGCACACGTGATCGTGCGCGCCTCAACGGCGATGCGGGCGTGGACACCGGATCTCGGCGTCTGGGGACTCCCGCAGTTCTCCATTGCACTCGCGTCCGCGCTCACGGTCGCCTCGCAGTTCCGCTTCCTCTTCTTGCGCTCGACGCGCGTGGAGCAGATCCTGGGACTGCTCAGTGTGCGCTCGCCCGTGCACCCAGTGCTCGAGACATCGATCGGCTCGCTCTACGGCGGCGGCGGCAAAGCGACGCTCGGCGGGGTCTACTCGGACGTCAAAGCGCTCACCGCTGCCGCGATCGTGCTCTTCGCGCTTGCACTTGGCATCTCGCTCATACTTCAGCGCGTGTATCCACATGCGCGCCTTGTGTTCTGGTGCTCGCACTCGCCAACGCCGCTCACAGCTGACGTGCTCTGGCCCACGAACGCACTGGCTGTGAGCTGGCGCGACAGCGTCTTTCGCTTCGATCGCCTCGAACTCGCGCTCCGTTCGAGCCAGAAGAGCTCGGCTTTGAACAGCGTCGTGCCACTTCATCCAGCAGCATCGAGCCGATCACACACATCGAATCCGGCAGTGCGCTCATCGCTGGTTCTTGTGCACGAGTCGACTGACTCGCTTGACGAGCGCTCGGACGTCATGAGCGCCACGTTCGTGCTCATGAACCTCACGATGCTGACGGACCCAACGGTGTTCCTCACGTGGCACTACGGCCACGCTACCACGCGCATCGCAGTCGCGTGCTCAAACAACACGCGCCGCGAGTACTTTGTGCCACTGGAATGTGCTTCAGCGCTCGCGAGTGACGGCTTCACGTGCATCCGCGTCGTGTCTGCGACAGAGCTACGCTGGCACGAGGTCCTTCGGTGCGGGTGACGCGCTTCGCTGATGTGAGGATGCAGTGCGTAGTGCATGACGAGCAGCGTGAACATGAGACGAATCAAACATCGCGATTCAGCAAGGGAGAAGACGGGAGAAGAAGAGACCCGAGACCCGAGACCCGAGACCCGAGACCCGAGACTGAAGACCCGAGACCGAAGACCGAAGACCGAAGACCGAGACCCGAGACCCGAGACCCGAGACTGAAGACCCGAGACCGAAGACCGAAGACCGAAGACCGAGACCCGAGACCCGAGACCCGAGACTGAAGACCCGAGACCGAAGACCGAAGACCGAAGACCGAAGACCGAAGACCGAAGACCGAAGACCGAAGACCGAAGACCGAAGACCGAAGACCGAAGACCGAAGACAGAATACCGAAGACCCGAGACCCGAGACCCGAGACCCAAGGCCGAAGACAGAAGACAGAAGCCGACAGCCAAAGCCACTCTGCACACTGGAGACACGAGCTCAGCGTTTGTGTAGTACTAGTATCACGCACTCGTCCCAGGCACAATGTCGCTGCTACCTTGACACTATAATGTGCAAGACGAAACGAGTCGATTGCAACTGTGCAGTACTGCTGCTGCTGCTGCTGCGAGTCTTCCATCTATCTGTTGCTATCTCGATCATGCTCTCTCTGTATCTCTCAAGCTCATTCGATTCTGTCGCCCTCTGTATGTACGGATTGGTATGTAGCGGGTGGTGAGTGTGTGTGGGTGAAAGCGCGCGCTTTTCAATCGAGTGCACGCATGCGGTACGCGCGAGGTCTGGCTGCAAGGCGTACACTGATCTTGGCATCTTGACATCTTGCATCGTACTGCTCGAGTACGTTGTCAGATGTATGTGACGAGTTGTAATCACGACAATCCGGCGGTCGACTGACAAATCACGACGACTCAGTTTGAGCTGGAGCGCGTGGCTCAAACAGACACACAGTTCGGTCATTCAGTTTGGTTTTGGTTTTGAGACGCATGCGTCTTTTTGGCTTGCGTTTGTTTGTTTGTTTGTTTGTTTGTTTGTGTGTTACACAAGTCGTCGGTTTTCACGCGCGATTCTTTTTTCTCCGGGTCTACGAGAGAAGGAGGATGCGCACTGCGTGAAGACGAAAAAGTGCAGGTGCGCGCTTAAACCCGCCTGTACACGAAAGTGTCATTTCACACGCTTTGCTGCCTGCGCCTCTCTTCGCTCGCTCGCTCGTCCTTCCCCTCCTCGCTTCGGCTCGACTCTCGACTCGAGCAAGCGAGCGAGCGAGCGAGCGAACAGCACCGCGTGCGTCTCGTTGACAGTCGTGACAGTCGTTGCCGGCCGCTGTCGACGACGATGAAAGATCGCTGCAGGTGTCTCCTCCTTTCTGTGTGTGTGTGTGTCGCGCATACATGTATGTGTCCTCGCGTTCAACAGCTCGCTCGCTGCTCATGGCAGCGGACTGGCTGGCTGTTCACAGCCTGCACTTGCACTTGCCTCGCATGGCTGCACCTCGCGAGCTCTCTCGCGCGTTGTGTCTGTTGTGTCGTGTGGACGAGCGGATTCGAATCGCATTGCAGCGCTTGCTCTGGGTGATTCCAGGTGGTCTTTGTCTGTGCTCGCGCTCGCGTCGCCACCGTCGCTGCTCGCGGTTCTGATCCATCAGCAGCAGCAGCACTCACAGCACTCACAGCAGCAGCGCGACCGACCGCTGGGCCATGACATCATCTGCTCGTTCACGTCAAATGGAGCGACCCCCGCCATGCTCCTGTTGCATTACGTTCGCATTTGCTCGTTGCTCGTTGCTCGTTGCTCGTTGCTCTTGGGTGCTCGGCAGCACGAGCAGCATATTATGTGAGCAATGTGGCGCGAGGCGATGCGAGGCGATGCGATGCGATGCGATGCAGATGCATGAGAGGCATGAGAGCACGCCTGGTGGCTGCAACAGTCTCGCTGTCGCGAGTCGCTCCCAAACGCCAAGCCGCTCATTTGCGCATTGTTCATTGTGCGCTCGAGTGTTGTTTGCAAGTCAGCCATGCAATCAGCAGGTCTCCTCAATGTGCTCGACACACGTGCGCATGTGCGTGCGTGGCGTGTGTCGACATGCTCGTCGAGCGGAGCTCAGATAGACCTCGCGCAGCATCACTCGAATCCGACCTCTCTCTCTCTCGCCTCGTGCTCTCGATGCGCTTTCATCGCCGCGCATGGCATCACGCAGTGCAGTCGTCACGCACAAGCAACACGGCGTCCACGACAAACAAAAGCAAGCGCTCGATCGACTTGCGTGTATTTCAGCCACAATGCACGCTGCTGTGTCGCTCACGCGGCGGCAAGGACGTATGAAGTCATATAGCAAGACCGCAGTGTAGACGCATGTCGGCAAACAAGTGCAAGTGCCATGAAGGTATACACATACACAGCGACGACGACGACGACGACGATATGAACCGAGCACAGCTCAATGAGCGCAGGAGGTCGTCCAGCATGTCTTGGTCATGGAATGAATGTGAAGTGGTCACACGAGAGTGCGATGTGGTCCACGTGAGAGGTATCGCGCTGTTTTTGACAGCTGTTTGGTCAGTTGGCTCGTTGTTTGTGTTGTCTGTCTGTCCCTCGCTTCGCGGTCACGCACTGCTCTTGCTGCTCTTGCGAGCCCGTGAGCCCGTGAGCCCTTGCGAGCTTGGGAGAGACCCCTTGCGCCAGTGCGCACTCGAACAAGGAGCTGCCATTCCGCAACAAGCGCCGCAAGCCCCAAGTCGTCTCTCCAGCACCCTCCTGCACAAGACACGCTTCCCTCTCTTCGCTCCGTCGGCTGCTCCTGTTGCGCACACCCTCTCTCTCGCTCACTCTCCACGCTCGTCACGCCCACTTGCCCACTCGTCTTTCTCGCATTGTACGTTGTGGACCATGGCGAACGACAACAACAACAACGCCGCTGGCGACGCGCCAGTGGACGCTGATGCCGCTGCGCGCCGCGCCGCCGCGACGACCAACACGAAGCACTACATGAAGAGCGCGTTCATCTCGATGATCACGCTCACGGTCGCAACGAGCGCTGTGGACTACTTCACGGGCAAAGAGGAGCCAGTCGCATGCGGCTTGGACGTGAACGACAACACGTGGATCGGCACGCGCTACGAGTCGCTGCGGTTCTTTGACCCAAAGGACACGAACTACAAGACGCAGTACGTTGCAATGCGCGACGGCGTCGACCTCGCTGTCGACACGTACGTCGCGGACTACATTGTCAAGCACAACCAGACCGTGCCGACGATTGTGTACGCGACGCGCCACGGCCGCGGCTACACGCTCGACTTCCCGTTCTCGCTCTTCTCGCAGTACAGCAAGAAGTTTACGAACCCGCGCACGAACGTGTACGTGAACCGGTTCACGACGAACGGCTACGCGTGGGTCGCTGTCGACGTGCGCGGCACGGGCGCCTCGGCTGGCTCAAAGAAGCACGACTTTGCGGACCAGGAGATCCAGGACGGCTACGAGATCATTGAGTGGATCACGAAGCAGCCGTGGTCGAACGGCAAGGTCGCGGCGTTTGGCCACGGCATGGAGGGCGTCGGTGCGCTCCTGCTTGCTGCGTCGAAGCACCCGGCGCTCAAGGCCGTGTCGCTCAACGGCGCACCAGTGGACCTGTACCGCAGTGTGTTCTACCCTGGCGGCGTGAAGAACCGCAAGGCGCTCGAGGACTACGCGTCGTTCACGTACGACACGGACCGTCAGATCCGCTGGCGCGAGATCCCGACGCTCAAGCCGCGCATCATGATGAACTACTTTGGCGGGAACGTGTACCCAGTCGACGACAACGTCGCCAAGTTCCGCAACTACATTGGGCAGCACGCGAACAACCCGAACTTGACTGCGGAGCTCCTCGCCGTCAAGTTCCGCGACGACACGCTCGCGAGCGCCGGCGTGACGTTCAACGACCTCGACATCTTGCGCCACTTGGGCGACATCGCCGCGTCGGGCGTGTCGATCCACTCGTTTGGCGGGTACTACGACATGGGCGTCGCGCGGTCGTCGATCTTGCTGTACCAGTACTTGACGAACACGCTCGAGCCGGACGTCGCAGCGCTCTTGCCGCCGCTGCCAGCCGGTGTGAACACGGACCCGATGCACCACCGCCTCACGCTCGGTCCGTGGAGCCACGCCGGTGTGGACAACGCCGACCCTTTCGCGACGTCGAAGCAGAAGTGCTTCTACCACATTGACGAGATCAGTCGGTTCATGGACGACCGCATGTTTGAGAAGCGCAAAGCGTACGCGGGCATCCAGGAGGAGGAGCCGATCCACTACTTCACGGTCGTGCAGAGCAAGTGGAAGTCGGGCACGACGTGGCCACCGCCGCACGTGAGCGACCAGACGCTGTACTTTGGTCCGGACCAGGCGATCGAAGAGGTCGCGACGCCGTCGGGCGAAGTCACGATCGACGTCAAGCACAACCCGCTGTACGACGTCGAGTCGCGCTGGAACATGATCTCGCACATGTTTGGCATCCGTCCGTTCTACTACAACGACCGGCAGCCGATGGAGGAGCAGTACGCGACGTTTCTCACGCAGGAGCTCCCGCTCATGGAGATCACGGGCGAAGTCGAGCTCCGCGTGTTCTTCTCGGTCGACAAGCCGGGCGTGAACCTCGTCGCGTTCCTCGAAGACGTCGACTACCAGCTCCCGTTCAAGAACGAGAACAAGCGCCGCGGCGTGACGTACATCACCGAGGCGGTCGTGAACCCTGAGCACACGCCTGTGCGCAAGGACTCGTCCGTGCTGTCGTTCACGAAAGAGCACGCGCGCACGATCGAGCCGAACGAGGTGTACGAAGCCGTCCTGCGCTTTGAGCCGATCTCGTACATTGTCAAGCGCAAGCACCAGCTCCGCGTGTCGATTGGTGTTGCGACGCCAAAGGAGTTTGGCAACCGCGACGACGAGCTCCCGACGAAGCTCACGATCCACTTTGGCGGCGAGTACCCGACGTCGATCAAGCTCCCGTCGTTCGCTGGCGTGTTCACGGAGAACATTGTGCCAAAGGTCGAGGACGAGTCGGCGCAGGACTTTGCGGCGACGCAGACGGAGACTGCGCCAGCGGCGGACGACGCGGCTGCAAGCGCTGCGGACGAGGACGAGTTTGCCGCGACCGACGACAAGGACGAGCTGTAGGTGATGAAGTGGAAGATGGTGGTGCGACCTGTAGTCGCAGTAGTCGTCGTCGTCGTCTCTCGCTCGCTGGCGTCGCAAGTGCGCGTAGTGCGAGAGGAAGGAGTCGGTGTGGTTCGTTCGTGTAATTAGATCTGTTCATTCCGTGCCCACAACGTGTCGTAGAGCGTTTGGTTCGCTGCGTGTGTTCGCATGCGTGTGGGAGACTACAGAGTAGCTGTCGTCGTGTGATGTTGCTGTTGGTGCTGTTGGTGGAGGTGCTTGAGGCCAAAGGCCATTGCCGCTACTGTTGAAAGGAGATACGCCCATACACACCACAAGAAGGTACGACACTTAGCATTAGAGTGATTGAGCGCGGTGAAGCAAAGACGTCGTCGCGCATGTGAGCGATCGAGCAGCTTGAACGATGATCAAGGACGCTCATGTTGAAGATCGCGTGCGTGTCAAGTGCAATTTACAGCGAATGCTCTAGTAAAATACTGAAATTCGAAAGAAGAGCAATAAGCTGCTTGAAATTACAGACAACGATCCCATAAAATAGTTTAGCTACATATAAGAACAATCAACTGCTTAAAATTACAGGAAATGCAAAACCAACTGCCACGTGTTCAAGTGTTGGCTGATCGGTATACTTTGTTCAAGTGTAAAGATCCGCTTTCGGTGCTGCTGATGCGAGCAGATCCATTTACATCTTTGCCAGCAAGCAGCGCAAGCAGCACAAGCAGCACAAGCAAAGAGAGAGAGAGAGAGAGAGACCGAAGAAGCAAGCATGGCAACGTGGAAACGCGCGTCGACTGCGCTCGTGCTGTTCGTGGCACTCGTGGCCGTGCTCTCGGGTACGCCGACGGCGTCGGCTGCGAAGCTCCCGAAGATCACGAACCAAGTGTACTTTGACGTGAACATTGGCGGCAAAGCCGCTGGTCGCATCGTCATGGGGCTCTACGGCAAGACTGTGCCGAAGACGGTCGAGAACTTCCGCGCGCTGTGCACGGGCGAGAAGGGCATGGGCAAGAAGGGCAAGCCGCTGCACTTCAAGGACAGCATCTTCCACCGCATCATCCCGAACTTCATGATCCAGGGTGTACGTCTGCAGCGCCTGCTTTCGTTGTCTCGATCTGTCGTTGCTGTCATCGTTGCTATGTGAGGACGCTGCGTAGACAGCTGACCGAGTCGTGCTACGTGTTGTGTGTATATGAACGCTAGGGCGACTTCACGGACGGCAACGGCATGGGCGGCGAGAGCATCTACGGCGAGAAGTTCCCGGACGAGAACTTTAAGCTCAAGCACACGGGCGCGGGCGTGCTCAGCATGGCGAACTCGGGCGCGAACACGAACGGCAGCCAGTTCTTCATCTGCACGGTCAAGACGTCGTGGCTCGACGGCCGTCACGTGGTCTTTGGCCGCGTCGTTGACGGCATGGACGTGCTCAAGGCGATCGAAGCGGTCGGGTCGCAGAGCGGTGCACCGAGCCAGACGGTCACGATCACTGAGAGCGGCGAGCTCGCTGAGAGCGAGTTTGTCAGCGCCGAGTAAGTCGCATTGCCTCACAAGCGTGCGACTGGGTGAGGGCGTCGTCGGCGCTTTTGTTGACTGCTGCTGTTGCAGCAGTGTTCGCAGCAGTAGCGCCAGAGAGTCTTGTCGTCGTCACTCTGTCATCTATCGATCAGTGACTCGCGCCGTTGCGTACGAATGAGTCCCTTGATCAATACACAAGCTGTCGTGACGGTGCACTCGCTCATCGTGGACATGAGGTCGTGACGCCATTGCCATTTCGAGCCAAGTGAGTGGACTTGAACGGATTACTGCAATCTCTCAGTAAACATCGCGCATTCTTGTAGCGAGCTTTACTGTACGACTCCAATACAAAAACGAGGACAAGTGGTGCAGAGTTTTTGTGTTAGGTTCTGTAGTTGTCATTCGTTTAGCTACCGCTCGCTCCCCCTTTCGACCTCCTTTGATCCAAGTCATTCAATCAAATCAACTGACCGACCTCGACGACCTCGAGACGAGCGCTACGTGGGATGCGACGCCACCGCCCGCGTCACCACACGGCGCGCACGCCGCGCGCAGAGCCGCCGCGCAGTACGCGCACGGAGCTCCTTCCGCCGCCACCGCCGAGTCGCTTGGAGCGCTGGGCGATGCTCGACGTCTGGTGCGCGCAGCTGCGCAAGTGCGCGGGTCTCGGCTTCAACCAGTCGCTCGTGCACGGCAACGGTGAGCGGCGCCTCGTGTCTGTGTACTTGAATCTGCAGCACTTGCCGCGCGAGCGCTGGGGCCTCGCGCTCGTGCGCTGTCGCCAGGCGCTCGAGCTGCTCTCGGTCGTTGCGATCGCCGACCCGCGCGCGTGGTTTGAGCTCCTCGACAAGCGCCTCAGCTGCGCGAACCTCCCGACGGACGACAACAAGAGCTTGCCGACGAATGACAGCAAGTACGCGCCGATTCTCCCGCGCTTTGTGCTCAAGCTCGCGACGAAGCAGAGCGACCCGGACGCGAAGCTCTACGCAAAGATCTGCAGCACGTTCTTTGGCGTCTCGACGTACAGCAACGAGCTCGCAGAGCGGGGCTTTGAGCGCGCAAAGGCTGCGGTCTGGAGCCGCCTCACGCCGCAGATGCACGAGCAGCTCCGCACGAGCAAGCACAAGCACATTGGCATTCGCTTGGTCTTTCGCCCGCCAAATGGCTTTGCGACCGAGCTCGTGAGCGCGTACTTGCGCGACATCAAGACGCTCGTGAGTGCGATCCACGCAAAGGCCGAACTCGCGCAGCACACTGCGAGCGCTGATGCGTCGTACAGCATGGACACTGTCTTTAGCGCGTTCCCGTTCGTGCTCGAGCAAGCGATGCTCGATCTGCACGACACGATCGCGCTGCCGCCATCGGGTCCGCAGCAGCTCGTAGAGCTCCTCGCGCTTGGCGTCCAAGTCACGCAGGACGGCATCTGGTCGCCTGCGCGCTTTAGCATCACGCCAGACTCGACGTTCGGGCGCCTGTCGGTCTCGGAGATGGGTCCGCTCCTCACGGCGCTCACGACGAAGCGCCCGAGTCCAATGGGCGTCGTAGCTCCTGAGCCCGTGCGCTGGGGCGCGCTCGACGACAACAACAGCGTGCGCCACCTCGAGTTCATCACGCGCGCGCGGCTCCGCAGCACCACGTACGTGCGCAAAGTCGAAGCGATCTGCGCAGCGCTGAGTGCGTCGACCGAGATCGAAGACCTCGAGCTCATGAAGATCGCACGCGGGTACACGGGTGCGACGCGCCAGGTGCTCTGGTCCTGGCTCGCGTACGCGCTCTTTAGTCGCGATGCGAGCAAGCGCTTGACGAGCGTCACGATGAGCTGCTGGCAGCTGAGTCCTCAAGACATGGGCGCGATCATGACAGTCGCGTGGGCACGAGACCCAGCGCGTCTCTTGCTGGATCTCAAGAGCTTGGCGAGCATCCACGACGACATTGGCGACGACACTGGCGCAGACAGCGACGACGGGTACTACGACGACGGTGGCTCGGAAGACGACGACGACGATGACCGCGACATTGACGACAGTGCTCGAGACCGAGACACCGCCAACGCTGTGAACGGGAGCGCAGAGCACGGCGCATCACACACTGGCGGGTGTTTGCGCTGCGGTGGTCCAACCGACTCGACGCGCGAGCTCGCTGACAGTGCTGCGGCGTTGCAGATCGAAGACGACAGCGACACTGACGATGACGATGACGACGGCCGGGAGAGCGACACTGTCGTGCTGCGTCCTGGCACGGCGGTGCGCGTGAGTCCGTTTGATCCCGAGCGCGACCCAGACGCAGAGGACGACACACTCGTGCTCGAGCGCGAGAGCCACTTCCGGATCATCCGGAACAAGCGGTCGCTCGACTTTGTCGACATTGTCGTGCCGTGCTACGGCTACTGCACAGTTGCACGCGCATCGGTGCACGCGTTCACGAAGACGCTCGACCCCAACATCGGCGACCGTGAGTACACTGGCTCGCTCGAGTCGCTCGACCTGAGCTTCGCAGCTGGGACGTCTGCAGACACGTACCTCCCGCTCGTGCACTTTGTCGGCGAGAAGCTCAAAGTGCTGCGTCTGTCGTTCGACACTGCGATCAGTGTCGACAATGTCGCGCGCATCCTCTCGTGGTGTCCGAACCTCGAGCGACTGTCTCTCAGTGGCGCAGAGGCTGGCGTCGCGCGTGCGTTTGTCGATGCGTACCGCGAGGACCGGTGCAAGATCTCGGACCTGTTCATCGCCAAGTTCCTCCCGAGTCCTGCAACGATGGACTTGCTCCGCGACCTCCAGGACCCGACGACAACAGCTGCAAAGACGCTCACCAAGTCCCTCGCGCTCCGACCCGAGAACCACGACGAAGCGACGCTCCTGGGCTTTGCCGATATGCTCCGCGGGAACTCGCGCTTGGAGTTCCTCTTTGTCACGATCCCGTCGCACCTCTTTGAGCGCGTCGCGCCGCAGATCGAGACGTTCAATCGCCAGCTCCTGCCGACGCAGCTGAAGCTCCCAGCAAAGCTCGCGTTCTTGAGCGCGATGGCGCGACTCGGGTACCAGAGCCAACCGAAAGCTGCTGCTGAACGCGCCGCGCAAGGCGCTGGAAGCAGCGGCCGGATCCAGCTCAACGCTGAAGTCGTTACCAAGATCTTCCAGTTCGCTGCGGAGCGAAGCTACCGCGCCGTCATGTGCTACCCGATGTAGAGAGAGAGCGAGAGTCTGCGCTGTGAGTGGCGCTGTTGTGTCGGTCGTCAACGTCGGAGCTCGCGTCGATCCGGTTGAGCTGCTTAAGACATGACCGTAGCTCTTGAGAACGCATGGACTGAGTGGGAGATCAGCCGTCATTGAGTCGCGGATGTCCGGCACCTCTGGTCTCGTGATCGTACCGAGTACCTTGTTCTGCATCTCGAGCATGGCTCCATACAGCGAACGGTTGTGACTGCTGCTGTTGCCATCTCTTCAAGAGAGCTGGGATGTCGGAGTCGGTGTATGTCGTGCCGTTGATGACGATCGAGCAGAGCTTGCGCCAGGAGATCGACGCTGCTGGGTGGTAACGCGCCGTCCGAATGCTCGAGCTCGAGTGCTCGAGACTGTGCGATGGCCAATGCCACAGAGCGCCGCGTGTACGACTTCATGTGTAGGACCAGTGCTTAGGACGCAGGACGTGAGTGCGTGTGTGATACAGAACCTCCTCCTCGTTCTATCTCTCGCTTGTCTGGATGTCGCCACGCTGTCTCTGCTGCGCCCACGTCTTCGAGTGTCTCGAGCATGCGCATGAGCTGCTCCAGTGCCTTTCGTTACGAACGCACGGACGTGAGCGAAAGAGAGTTTGTATGTGTGAGAGACCAAGGACGAGTGCTGCTGTCTCCATGTCAACGACAGACGAGCGAGGCGCTGTACCGTGGCGTAGCACGCGCGCGATGTGAGGACTGCACTCGCGTCGCTGTCGCTCAAGCGCTCGTCCGCACTACGGCAGTTCAGACAAGCACGTCCACAGACAGACACACAGTCGTGAGGACGAAGCAGCTCGTGAAGCTCAACCAGCTTGATGCGCGTGGACGTCACACGTTCGAATGAGCGACTCGATGGCATCGATCTGCTGCAACACAAACGCTGTTGTTGTTGTAGCTGGTGCACACGATGCCGTCGTGACGATCGCTGGGCGATGCGAGTGCTGCGTAGACGCTTGCTGCTCTGGATGCTGCTCTCGATGCGCAGTGCGTCGTGCCAGCTGAGCCTCGAAGCGGTCCTCTTGGTGCGCGATCCACTGCTGCTGCGTCTGTCGAATCTGTGCGTCCAGGTGTGCGCCAGCATCATCGTTGTTGCGGCAATGCACGCTCGTTGTCTTGCTGCGATGCTCAGGATCGTGGTGCTCGTCGTGACTCGTGCGCCATGTCACCGCATCGTCGTCGTTGCTCTCTTGGTTCGTCGTCTGTCGGAGCGACAGCGCACTGGGAGTGCCAAAGTCGGTCTGCACAAGCGAGCAAGCCGTGTGTGCGTACGTGAGTCCCAACCAACGCTGTTGTCGCCAATGTGCAGACTCTCTCTCCTTCTCTCACACACAAGCACACAAGCACACATAGCAGTGCCGCAAGAGAGCAGAGCCGTACGGTCGACACGCATGTCGTCTGCAGCAATGGGTCGCTGCGGAGCTTCACTGGCACAAGCGACGCCAGCACCTGCCGCTTCGCTCGCTCACGCTGCGGCATTGCGCGCGCGTGTGTGTGTTTGCGAGAGACGCCTCGTACTCTCTTGTGACGCGTCTGAAGAGCCACTGCTGGTGCTTTCGTGGACTCGAGACAACGTCATGGCGTCGCATCAGCGCTCGACCTGGTTGTGGATACAGCGATGCTCGTATGAGGTAGCGACAGTAGTGGAAGGAGTGTATACGTGTCAATGAACGTGCAGCACAAGACGCAAGAGAAGGGTGTCTGTGTCGTCTTTGCTGTCATGACAACTTGTCAACGTGCACCTCTTCGCTCTATCGCGCTTGGATCTACTCGTCCGCTCTGAAGCAGTCGCTCGTGCTGCGTCCGTCCTCGTTGCTCCTCCTCCTCGCAGCCACTGTCAAGAGCGTCACTTGGTGTCGCTGCTGCTCGTCCACTCACAAGACCCCAAAGACTCGCTCTTGCGGACGCGAGCAGCCGATCCGACGCGTGTGTAGCGTCGGTCCTAGCGTCGTGGATTGCTGGAGCGAGTAGACCAGTCCCGTCTCGAGCTCGCTAGTCTCGCGTCCGCTCGCAAGTGCGTCGACATCCGCAGACGAGAGCGCTAGGTTCCACAGGCGAAAGTCGTCGATCACGCCGTTGAACGGGTACCACCCACAGCTCTGCGGCGTCGGGAGGTGAAGCGTGCCGGCTGTGACGCAGCCAGTGCCGGCTTGAGCATATCTGAGCTCCCGCCACTCGTGATGCCTGGGTCCAGTCAGCGAGCTCACGAGCTGACCGTCGAGGTACATGCGCTGCGTCTTGCTCTCGCTTTCGTACGAGAGCGCGAGATGGTACCAGCGACGGAGCTCCAGGTTGCTCGCGATCTCGGGCTTGGCGTTGAGGATCGAGCAGTAGAGCTTGCGGTCAGAGCTCACCATCGCAAACTGCTGGTGGTTGTCGGCCCACCACGGGGACTCGAACGCGCAAGACTGGACGCCAAACAGGATGCCGCCAATGTGCATCTCGGTGCTGTCGCCGACGTCGCCGCTGCTGGAAGTGGTGGCTGTCGCTCCAGCACTGCGGCTGCGCTCGTCGAGCAGGCAGAACCACGTCGCAAACGAGAGCGACAGCGGCGTTCGGCCGTAGCTCAGGCTTTGTAGGCTCGGGGTCATGGCACACGAACCGCGAGTCGCCAACTTGGTGTCCTTGTTGCGGCCGAGGAATTGGAGCGAGAACGCGCGCAGGTACCGCTGGAGCGCTGACTGGGACGGCGGTGGCGGTGCACCATGACCGGCGTCACTCGCTGTGGTTGGTCTTGAGCGACCTGCAGCAGCAGATTGCGAGAGCCGCCACTCCCAGATGCGGTCTTGCGAGAACAGCGTCTTTGCCCAGCGGTTCACGAGCACGAGCTGCAAGATATCTGGACCAGTGAGGAAGTGCGCGATCGTCTCCCACGCTTCCGTCGGCAGCGTCTCGAAGCTCATTGTCAACGCGTGTAGCGAGCTGGTGCTTTCGGTGCGTGCGAGTGCTTGCTTGTCTGTGCTGGCGTCTGCTGCACTGGCGTCGGCGTCGAAGCGAGAGCGAGAGCACGAGCAAAAGTGTGCTTCAAGCGCTGCGCGCACAACTCTCCTCGAGTGTGGTGAAGTGCTCGCAGCTCTTCTTGCAGCAACACTCGAGCGACCTCGTCCAAATCAGACCCTGATCATGATTTGAATGATGATTTTTGACAAATCGTATCTCTATTTTTATCACTATTGATTCCGAATAGCAACTATCAATCGATAGTGTATCCAAGTGCTTGGATTTCACAGTCAAATTCAAGTGCTCGTCTTGATTTCGATGCAACAATCACAAACACAAATCGGCACTAATAGCAACGCAGAAACACTCTCTCTCACTAACACGTCAGGAGCAGCAGCAAGAGCTCCACAGCTCCAGTCCAAGACTTCATTCACACACACTTATCACCATTCGAAGGAGACCACATATCGTGCGATGCAAGTGTGCGCCTGCATCCACGTTAGCGAGCGCATGGGAACATCAGTGTGTCGAAAAGACTTGTGTTTTCATCCATCCTAGTCACTGCTGCTGCTATAGTGGAGCGAATGCGTGCGAGTGTGTGCATGTGTGTCGATACTGGTGTTTGCACTCGCAACACAATGGCGGTGGCCGCAATGACAGAGCTCTCAGACACGACCATGTTGACAGGATTGCATGTCATGGCTTGGAAAGCAAAACCAAAACAAACAGGCGTCGTCAGTGCAATACGTACGATACGCGTGCTACCCTCTCGTCACGGCTCGGTACGACTCGCAACTGTGCCGAACAAACCTTGTTGTAGATGGCGTGGATGTCTCGCACAAGCGGACGCATGACGAGGAGGAAGACGATGACGACGATGAAGCAGATGCAATATCGATTCGCACCGATAGCGTTGATTTTGTATCGATCGTAGGAAATCTGCTCAATCTGAAATGTATGAAATTCGAGAACGCGATTCTCGACATTCGACAACCGTCTCGATCATTCGGTGAAATTCGAGATCGAGCATGTCGTGTCGCGCACAACACGAGCGGTAGTGTGCTGCACACTTGAAGCAACACGTGACTGTCAACAGCACAGTCGAGCAAAGCAAGAAAGAACACATGGCTGCTCAGTTCTCAATTCACCACGTCCACGACAGTGCGACACACACAAGCAACAAGAGCAACAAGAGCAACAAGAGCAACAAGAGCAACAAGAGCAACAAGAGCAACAACAACACACAGACGTGTCTGCACTACACGACAGCAGCAAACATGACAACCGACACACAACAACAACAACAGCAACAGCAAGAGATGCCACAGACCGAGTGCCAGCGCGAACTGACCAAGCTCCGCGCGATCGAAGCGAAAGTCCAGCAGATCCACGACAAGCTCACGACGCGCATGCCGCTGCAGCGCAAGCACTTGGCTGCGCGCGTCTGCGGTGCGATCTGGGCCGCGCGCGTGCGTCTCGCAAAGATGCGCGATGCCATCCGCAACAACAACGACAACAACAACAACAACGACACACTCGCACCGCAACAGCAAGACCAACTGCGTGAGCTCTACAATGCGACTGTGAAGAAGCTGCGCATGGAGCTCGGCGCGTTCGACTACCAGGCGAAAGAGCAGGGCGAGCTGCTCACGCGCCACTTGTGCGACCTCGACGACATCCTGAGCTTTGGCAACGCCGACATCAAGGACGCGCGCAAGGCGCTCGTTGTGTTCATCCAGCGCGACGCACTGCCACTCGCGGACGCGCTGCGCGACCAGAGCGCGCGCTTGAAGGCGTTTGGCGAAGCGCTCATTGCGACGCTGCCACAGCCAGACACTGATGGCGAGACTCGCGAGTCGACGACGCCGGCAGCAGTCGACTCTAGCGCTCGTGCCAGTGTCGACGCCAGTGCGGCGCAGACTGCAGCCTCTGAGGCAGACGCTAGCAGTGTGACTGAAGACGTCGAGATGACGTCGCGGGCGGAAGCCGACGGCGAAGTTGGCAACAGCGACGACAATGACGACGACAGTGACAGCGATGACGACGAAGAAGAAGACGCTGACGACGACCAGGACATGGAGGCTGCGAGTGTGAGCGACGCCGAGATCATCGAGCAGGACGACAGCGAGTCGGACGACGACGATGAAGAAGACGAGGCTGGCGAAGAGGACAACGACATGCGCTCGCCTCGTTCTCAGCACGCAGTGCGTCAGCAGCAGTCGCCTGCTACAGTGAACGTCCAGTCGCTGCCAGTGTGGCGGCCGTACTACCAGCTCCAGAAGCGCCGCGACGGTCTCTACCTCCTCGCGAAGCTCCACGACGTCGAGCCAGCGAACCTCCACGTGCAGTGGAACGACCGCGCCGGCGTCTTGCGCATCTCGGGCCACAAGCTCCCGACGCAAAAGGACATCATGGTCTCGCGCTTCAGCGGCGTCCCGACGTTCGGCCGCTTTGACATCCTCGAGCGCTTGCCGGCCGAGAGCCTCGCGATGGACCACGCGACGCAGACGCTCGGTCCCGACGGCACGCTGGAGATCCGCATGCCGTACTACGTCGCGCCAGCACGGCGGTTCCAGTCCGTGCCGCTGCAGTACCACCCGAGTCTGTTCAGCCGCCGCTCGCTCTTTGACACGCCGCGGTGCATGGTCTGGTAGACTCGAGCACACACGATCGATCGATCGATAGAGGCTCGTAGACATAGCGATAGATAGAGAGTGAGAGTAGGCAGCTCACTCTGTCCTGTACACTAACAACGTAGCGCCATGGAGTCGTGTCTTGTACGTCCATCGAGCAGCAATAGCGAGTGCATGATGATCGCCTTCATGAGAGGCAGGCGTCCAGGCCTTGAGCTTGGCGCTCGCCATAACGTACAGCCGTACACGAGCGATCGCTCTAGCGCCGCTCTCAGTTGCGAATCGACCGCACGAGACGCACGATGGCGAAGCACACGCAGCGCGGCGACTACTACATCACGGGCTACTACGTCCAGAACGGCAAGAAGTGCCACACCGGGTTCATCGCGACGTTCGACGGCGACGACGGCTGCTCGATCTCGGGCTCGGGTCGCGACGCCGCTGGCGCGTTCACGGTCGAGGGCCGCCGCACGGACGCGACGCGTTTGGCGTTCGCAAAGCACTATGCGCACCACGTGGTGCACTACGACGGCGTGATCTCGGACTCGGGCGACAAGGTCAAGGGCGTCTGGACGATCGCAGGTGAAGCCTCGGACGCGTTCAAGTTCCACCTCGAGCGCGTGGACGGCCACGAAGAGCCCATTGACGTGGCCAAGTGGAAGGGCCACTACTACCAGTTCGACCAGGAGTTCGACACGTGCTTCCCGCTGCGCATCTACGAGTCTGGGCGCTTCGACGGCCACGGCGAGGACGACGCCGGCGAGTTTGAGATCGACGGCGTCTTCCTCGACGGCAGCCACAGCGGTCCGTTCGTGTTCACGAAGAAGTACAGCGGCCACGCGATCGCGTACCGCGGCGAGCGCGACGGGTCCAAGATGAAGGGCGAGTACGAGGGCGAGGCGTGCGGCCGCGACAAGTTCAAGGTCAAGCGCAAGCACTCGCTCGACTGAGCTGTGCGTCGTGCTTCAGAAGGAGAGAGAGCGTTCTGTCGTACGGAGCGCAGAGGCAACGGCGATGCACATGCTCAAACGCACAGACAGTGTTGTACACGTAGTCAGTCGCCTCGTTCTCTGGGCTCTAGCTGCACTCAGGACGCCACAGACGCGGCTGCTGCAGATGCCACAGACGCTGCGGCGACCGACAGCATCGCATCATCCGTCGCTGTGGCGTCTGAACTCTTTGCACTCGCAGTGCGGACGCTCGTGCTGTCTGCGCGCGGTGTGAGCGAGAGCTTGATGCTGCTGCTGCTGCCTCCAGTGAGCTTCCCGCTGTCGCTCGCAGGTGTCGGAGGTGCGAGAGGCGCAGCTTCGCTACTGTCGCTGCTCGTGTCGACACTTCGTCTCGTGGACTCGGCGATTGCTGCTGCTATCGCCTCTTTGCTGCAGTCGACTGCGCTCACTACGGACGTCGAGGCGTCGTGTGACTGCGTCTCTGCTTCAGTAGCACTAGACACTGGCGCGTCCTGCGACTCGGACGCACCGCTGCTCTGTGCGACTGACGACTGCTCCACAGGAGCGGGCGGACGCACCACTGTGTCGATGACCGCAGTCTTGAGCTCGAGCAGCTCGCGCTGCAGCGTCTGTAACTCTGTTGTCCGGGCTCGCGCCACTACCGACTGCGCCAGTGGCGTCGGCGTCTCTGCTGCGCGCTGCGCACTCTGGAGCTTCGTCACGCGACGCTGGAGCAGCGTTGCTGCCTATCGGTACCAGCGCCACCGCTCACAGTCAGTCCCATAAGCAATCGTACCAGCTCGAGCGCGTACACACGGTCGTACCTGTTCGTACTGCGCCTGCTGCTCGCTGATGAGCGCGAGCATGCTCTCGACTTTCGTCGCCCGCCGAGCGCGCCGCTGGACGCGCTCGAGGCTGCTCTTGAGCACAAACTGCTCGAGGGCCTTCTGCCGAAAGCGCACGTAGCCGTAGCCGAGCAGCATGGTCAGGAACGCGACGATACCGTAGCGCTTGACAAGGAGCACGAGCGCGCCAGTCCATGTCGTTGCTGTGCGCTTTGCAACGAGCGCACCGCCTGTTGCTGTACTCGCAGCGGCAGCAGCAGGCGCAAGCACAGCAGAGAGTCCATTCTGCGTCTCGACGCTTTTCAAACATGCTGTGATCTCCTCTGGTGACAAGCCCTGGATGCGTGTCATGACATACACACACAAGGAGTCATGTACGTCAGTGAGCTGTTGCAATTGGGACAGTAGCAGCATGGGCAAACGTGCACGCGCAAGACCTTTTGCTCCAAGAAGTCGACGCGCTGTGCGAGCGAGAGCGCTCGCACTGCTGGGTGGAGCAAGAACGCCTCGCAGCGCGCGAGGAACGCGCGGTCGTGCGCCATCGCGGCCGCCTCGCTCTCGTCGGTCTTGCGCTTGAGCTTGAGCTTGTTAGCAGGTCGTTTAGTAGTCACGTTCGAGTGTACTATATGCGAAATAGATACAGAGCCATGCGTGTGGTCCACACAGTATCCAAAGTCCTCAACACACACGTCGACAAGCTCAAGCTCGGAGCGCAACGGGCGGAGGTCGGTCATCGCTCGTCTCTCTGTGCACGCACGATGCCGAAGCCCAGCAGTAAGCGCCAGCGCCCAGGTGTCACGACGCGCGCGGACCTTGCGACGCGGAGCCGCAGCGCGAGCAAGAGCAACGAGACTGTTATGGTTGTCAATGACGACAGCAGCAGTAGCAACCAACACAAGCCGCTGCCGCACGTGCTCAGGACAAGCAACACGAATGGCGCGATCCGAGTGACGATCATGGTGACAGACAGCTCGAGCAACAGAGAGCTCAGGGACGAGCTGAGCGATGCGGCAGTGGCCACTGAGCCAACAGCGGCATCAAGTGATCGAAATGACCACGAGCAGACGAGTGCGCTCGAGACACGCGCGAGTGCCAAGCGACGACGCACCAGAACGAGCGTCAAGAACGACACAAGCACTACGAGCGACATAGCACAGGAAGCCAGCAGTGCATCGGATAGTGCACCAGTTGCTGACAGCGAACTGGCTGATCGAGACAACGACGCACCTGGTGACAGCGGCGCTTTGGAGCCGACACCCACGCTCGATGAGGACGCGGTGCCTCCTGCTGCTTCTGGGACTACAGAGACGCACGACGAACCGAGTTCGGAGGAGCCGCCAGCGCAGTGCAGTGATGAGCCAATGGACGAAGAAGCACCGCACAGTCTAGACGCACCTTCTGCTGCTGGCGATGGCGACGACAAAGAGGACGACAAGGCGCAGTCACTCGCTTCTTCTAAGTCTCAAGACGTCGACATGGCAGACGCTGTCGAGCAGCAGGAAGAAGCGCAAGAGCAGGAAGCACAGGAAGACGACTCGACTGAGGCAGCGGATCAGGACGCAGACGTCGAGATGCAGAGCGATGACGACGATCCCAGCAGCAAGAGCAGCGACAAGGACTCGTCATCCGAGCCACGCGACGCTGACGTCCCCGTACAAGCAACCGAGACGCAAGTGAACGAGACGGATGAAGCGCCACAGATCGATCAAGACGCACGGATCACATCTGATGACAGCAACGACACCGACGGTGCGCCTATGGCTGCGATGCCAGTGGACTCGGACGACAAGGAGAACGTCTGCAACGGCGCGCAGTCGCACCACGAGACGTCTCACGAAGCGGTCGAGTCGCTCCATCCGTCGTCACTACAGGAAGCGACGAAAGAGCCCAAAGGCGACACTGCTGCGCGTGACACGCCCGAGCAGCAGCCCGACCAAGACCCTCCTTCATGCGACGACTCAGTGCGCAAGACGCAGTCGCTAGTGCCTCCTGTAGATGCACCAGCAGAGACAGTGCCACTGCCGTCGAGTCTGCCGGCCGAGCCCTCGAGCAAGACGCCGTCAGGAAAGAAGAAGTCGAAGCGCAGCGCTGCGTCGAGCGTGTCGCTCGCGTCGACGCGCCACTTGTTCCAGTTCACGTGCAAGCTCCTGCAGTCGCAGCGTCTGGAGTTCGAAGTGCGCGCGCGTGAGGTTGAGGAGAAGCGCGCGGCGCTCGCAACGACGCGCGAGAAGTGGGAGAAGCGCATCCGGAGCGTCAAGCGGCAGCTCCGGGACTATGGGCACCCAGTGGACGAAGTCGACGCGCCTGCTGCTACAAGCACAGTGACTGCGTCGAGTGCGAGCAGCAGCACAGTGAATGGCTCGAGTAGCCGCGCGTTTGCGCCGCCGCCACCGCCGTCAGCAGCAGC
The DNA here is from genome assembly GCA_003730235.1 of Pythium guiyangense. NCBI lineage: Eukaryota > Oomycota > Peronosporomycetes > Pythiales > Pythiaceae > Pythium > Pythium guiyangense. The sequence goes on from QXDM01000030.1 coordinate 707,547, forward strand.
AGTGAGCGCGTTGGATCCGCTCGCGCTCACGGTCAATGGCGACTGGAGCAGCGCGTTGGCTGACGACGGTGCGCCGACGAGTCTCATTACGATGCGCGACGCCTTCACATCGCGGCAGCAGCTCAGCAGCACTGGCGCAGCGGTGGCCGCAAGCAGCAGCAGTCGCGCCGACTCGCACTTTCCAGCGAGCATCCAGGCGCTCGAGACGCAGATCCGCGGGTCGCTCGCGAACCGCAAGCGCATGGTGCAGGACATGCTCCAGGACCTTGACGGCGGTCGACGATCAAGTGATGTGACTGCAGCACGACCGCGCTAGGCGAGTGTCGTGTCGTTGGTCTTGAGTGTGTGTGTCCGTCAAGAGATGGCGCTTCGCGTACTTGGTCGTGACTCGAGTCCGAGTCGTCTATCTGCTGTGGTCTTGAGAGTCGTTCTGGAATGGTCTGGTGAGGCTCTTTGATGATCGCTAAGAAGGAGTCAAAGTGGTTGTTGGTCTTCGTAAAGCCGTACGACGTCAGTAGGACGCTGGGTTGGCGTCCCAGCGATCCGCATCGTCGTTGCGATAGTGGCATTGCTGATACCCAGGCTGTGCAGATGGAGGACGCACACTTGCTCGTCAGGTGTCAGCGGTATCGTGTCGAGTCGTGTCGTTCGTCGTGAGTCGTCTTGAGTCGTCCTGAGTCGTCTTGAGTCGTCCTGAGTCGTCTTGAGTCGTCCTGAGTCGTCTTGAGTCGCCCTGAGTCGTCCTGAGTCGTCCTGAGTCGTCTTGAGTCGTCTTGAAGTTGAGCAATGAGCAGATCGCGACTCGTCGCGACTCGTCTTGAGTCGGTCGTCAAAGTGTGAGTCGAAACGAGTCGCTTAGGGTACTTTATTACTCGAGGATAATACTCTCGAGTATAACAACTTTCAAATAACTCGAATACAAACATTTCGTGTGAGTGATGTGTCGAAATCTTACAAATTGACAGTAAAGACCAGCACTCACAACAGTTGTAAAGATATCCTCGAATACTATCACCAGCAAAGTTGCTCGCCCTGGTCGTCCACACAAACATCTCCAGTTGCTGTTGTTCACTCTTCTGCTCGTCGCGGTCGTTCGCGCCGCCATCTCCTTCTACTGCTACGACTACTTTGCTGCTCAATTGCGCGACGATGCGCCGCGGTGGGAGTTGGCGACGACAGGGATCTTCTGCTCGCGACACCAATGGCGACAGTAGCGGTCAGGGTGGCGGAAGCGGAGGACGCGGAGAAGGAGGTCAAGGAAGTCGCAGCGGCAGTTGGCGGCGCCAGAGCTCGTCCAGCGGCGGAAATGGCGACACTGCAAGCGCACGCCGACCCGCTACGCCAGCAGCGCCAGCAACTCAAAGTGTCAGTAGCAACAGCGCGGTGAATGCAAGCAACAGCGGCAACGCACAGACGGTGCGACCTGCTCTGCAGCGCAACAGCGCAGGATCGAGCCGACGCGGCGGACGACGATCTGCGCCAGCCGAGCTGACTGACCGAGAGATCCGCGCGCTCATTGAGAGCAGCGCGATGCAGCGTACAGTGTCGCTGCAGCTCGATCTCGAGAGTGACGCTGTGCTTGCCGCAAACGTGCAGACGTTCCAGTCGCGCTTCAGTGACGCGACAGAGAGCAGCAGCAGCAGCAGTAGTGCGACCGTCCCGCTCGCAGTGTTTGGACTAAACGACTGGAACGAACACGTCGCGTTTGAGCACGTGCTCGCGCGACTGCGGCGGCCATCGCAGTGCGCGACCGATGGCGAACGAGACGAGCAGGACGCAGCACTCGCGAGTCGCGCGCGCGTCGCGTGTGCTGGCGAGTGGACGTACGAGCTGTCGTTCGCGCCAGACGCAGATGACGCGATGTGGGCGTTCACGAACGCGCTGCTGCTGCAGCTCCGGAGCGCTGGTATCCACGGCCGCGTGCTCTTGGCGATGCGCGGCAGTCGCCCTGTCGTGCTCGCGTCTGGCATCGCAAAGCACTCGCCGTTTGCCAGTGACGACGACTCAACGGCTTTGAACTGGTCTGGCGTGATGCGTTGGAGCGCGATCGCAGTCGACGACGTCCGCAGCCGCGCACGCGTCCAGGTCGTGCGCTTGCCATTACCAGCGCCGGTGGCGCTGCACTACGCAGCGCTCGCGCCGCTGGTCGACGACCTTGTGCGCTCGAGCGCTGCGAGCCGCAAGCCTGCAGTCGTGGTCCTCCGCGGCATCCCTGGCAGCGGCAAGAGCACGCTCGGGCGCGAAATCGCCGCGCTCTGTGCCCAGCGCTCGGACGCAACGTGCGCGATCGTGTCAGCCGACACGTTCTTTGTCGGTCCGCGCGGCTACGTCTTTGACGTCAAGCGCATCGGCAAGGCCCACGACGAGTGCAAGCGCCAGTTTGACACCTTGCTGAGCCGCGCGAGTGCTACGCCGCGCATCGTCGTGGTCGACAACACGCACACGCAGCAGTGGGAGTACGCGCACTACGTCGACCGCGCACGGGCGCTCGGGAGCCGCGTCGCGGTCCTCGAGATGCACTGCCGAGACCTCGCGACGTGCGTGCGTATGGCGCAGCGCAACTCGCACGGCGTGGCGCTCGACAAGGTCGTGCAGATGCACATGCGCTTTGAGCGCGACGCCGCGGCGCAGCTCTTCGCGCCGACGTTTGACGACGGCGGTGTGCAGGCGATGAACCCAGTGGCCTGCAGCGCTGTGAGCGGCACCGTGTACGTCGGACTGTTCTTGGACGATGCAGCGCGGGCCACGGTCCTCCGCGCGTGTCCACCGCGTCATGCAAACGTCCTGAGCGAGCACGTGACACTGTTCTACCGCCCAACAAAGGCGTACGTCCGGAACGTCGAGCTCGGCGACGCAGTCACTGTGCGTCTCGCTGAAGCCGCGCACGACGCACGCGGTCAGACCGTGCGCGTCGAGTTTGCCTCGCCACTAGCGCTCAAGATGCGCAACAAGGTCCCGCACGTCACCGTCTCGACGGCCGACGGCGTGAGCGCGTACTACTCGAACGAGCTCCTCGAAGACGCGCGGGCACAACACGTGGCGCTCGCAGGCGACGATCTCAAAGTCACAGCACGTGTCGGCGTCGCGGTGCTCGTCAACAACCAGCGCGTGACGACGCTCACGTCGCCGTTTGAAGACGCAAGTCACCTGAAGTGCGACGCGCAGGCGATCACGCGCTTGACGATTCTCTGTCTCGACCGCACGAGCCTCGCTGCTGCGGTTGCGTCGCGCGTCACTGGCGTGCAGCTACTGGCGCGTCTCGGACTGCGCGAGCAGCTCCAACGTCTCTTGGGCTCGCGCTGCACCACGCGCCGCGTCCTCTGTCTCGTCGGCGGCGATAGCGCTACGTCTGACGATCTTCTGCTCAAGCAGCTCGAAGCGCTGCTGCTGCTCTCGCCAGAGCACCACGGTCTTGCGTTTGACACAGTCGTCTCGAGAGCCTCTGCGGATGCGACCGACGCACTCGACGACGCGTGCGCAAAAGCGCTCGCAGCACATCCGATCGCAACGATCGCGGTCGTGACGACGCAGCCGCAGCACTTGAGTCCTACATGGCGTCTGTCGCCACAGCTCTCGCTCGAGCGCGTGGCTGTGTCGACGCACCACATTGAGCTCACTAGTGCGCAAAGTAGCGTCCTCGCGGCGCCGTTTGCGCTCTCGCTCGTCGGTGCGATGGACGTGCTCGGCTTGGGCGTGCAAGAGCGCACGCGCCACGCGATCCACGTCGGCGTGCGCGCAGTTCGAGCCGCGTGGGCGACTGCGCTGCGCGAGCACACCGAGTCGAGCGAAGCGGACAACGCTGTCGTGGTCGAGCGCATCGACTCGAGCCTCGCAGGGCTCGACGCGCCAGTGATTGACGTGTGCGCAGTCGCACCAACGACGGACGCGTCGCTCGCAGAGCTCCAGCACGCACTCGCTCGCGCGCTCACAGACGCTGGCGCAGAGCACGTCGTGCCAGGACGCGAGCCTGGCCAGCTCTTCGTCCAGCTCTGTGCGCGCCACGCGACGCACGCGACTGTCTTCTGCGTTCAGATCGTTCGTGCGTCAGACGTCAAGTCTCCGACGCTCCTGCGTCTCGCGTTCTGCCACGCGCAGCGTCAACAGACGCACGCGCTGCTGCGAGAGACCGAGACGTACACGGCTCTTGTGGCGCTCGTGCGCGCTGCGCTGCGAGGACGCTGCCTGCTCGTCGCAGAGGACGCTGCAGCAGCGTCAGCGATCCACTTGCTGAGCGAGACGCTCGTGCTGCGCTTCCTTGCCTCGAGCCACTCGCCTTACAAGCGCAGCGACGTCGCTGGCGACGCCGAGCCAGACGTGCTCGAGCTCCTGCGCGCGCTCCTCGAGTATCTCAGTCGTCTCTCGCACGACGTGTGGACGCTGGAGCTCGCTTCTGTGCGCGCGCTTGTGCCCTGCGACGCCGGCGCTCTGGACGCTGTGCCACGCGCTGCAGCAGCAAGCGCAGCGATCGTCCGCGACACTGAGACTGCGCGTCGCAGTCGAACGACAACAGCACATGACAAGCAATCGACCGACGTGCTCGAGCTCCTGCTTGCGCTCGTGCAGCCGCAGCACAAGAAGACAGATGTGCGTGGCGTTCGCTGCGCTGTCGAAATTGTCAACGCAACGAGTTCGCTCGACGTGATCGCAGTGTGCGACGCGATGCGAGTCGCTGCGCAGTCGATCGACGACGCCAAAGCATCGCTCTTTGCCTGCGGACCGAGTCGCATCGCGTCGCACTCGATCGACGTCGTCGCGGAGTCTCGTGAGCTGCTCGCTCATGTCGTCGCAAGTGTCCAGGACGCTGGTGCCACGAGCGCCCTTGAGCACCTCGAGCTGCGCGTGCGCTGATGAACCGACTGACTGACTGACTGGTGGGTGCGTAGTAGGAGAGAGACACACACACATCGTCACATACATCATCGTCGCTCTACTACTTGCGCTCTCCATCTGTACTTCAAGAGTCCTACGAGTCGCGCGCCGTGACGGACGTGACCATGTCCTGGATCGTACTCATCGGTGGGCGGTAGATCTCGGGCAGGAGCTTGCGCTGGAGCGAGTTGAACGAGTACTTGGGGCGCCCGACGTTCTTCTCAGCGATCGCAATGCGCACGCCGAACGCGCGCATCGTGTTGGCCACGCGCTTGACTTCGTCGAGCGGACCGCCGTCTGCGGCATTGCCAGACGCGATCTCTTCGAGCACGTGGCGCTTGCGCTGCACGAGCAGCCGCGCTTGCTCGAGCGTCACGCTCATGGCCGTGCGGTCCTTGCCCGACTTGCAGTACGTCACGCGGCCGCCGTGGAGCGCGCGCACGGCGTCAGCAGCATGAAGGAGGATGCACGTGTTCTTGGCCGACGCGCTCTCGCCCTCGACGCTCGCGCGCAAGTTGCGGAGGATCTCGTCCGGGTGCGACCCGACGCTCGTCTCGGACAGCGCGACGCCGCTCGATGTGAACCGGTTGTAGTACTCGACGATCGACCGGAAGCTCGTGCTGTTGATCTTCGACTGGATCGAGACGCCCGAGTGGCCGACCATGTTCGCGAGGCTCTGCATCTCGTTGATGCCTTGCGTGAAGAGCACGGACGTGACGGGAATGAGGCCGCCGGCTCGGAGGCTCTCGGGCAGCGACGCAAACTGCACCGGTGGCACCGGCACGCGGATCGTGTAGCCCACGTGCTCGCGCTTCTCGAGCACAATGTCGAGCGCCGCGCTCTCGACGAGTTGGAACGCAAACGTCTCGAGGCACTTGATCGCGACCCAGGCGTCCGAGAGCATGCGCAGCTCCTTGCCGTGCGACGAGATGAGGCTCTCCCAGCCGATGAGGAAGCCGATCTTGCTCATTTGCTCGAGCACCGCGGCGTTCTGCTCCTGGAGACACAGGTCGAGCTCCGCGACAAAGCACGCGACGAGACCGCTCACCGACTGCGACACGGCGACGCTCTTGCGCAAGTAGTACTCGGTCTTGAGCATCTCCAAGCGGCAGAGCACGCGCACGGCGTAGTTGATCGACGTCACAGGGTCAATGCCGTCTTCAGCTTCGGTCCGGAGCGTCGGGTACTTGACGCCCGAGCCACCACTACTGCTGCTCATCTCGTCGCCGCTCGCAACGTCTTTTGGCTTTGGCGGCTTCTTTGCCGGCAGCCGCAGCGTCGCGGCCTTGGCGCCTGCGACTGCGCGCGCCGCCATCGTCGAGTACTTGGTCGGCGCTGCTTTCTTCGCAACTGAGTTGGCGTTCGACGGCGACACAGCGCCGCTTGCTGCCGCAGCATCGCGGTCGGTCGAGGCGTCCGCATCAAGCACAGCGTCGTCGCTGCTGTTGTCTGCGTCGTCTGGGATCGCACTAAAGACGTAGTCGACCGTGTCCTCTGGCACGACGGTGCTGTCGCTCACGCTCGACGTCATGATGCGCGGCGTGCACTTGTCCAAGATGCCCTGGAGCCGGTGGATCTCGAGCTCCATCTCGCGCAGTCCGTACTCGGACAGCCCCATCGCATGCGCAGTCGGCGCGCCGCACGTGACTGTCGCGTGCGTCTCTGGGAGGAGCGCGCGCTCCTCGAGCGACAGCGTCGCGCGCGGCGCTGTGACTTCCGTCGCCTCTGCGTCTGTCGGTAGCGACGTCGTCGAGTCACCGAGGCCGAGGAGGTCGGCAGTCGACGCTGTCGGTCGTGCGACGGACGAGACGCTGCGGGTCCGTTGCGACGACAGACTCCGCGAGCGCTGCGCCGCCGCTGGGCCAAAGTTGCGGTAGATGCGAAAGTACGAGACGTGGAGGTTCGTTGGGATGCTCTGGACGTCTGCGCGCTTCTTGTCGAGACTCGACTTGAACGTCTGCTGCTGCTGCAAGAGACTCGCGCTCACGCGGATCATGTCAGTCACCTCTGCGAGCTGCCGCTGCAGCGTCACGACGTGCGGGTACAGGAACTCGAGCGGCATGTCGTTCTCAAGTGGACTCGACGCTGCTGGCGGCGCACAGTCGGCTGCAGCGCGCTGCGTGCGCGGCTCCGAGGCGTCTGTACTCGTGTCCGTGGCGACGGGGTTCGCCAGCAAGATGTTGATCCGGAGCTGGATCTGCCCAAAGCACTCGTCAGTCGTGGGCGATCGGACGTCGAACCAGTCGACGAGCGTCAGTGACGACACGGTCTGGCGCGTCCCGCGCGGCGACGCGACCTCTGCGTCGCTGCTCGATACGACGACTGACTCGACTGTCATGGCGTCGCGGACGCTCTGGAGCGGCACGAGCACTTCGCCAATGAACTCGTGCTCGACGCCAGTCATGTACGCGTAGCTCTCGTTGAAGACCTCGAAGCGGAGCCAGCCGCTGAGCTCACCAGTACTGCCACTACTGGCACTGCTACTGCTCAGCTGCTGCAGTGCGCTCGGACGGTAGAAGACAAACTGCTTGAGCGTGTTCACGCTCGAGACATCGACGCGACTCGGGAGCGACGGCGAGACAAAGAGCTTGGTTGTCGGCTTGCCGTGCGGACACTTGGCCGCGTACTTGTTCGACGACCACACGGGGTTCGCCGTCTCGTACTCTGTGTTCGTCTTCCCGACTGTGTACTCCTGCGGTCCGCTCGCGCCGTCCGAGTACTTGACAACGACGAACGGGTTGAGCGCGCCGCTGCCGTCGCCTTTGCCACCGCCGGCGTCGTTACTCGCACTACTAGCGCCTGCGCCAGGGCCGCCCCACTTGCCTGCCTGTGTCTTGAGTCGGTTCATGATGCCGCCGCGCCCTGCGATCGAGAACGTTGACGGCCGCATGCCAACGCTCGCGCCTGCTGCGCCGTCGCCACTTGTAGCACCAGTGGCGCTCGAGAGGTTCCGACCGCAGATGACTTGGACACGGTACACGTCGTGGCCAAAGTCGAGCGCCTCGGCGTCGTCTTCAAAGTGCCGACTGCGCTTGCGGTTGTAGTTGTACCGGGCTTTCCAGTCCTCGAGCATCTGCGAGAGCTCGACGTGGCAGACCGTCATGAGCTGCAGCGGGATCGTGACGCTCAGGTCGACTTCTGCAGCTTCTTCGACTGCGAGCTTGGCAGCGATCGTGCCGTCGGACGAGACGCTCGGCGGATCGTCGCGCAGACTCGACGGCGACGCAAAGAGGAACGTTCGGAAGACGCTGTGGTGCGTCCGGAAGAGCGCGTGGAGCGTCGGCGCGACGTCGACGAACCGGAGCACGACCGTTGCGCCGTCCTGGACCGATGACTGGACTGGGAGCGTGAGCGTCTGGGCGAACGCGCCGCTCGTCGCGACGGTGATCATCTCGTGGAATGACGTCTGCGCAAAGCCAAAGACCTGGCTGTTCTTGTTCGAGTGCTGCCCCTCGTCTGGGATCATCACGACGATCTGCACGTGCCGGTCGAACGCTCCAGGCGCTTGACACGCGACGCTAAAGCCAACCGAGAAGTGCGGATTGCGGCTCTTCTTGCGCTCGCTCCAGTAGCTCTCGCTCCCGAGCATCGACGTCGTCCCAATCACGTCCGTCTCGCTTGGTGACTGCGAGGCGCCTGCTGGGAGCTCGCGCGACACGCGCACTTCGACGTTCACGTCTGTCGGCGGCTTGCCGCGCGGCGACTTGGTCTTGGCGCCAGACGTCGTCTGCGCGAGCATGCTCAGTGCGCCGCGCACAAACGTCTGCGCAGTGCGCGTCGACGAGCTCGCGACGAGGTTTCCGTCCACGCCCGTGCACGACACGAAGAAGCGCAGCGTCACGCGCTCAGGCTCGCGCAGCACTTCGTCATTCACAAGCGCAGTCGATTCGCTCGCGGTCGGCTGTGACAGTGGTGGAGGCGGTGGTGGCGCAGGTTCATGGAGCCGCAGGTCGGAAAAGTACATGCCACTGCTGCTGTTGTTCCGTGATGTGCTCGCCATCGCTGTTGATGTCGTTGCTGGCGGTGCTGGCGCTGGTGGCGGCGCGACGCGCGGCGAGTCATCGTCAAACTCCATCAAGTTTGGACTCGCGACCGTGCGCTGCGCCATTCGAGCGGTGTGTCGTCGTCACGCACTGCCGCAGCAACGAGCGACTACGTGCGTGTGGCGCTTGCTACTGTCGCGCGTGAGGCGTTGTCGCTTGCTTGCTTGCGACGGATCGGCGGTCGAAGCAGAGGGGAAGTGTTGTTGCGACTGAGATTGCTCTTGCAAGTGTTTCCACCTCAAGATTCGATCCTTGCCTTGGATACAAAATGATCAGCTCGTGACATGAACCAACACATACGATTCCTTGTTTTATGACTTGTCACTATTACTCGATCGGCTCAACTCAGAACACCCTGGTTGTCCTCGGTCTTGCCCTGAAGAACTCGATGCTAGGTCGAGCTCACACGTCCTTCACGACATCACTGCTCTGCTCCTACGACCTTGATCTCGTAGCTCTAGGACGCGACCAAGACGCTCAGGCGTTCATTAGACTTCATTTCATTTCGACAGCGACAGTAGGGATCTCAACGAGACAGCAGCAGCAGTCGTCGTCGTCGTCTACTGTGCTCTCTTCGTTCTCCTACAGACTCTTGACGCACAGCTCAGTCGAGCGAGTGCTTGCGCTTGACCTTGAACTTGTCGCGGCCGCACGCCTCGCCCTCGTACTCGCCCTTCATCTTGGACCCGTCGCGCTCGCCGCGGTACGCGATCGCGTGGCCGCTGTACTTCTTCGTGAACACGAACGGACCGCTGTGGCTGCCGTCGAGGAAGACGCCGTCGATCTCAAACTCGCCGGCGTCGTCCTCGCCGTGGCCGTCGAAGCGCCCAGACTCGTAGATGCGCAGCGGGAAGCACGTGTCGAACTCCTGGTCGAACTGGTAGTAGTGGCCCTTCCACTTGGCCACGTCAATGGGCTCTTCGTGGCCGTCCACGCGCTCGAGGTGGAACTTGAACGCGTCCGAGGCTTCACCTGCGATCGTCCAGACGCCCTTGACCTTGTCGCCCGAGTCCGAGATCACGCCGTCGTAGTGCACCACGTGGTGCGCATAGTGCTTTGCGAACGCCAAACGCGTCGCGTCCGTGCGGCGGCCCTCGACCGTGAACGCGCCAGCGGCGTCGCGACCCGAGCCCGAGATCGAGCAGCCGTCGTCGCCGTCGAACGTCGCGATGAACCCGGTGTGGCACTTCTTGCCGTTCTGGACGTAGTAGCCCGTGATGTAGTAGTCGCCGCGCTGCGTGTGCGCTTGCGAGACGCGCAGTGCGTCTTCGATGCGCTTGTCGAGCTCATCGAGTGCCACGAGCGCCATTTGCGTCGCCTCTTCCGAGTGCGAAGCGCGCGCGGCGACTTGTGCAGCGCGGGCACTCACCATCGCGAGACGCGCCTCGCGCGACGCATCGTCGTGGTGGTGGCTGCTGTGGTTGTTGTAGTGGCTCGACAATCCATAGTAGCCGGTCATGGTGTGTGTGTGTGTTGCAGTCGAGCGCTTGCTCCGGTGTGTGCGAGTCCGAGAATGAGCGATCGCGACGCACGTCGAGCACATCGCATCGTCTCGGGTCGGTCCATGGAGCTCCACGTCATTGACTTGATCATCAAGCGCACCCACGCGCCAACTGGAGCTGCTGGTGCGACAAGCCTCATGCGCTTCGCATGCTCAGGTGCTGCTCCGTACCTCTCGATCGCCACACGCACGCTCTTGTTGCTGTTGTTGTTGCTCTTGAGCATGTTGTTCACATACATCGCTGTTGTCGCAAGGAATGACCTGCCCCGGCTATCTGAGAACAGCCGGCGTTTGCCAAGTTTGCCAAGTGAGCACACTGCGAGACTTGAGAGGCACGTCCATGTACAGCAAGAGCTTCGATCTCGCAGCTCTGTGTGCTACTGCTACTGCTTCTCTCCTGCATCTGCTGGGCGACGAACACAGTGAAGCGAGGATCGCCCGACTTCGAGCCTACTCTCGTCCTAAGATCGAGCTATCCTTGGTCGTGTGCTCTGATGATGATCGTCACAAAAGCTGTTGATCATCATGATCATGCCGACGTCTGTGTGCCCACGTATCGACAGCGCCGCGCACACACAGAGGTCAAGCGATGGTGGTGCACCCGGTCCGTGTCAGCGATGTACTGCAAGCGACGCCAGTGCATCCGAGTCGACGTCGCTCGAGCGTATGCGCAGCAGCGACCTCGACTACCGGTGCGATCCCGTTCTCTTGGACACAGTGCTGCTTCTCTTTCTGTGCATACGTGTGGCTGGTCTTCAGCTACTTTCGCACCGGCAGCGCGAGCGACCTGAGTGCGTACAAAGCGATCGAGGCGAACACGTTCATCGGCTTTGGTCCGTACGCGTACCCGATGAACACGTTCTACCGCTCAAATGACGCCGACAGCGATGCGATTGTCACGGCAGCAGATACTGCTTCAGTATGGAGCTACAAGTTCGACACGACATCGATCGCCATGCGCGCGTTTGCTGAGCTCCTGCGCGTCACTGCGTTCCCAGGCTGTCTGTTCTATCGACACACGTGCGATCGCAACGACGTCGAGCCAGCAACAGCGTTCACGATGCTCGACGCGCTTGTCGATGCGATTCGCGCCAATGCGACTCGGACACCACAAGGCGATCGCCATCACATACACTACTCGGCAAAGCACCCAGTGTCGCTGCTGCTGAAAGCGCAGCACGAGTACCACGACCTCGTTCACCACTACCCTCGCGCCAACGATCTTCACGACTCCGCTCTGGCGAACGTGCCAGGCACAGTACTATAGCTCCGAGCAGATCGCAGCAGTGACTGCCAGTGTCGCTCCAGCAACAGCACAAGAACGAACAGGAGATCAGCACAACAACAGCAGTAGTGGCAGTCGCAGCAACGACACGACTGCCGCAGCGGTGATGTCAACAGCGGCTGTGCCTGACCTCTGCTCGCCTGCTTACGCTGGACTGCGGCCGTCGTTCTGCGACGAGCTCTGGACGACATTCAGTCGATCGTGTGAAGCGCATGACGCTGAGTGCCTGGCTGTTGGTCGCGTCTCGACACACATTGCTGCTCGACTCGATGCTGTGCGACGCGCGCACGCGAACGCGACAGTGGACATGCTCGTGATCGAGAGCACGCGCGACCTCACGCTCTTTCGCGGTGGCTTCGTGTTCCTCGGGAAGCGCGACTTTGACGTCGTCACGCTCATCCGCGTCCGCACGTGCCTCCCGACCTCGAGTGCCTGTACAACGCGCATCGTGGACGAGTACCGCTACGAAGCGGAGATCTTCATCACGAACGCGCGCAAGTGGGACGTCGTCGTGCGAGTCTTGCGTGGCACAGCACAGCTCTACTACTGGATACGACTCGTGGCGCTCTACGTCGGCTGCTACGCTGCAGCGACTGCTGCTCCACTCACCACACATGAGAGCAAGAGTGGAGTCAATCGTGGCACTTCACAGACACGGATGCAGCGCCATCGCGCTGCGCTCGCGCTCTTCTTCAAAGTGCCGAGCCAAGTCGTGATCTACGGCAGTCTCACACCAGTGCTCTGCCACACTGCAGCCCACATCATCGACGCGCCGATCGTCTACGAGCTCATCAAGCTCAAGTTCGACTCGTTCAACGGCCTCTTCCACCTCACGACGTGGGAGCTCGTGACCATCAGCTCGACGCAGATGCGCAACGTCTGGGTCCTCGCGGCCGTCGCACACGTGATCGTGCGCGCCTCAACGGCGATGCGGGCGTGGACACCGGAGCTCGGTGTCTGGGGACTCCCGCAGTTCTCCATTGCGCTCGCGTCTGCGCTCACGATCGTCTCGCAGTTCCGCTTCCTCGTCTTGCGCTCGACGCGCGTGGAGCAGATCCTGGGACTGCTCAGTGTGCGCTCGCCCGTGCACCCAGTGCTCGAGACATCGATCGGCTCGCTCTACGGCGGCGGCGGCAAAGCGACGCTCGGCGGGGTCTACTCGGACGTCAAAGCGCTCACCGCTGCCGCGATCGTGCTCTTCGCGCTTGCACTTGGCATCTCGCTCATACTTCAGCGCGTGTATCCACATGCGCGCCTCGTGTTCTGGTGCTCGCACTCGCCAACGCCGCTCACAGCTGACGTGCTCTGGCCCACGAACGCACTGGCTGTGAGCTGGCGCGACGACGTCTTTCGCTTCGATCGCCTCGAACTCGCGCTCCGTTCGAGCCAGAAGAGCTCGGCTTTGAACAGCGTCGTGCCACTTCATCCAGCAGCATCGAGCCGATCACACACATCGAATCCGGCAGTGCGCTCATCGCTGGTACTTGTGCACGAGTCGACTGACTCGCTTGACGAGCGCTCGGACGTCCTGAGCGCCACGTTCGTGCTCATGAACCTCACGATGCTGACGGACCCAACGGTGTTCCTCACGTGGCACTACGGCCATGCTACCACGCGCGTCGCAGTCTTGTGCTCAAACAGCACTCGCCGCGAGTACTTTGTGCCACTGGAGTCTGCTTCAGCGCTCGCGAGTGACGGCTTCACGTGCATCCGCATCGTGTCTGCGCCAGAGCTGCGCTGGCACGAGGTCCTTCGGTGCGGATGACGAGGTGCAGCGATGCGATACGGAGACGCAGAGCAGAGCAGCAAGAGCCTTCGTGAACTTCCTACTGCTGCTCGATGGACGTACAAGACACGACTCCATGGCGCTACGTTGTTAGTGTACAGGACAGAGTGAGCTGCCTACTCTCACTCTCTATCTATCGCTATGTCTACGAGCCTCTATCGATCGATCGATCGTGTGTGCTCGAGTCTACCAGACCATGCACCGCGGCGTGTCAAAGAGCGAGCGGCGGCTGAACAGACTCGGGTGGTACTGCAGCGGCACGGACTGGAACCGCCGTGCTGGCGCGACGTAGTACGGCATGCGGATCTCCAGCGTGCCGTCGGGACCGAGCGTCTGCGTCGCGTGGTCCATCGCGAGGCTCTCGGCCGGCAAGCGCTCGAGGATGTCAAAGCGGCCGAACGTCGGGACGCCGCTGAAGCGCGAGACCATGATGTCCTTTTGCGTCGGGAGCTTGTGGCCCGAGATGCGCAAGACGCCGGCGCGGTCGTTCCACTGCACGTGGAGGTTCGCTGGCTCGACGTCGTGGAGCTTCGCGAGGAGGTAGAGACCGTCGCGGCGCTTCTGGAGCTGGTAGTACGGCCGCCACACTGGCAGCGACTGGACGTTCACTGTAGCAGGCGACTGCTGCTGACGCACTGCGTGCTGAGAACGAGGCGAGCGCATGTCGTTGTCCTCTTCGCCAGCCTCGTCTTCTTCATCGTCGTCGTCCGACTCGCTGTCGTCCTGCTCGATGATCTCGGCGTCGCTCACACTCGCAGCCTCCATGTCCTGGTCGTCGTCAGCGTCTTCTTCTTCGTCGTCATCGCTGTCACTGTCGTCGTCATTGTCGTCGCTGTTGCCAACTTCGCCGTCGGCTTCCGCCCGCGACGTCATCTCGACGTCTTCAGTCACACTGCTAGCGTCTGCCTCAGAGGCTGCAGTCTGCGCCGCACTGGCGTCGACACTGGCACGAGCGCTAGAGTCGACTGCTGCCGGCGTCGTCGACTCGCGAGTCTCGCCATCAGTGTCTGGCTGTGGCAGCGTCGCAATGAGCGCTTCGCCAAACGCCTTCAAGCGCGCGCTCTGGTCGCGCAGCGCGTCCGCGAGTGGCAGTGCGTCGCGCTGGATGAACACAACGAGCGCCTTGCGCGCGTCCTTGATGTCGGCGTTGCCAAAGCTCAGGATGTCGTCGAGGTCGCACAAGTGGCGCGTGAGCAGCTCGCCCTGCTCTTTCGCCTGGTAGTCGAACGCGCCGAGCTCCATGCGCAGCTTCTTCACAGTCGCATTGTAGAGCTCACGCAGTTGGTCTTGCTGTTGCGGTGCGAGTGTGTCGTTGTTGTTGTTGTTGTCGTTGTTGTTGCGGATGGCATCGCGCATCTTTGCGAGACGCACGCGCGCGGCCCAGATCGCACCGCAGACGCGCGCAGCCAAGTGCTTGCGCTGCAGCGGCATGCGCGTCGTGAGCTTGTCGTGGATCTGCTGGACTTTCGCTTCGATCGCGCGGAGCTTGGTCAGTTCGCGCTGGCACTCGGTCTGTGGCATCTCTTGCTGTTGCTGTTGTTGTTGTTGTGTGTCGGTTGTCATGTTTGCTGCTGTCGTGTAGTGCAGACACGTCTGTGTGTTGTTGTTGCTCTTGTTGCTCTTGTTGCTCTTGTTGCTCTTGTTGCTCTTGTTGCTTGTGTGTGTCGCACTGTCGTGGACGTGGTGAATTGAGAACTGAGCAGCCATGTGTTCTTTCTTGCTTTGCTCGACTGTGCTGTTGACAGTCACGTGTTGCTTCAAGTGTGCAGCACACTACCGCTCGTGTTGTGCGCGACACGACATGCTCGATCTCGAATTTCACCGAATGATCGAGACGGTTGTCGAATGTCGAGAATCGCGTTCTCGAATTTCATACATTTCAGATTGAGCAGATTTCCTACGATCGATACAAAATCAACGCTATCGGTGCGAATCGATATTGCATCTGCTTCATCGTCGTCATCGTCTTCCTCCTCGTCATGCGTCCGCTTGTGCGAGACATCCACGCCATCTACAACAAGGTTTGTTCGGCACAGTTGCGAGTCGTACCGAGCCGTGACGAGAGGGTAGCACGCGTATCGTACGTATTGCACTGACGACGCCTGTTTGTTTTGGTTTTGCTTTCCAAGCCATGACATGCAATCCTGTCAACATGGTCGTGTCTGAGAGCTCTGTCATTGCGGCCACCGCCATTGTGTTGCGAGTGCAAACACCAGTATCGACACACATGCACACACTCGCACGCATTCGCTCCACTATAGCAGCAGCAGTGACTAGGATGGATGAAAACACAAGTCTTTTCGACACACTGATGTTCCCATGCGCTCGCTAACGTGGATGCAGGCGCACACTTGCATCGCACGATATGTGGTCTCCTTCGAATGGTGATAAGTGTGTGTGAATGAAGTCTTGGACTGGAGCTGTGGAGCTCTTGCTGCTGCTCCTGACGTGTTAGTGAGAGAGAGTGTTTCTGCGTTGCTATTAGTGCCGATTTGTGTTTGTGATTGTTGCATCGAAATCAAGACGAGCACTTGAATTTGACTGTGAAATCCAAGCACTTGGATACACTATCGATTGATAGTTGCTATTCGGAATCAATAGTGATAAAAATAGAGATACGATTTGTCAAAAATCATCATTCAAATCATGATCAGGGTCTGATTTGGACGAGGTCGCTCGAGTGTTGCTGCAAGAAGAGCTGCGAGCACTTCACCACACTCGAGGAGAGTTGTGCGCGCAGCGCTTGAAGCACACTTTTGCTCGTGCTCTCGCTCTCGCTTCGACGCCGACGCCAGTGCAGCAGACGCCAGCACAGACAAGCAAGCACTCGCACGCACCGAAAGCACCAGCTCGCTACACGCGTTGACAATGAGCTTCGAGACGCTGCCGACGGAAGCGTGGGAGACGATCGCGCACTTCCTCACTGGTCCAGATATCTTGCAGCTCGTGCTCGTGAACCGCTGGGCAAAGACGCTGTTCTCGCAAGACCGCATCTGGGAGTGGCGGCTCTCGCAATCTGCTGCTGCAGGTCGCTCAAGACCAACCACAGCGAGTGACGCCGGTCATGGTGCACCGCCACCGCCGTCCCAGTCAGCGCTCCAGCGGTACCTGCGCGCGTTCTCGCTCCAATTCCTCGGCCGCAACAAGGACACCAAGTTGGCGACTCGCGGTTCGTGTGCCATGACCCCGAGCCTACAAAGCCTGAGCTACGGCCGAACGCCGCTGTCGCTCTCGTTTGCGACGTGGTTCTGCCTGCTCGACGAGCGCAGCCGCAGTGCTGGAGCGACAGCCACCACTTCCAGCAGCGGCGACGTCGGCGACAGCACCGAGATGCACATTGGCGGCATCCTGTTTGGCGTCCAGTCTTGCGCGTTCGAGTCCCCGTGGTGGGCCGACAACCACCAGCAGTTTGCGATGGTGAGCTCTGACCGCAAGCTCTACTGCTCGATCCTCAACGCCAAGCCCGAGATCGCGAGCAACCTGGAGCTCCGTCGCTGGTACCATCTCGCGCTCTCGTACGAAAGCGAGAGCAAGACGCAGCGCATGTACCTCGACGGTCAGCTCGTGAGCTCGCTGACTGGACCCAGGCATCACGAGTGGCGGGAGCTCAGATATGCTCAAGCCGGCACTGGCTGCGTCACAGCCGGCACGCTTCACCTCCCGACGCCGCAGAGCTGTGGGTGGTACCCGTTCAACGGCGTGATCGACGACTTTCGCCTGTGGAACCTAGCGCTCTCGTCTGCGGATGTCGACGCACTTGCGAGCGGACGCGAGACTAGCGAGCTCGAGACGGGACTGGTCTACTCGCTCCAGCAATCCACGACGCTAGGACCGACGCTACACACGCGTCGGATCGGCTGCTCGCGTCCGCAAGAGCGAGTCTTTGGGGTCTTGTGAGTGGACGAGCAGCAGCGACACCAAGTGACGCTCTTGACAGTGGCTGCGAGGAGGAGGAGCAACGAGGACGGACGCAGCACGAGCGACTGCTTCAGAGCGGACGAGTAGATCCAAGCGCGATAGAGCGAAGAGGTGCACGTTGACAAGTTGTCATGACAGCAAAGACGACACAGACACCCTTCTCTTGCGTCTTGTGCTGCACGTTCATTGACACGTATACACTCCTTCCACTACTGTCGCTACCTCATACGAGCATCGCTGTATCCACAACCAGGTCGAGCGCTGATGCGACGCCATGACGTTGTCTCGAGTCCACGAAAGCACCAGCAGTGGCTCTTCAGACGCGTCACAAGAGAGTACGAGGCGTCTCTCGCAAACACACACACGCGCGCGCAATGCCGCAGCGTGAGCGAGCGAAGCGGCAGGTGCTGGCGTCGCTTGTGCCAGTGAAGCTCCGCAGCGACCCATTGCTGCAGACGACATGCGTGTCGACCGTACGGCTCTGCTCTCTTGCGGCACTGCTATGTGTGCTTGTGTGCTTGTGTGTGAGAGAAGGAGAGAGAGTCTGCACATTGGCGACAACAGCGTTGGTTGGGACTCACGTACGCACACACGGCTTGCTCGCTTGTGCAGACCGACTTTGGCACTCCCAGTGCGCTGTCGCTCCGACAGACGACGAACCAAGAGAGCAACGACGACGATGCGGTGACATGGCGCACGAGTCACGACGAGCACCACGATCCTGAGCATCGCAGCAAGACAACGAGCGTGCATTGCCGCAACAACGATGATGCTGGCGCACACCTGGACGCACAGATTCGACAGACGCAGCAGCAGTGGATCGCGCACCAAGAGGACCGCTTCGAGGCTCAGCTGGCACGACGCACTGCGCATCGAGAGCAGCATCCAGAGCAGCAAGCGTCTACGCAGCACTCGCATCGCCCAGCGATCGTCACGACGGCATCGTGTGCACCAGCTACAACAACAACAGCGTTTGTGTTGCAGCAGATCGATGCCATCGAGTCGCTCATTCGAACGTGTGACGTCCACGCGCATCAAGCTGGTTGAGCTTCACGAGCTGCTTCGTCCTCACGACTGTGTGTCTGTCTGTGGACGTGCTTGTCTGAACTGCCGTAGTGCGGACGAGCGCTTGAGCGACAGCGACGCGAGTGCAGTCCTCACATCGCGCGCGTGCTACGCCACGGTACAGCGCCTCGCTCGTCTGTCGTTGACATGGAGACAGCAGCACTCGTCCTTGGTCTCTCACACATACAAACTCTCTTTCGCTCACGTCCGTGCGTTCGTAACGAAAGGCACTGGAGCAGCTCATGCGCATGCTCGAGACACTCGAAGACGTGGGCGCAGCAGAGACAGCGTGGCGACATCCAGACAAGCGAGAGATAGAACGAGGAGGAGGTTCTGTATCACACACGCACTCACGTCCTGCGTCCTAAGCACTGGTCCTACACATGAAGTCGTACACGCGGCGCTCTGTGGCATTGGCCATCGCACAGTCTCGAGCACTCGAGCTCGAGCATTCGGACGGCGCGTTACCACCCAGCAGCGTCGATCTCCTGGAGCAAGCTTTGGATGAACGCGACGCCAAAGCCCGTGGCGCGCTCGTCGTCGCCCGTGAAGACTGGAAACGCCATGTCGACGTGGAGCCACCGACCCGTCGTCTCGTACTCGCCCAAGTGGTTCGCAATGAACTGCCCAGCGCACGACACTTGCGCGTTCGTGCGGTTCTTGACCGAGTTCTTCATGTCCGCGACCGTCGACTTGAACTCGGCGCGGAAGAACTCGGGCGCGTACGGCACCGGGTGCACGAGGTCGCCCGACGTCTTGCCGGCCTTGACCGCCAGGCGCTCGAGGTCCTCGTCGTTCGTGTAGATCGCACCGATGCGCGCACCCGTCGCGATGCCCTGCGCACCCGTGAGCGTCGCCATGTCGACGACGACCTTCGGGTTCAAGTGCTTGACCGCGTACGCGACGCCGTCTGCGAGCACGAGGCGCCCCTCCGCGTCCGTGTTGTTCACTTCGACCGTCTTGCCCGAGTAGAGCGTGTGGATGTCGTCTGGGCGCGTCGCGAGCGGTCCGACCGAGTTCTCGGCGATACAGAGCACGACGTGCAGCGGTGTCTTGTCCGTCGTGTTCTTCGCGAGCACCGCGGCTTCGAACGCCGCGAGGAGACCCGCTGCGCCGCCCATGTCGCGCTTCATGCCGACCATGAAGCCGCCCGTCTTGATGGACAGACCGCCCGTGTCGTACACAATGCCCTTGCCCACGAGCGTCACGCCCTTGGCGTCTTCCGACGCGCCTTCCGGGTAGTGGCTCAGCGCCACGAGCGCCGGGAGGTGCATCGCGGCCTTGCCGACGCCGTAGATGCCGCCAAAGCCGCGCTCGTTGAGCTCTTCGCCCTGGATCACGACCGCAGTCGAGTTCGTGCGCTTCGCGACACGCAGCGCTTCCGCAATGAACGTGTCCGAGTGGAGCTCGTTTGGCGGCGCGTCGACAAGGCGCGTCGCGAGCTGGATGCCGTCCGCCGTGTGCTTGACAAGCGCCT
Source organism: Pythium guiyangense (assembly GCA_003730235.1). Lineage (NCBI taxonomy): Eukaryota > Oomycota > Peronosporomycetes > Pythiales > Pythiaceae > Pythium > Pythium guiyangense. Next base: position 727,491 of record QXDM01000030.1, read on the forward strand.
GCTCGCGCTCGCTCAGCGGCTGCGCGTACACGACAGCGAGCTTGTCGGCATCCGTTGCGACAGTTTCGTCGGCGCTCGCAGTCGGCAAGCCGCTCGACTTCTTCTGCTTGTGCACGTACGATGGCGCAGCACGCGCAACCGCAGCACCAGCGGCAAACCACGTCTCCGAGTGACTCGGCAGCGCGAGCACAACGAGCACGACGTCGTCGCTGCTCTCGCTCGCGTCTGCGCCGGCCTTCGTCACGAGCGCGCGGTTGCTCTTGACAAACGAGTGGATCGCGTGTGGGCGAGCGAGCGAGTTCGCGCGCGACACTTGCGTCGGCAGCGCGTGGAGCGCAACCGAGAGCGCACCGCCGCCTTCGCGCACGAGCAGGAGTGACGACGTCGCGCCGTTGTCGTTCGACGGCGCGAGCGTCTCGACTGCGTGCGTGAGGAGCGAGCGGTTCACGTCGTCAAACGCGGCGCCAGCAGCGCCCGCCTTCGTGAGCGTCGTGAGCAGGAACGAGTCTGCGGCAGCGAGCTGCTCCTTGAGCGACTCGGCGGTGCCGACGACGAGCACGCGGTTCACGCGCGTCGCGTCTGGTGCGTCCGTGAAGCTCACCATGATCAATCGAGCGAGCGTGAGATTACTGAAGAGAAAGGAGGAAGAGGTCGGTCGATCGGTCGGTCGCTTGGCGCTTGCGGTCGAGGCGGCGAGTAGACGAGTGAGAACGAACGAGCAAGTGCTTTTGCGTGTGCTAGGTGCTTTTGCGTGTGCTTGGTCGGATGGCTCCGGCGGCGATCTTTGGTCGCTCGTCGACACTTTACACTCATCATTGCCCTCAGAGCATCACTTGCTGGCGACAGATGACATGACGCAAAGTGCCGCGACTATATACAAACATCAAGTGCCACGTGTCAGACACCTCGTATTGTTGTGCACGAATGCTGTGGCGCGCACGTGCTTCTTCAAGCCTCGAAATAGAGGACAACCTTAATACCGACTTGATAACGAAATGCTGTCACTGACCTCGTGTTAAGGACAAATGCCAGTACAAACACATGCACTTTCGAGGCTGCGTCACGGTCCGCGATCTCAGACTGATGTGATTGGCTATTGATTCAGCCACGTCGACACTAAATTCTACGTGGTACACACAACATTGACATTTATTTTATGAAATATGTGGAGTATTTATCGACTTTCTTCACTATTGCTTCCCGAACGTTCGCGAAGACTCTGGGACAGTATTTCGCTAACGCAAAGACACGACGAATTGACTTGAATAAAGTATGGATCGAGCATGCGCCAAGTTGAAGCCGCCGTTGAAAAGCATCGAGCCAACAAGAGACGCTTCATTCTCCAATCTGCCGCACCGAGCACACACACAACACACACAACAAGAGCAAACACCAAGAAGCGATGCCGCACAGACGACGCAAGAACAAGAACCGCCACAGCAGTGCGACCCAGCAACATCCGCACTCGCCAGCAGCAGCTACTGAGCAAGAACAAGCACAAGAGCTCGTGCACGACCAGCAACACGTGCCTCACGACGTAGCGCACGCGCAGGACCAAGCTGCTTCGGCTGAGGAACAACAACAACAGCAACCTCACGAGACCGACGACATGCAAGTCGAGAGCGAGTTGCACGAGCAAGAACAACGTGAGCATGAACAAGACGAGCAACTGGCGCAACTCGAAGCGCAAGAGCAGATCGAAGAGCCAACACAGGCGCAAGAAGAGCCGACGCAAGCCACTGCGCAAGAGCAGATCCAGGAGCCATCGGCAGTAACGCCAGCAGATGAACATGTGCAAGAGGAGTCAGACGAACAGCGTGAGCAGCGCCAGCACTGCGAGCGCGAACTGACCAAGCTCCGCGCGATCGAAGCGAAAGTCCAGCAGATCCACGACAAGCTCACGACGCGCATGCCGCTGCAGCGCAAGCACTTGGCTGCGCGCGTCTGCGGTGCGATCTGGGCCGCGCGCGTGCGTCTCGCAAAGATGCGCGATGCCATCCGCAACAACAACGACAACAACAACAACAACGACACACTCGCACCGCAACAGCAAGACCAACTGCGTGAGCTCTACAATGCGACTGTGAAGAAGCTGCGCATGGAGCTCGGCGCGTTCGACTACCAGGCGAAAGAGCAGGGCGAGCTGCTCACGCGCCACTTGTGCGACCTCGACGACATCCTGAGCTTTGGCAACGCCGACATCAAGGACGCGCGCAAGGCGCTCGTTGTGTTCATCCAGCGCGACGCACTGCCACTCGCGGACGCGCTGCGCGACCAGAGCGCGCGCTTGAAGGCGTTTGGCGAAGCGCTCATTGCGACGCTGCCACAGCCAGACGCAGAGACAAAGGCTCCAGTGATTTCGACTGCCGACCCAGCGTCGACCAAGAGCGAATCGAAGCCAATGCCGACCGAATCAGGTGATGACAGCGACGATGAGAACCAGGACATGGACAACAACAACGGCGACGAGGACGAAGACGACGACGCGGATGACGGCGACGACGAAGCGAGCGACGCGTTTGCGACGAAGCGAACCGCTCCACCATCTCCGCCGCACCAGCGCTTGAACCACCATCACCAGCAGTACCAGCGACCACCAGCGCAGGAACAGCCACACAGCGACCACCCGCACCAGCAGCCGCAACACCAACATGCGCCTCCACAATATCGTCGCTCGGTGCCACCGCATCAGCAAAAGTCAGCACCTGAAGTCGAAGCGCTGCCAGTGTGGCGACCGTACTACCAGCTCCAGAAGCGCCGCGACGGTCTCTACCTCCTCGCGAAGCTCCACGACGTCGAGCCAGCGAACCTCCACGTGCAGTGGAACGACCGCGTTGGCGTCTTGCGCATCTCGGGCCACAAGCTCCCGACGCAAAAGGACATCATGGTCTCGCGCTTCAGCGGCGTCCCGACGTTCGGCCGCTTTGACATCCTCGAGCGCTTGCCGGCCGAGAGCCTCGCGATGGACCACGCGACGCAGAAGCTCTACCCTGACGGTACGCTGGAGATCCGCATGCCGTACTACGTCGCGCCGCGCGTACCACCGCAAGCGAGTCTCTTTAGCCCGAGCTCGCTCTTTGACACACCGCGGCACATGTTCTGGTAGTGCGAGAGCTCTTTAGTCCGTTCGTATGATGAATGCACTCGCTTGTATCTTTACTGCACGTGCGTATTGCATGGACTGACCAGACTTGGTCGCCGTCATGGCAAGATCTCGGGGCAAGTACGTACCATTGATCACACAAGTGAACCAACGCAACGCATGCCTCACGACCACGTGGCTGGAAGTGAACGTGTCTCGATTACGACTGGTGTGCAAGGCGTGAGAGCGTGGCGCAAGACGCCTTAAATGAGCACGTACTCGTCCTCATCGTCGTCACCAGTCCGCACGTCGTCGCCGCTAGCATTGTCTTCCGTCATCGAGTCGCAGCCGACCGAGTCAAAGTCCATCTCGCTTAGTGCGTAGTCTGGTCGACGCGACGCGACCGAGAACGGACACATGCCAGCAAACTCGCGCTGCAGCTGCTGGACGCGCGCACAAAAGTCGACGTAGTCTGAGCGCGTCTCGCACAGGAACCCGAGCGCCATGGACGGATCGATGCTCTGGATCGTCATCACGAGCGGCCGCGACGTGTGCACAGTGCGCAAGTGCGTCTGTAATAAGTAATACACGAGAGTGCATCATGTCAGTTATAGACATTCAGTCGATCGCGACAGTGAGCGGCGGACGTACCGCAGTCGGGAACGACGCATTGAGCTCTGCCGTCGGGTGCACGTCATGAGGATCGAGCAAGTGGAGCTGCTCGTCCTGCGCGCCGACAAAGTAGACCGAGTGGCCTTTCTTGCCGCCAATGATGCCGACGCTCTGCGGGAACGTGAACGTCTTCTGCAGCGCCGGGACGTACGCTTCGTTGAGCTGATCGAGCCCAAGACGGAGCGGAATGAGCACCAAGAGCGACGTGTGCCACTCCTTCTCGAGCGTCGGCGCTGGCAGATTCAGCAGCGGATCAAAGAACGCCGGCGCGTCCGTTGGCTGCTGCTGCTCTGTAGCGTCCGTTGGGCGCTGCTGGTCATCGTCGTCGTCGTCGTCCAAGTGCGAGATGCACAGTCGCATGACGTCGTCCGTGTACACGACGCCCTCTTGCGGGACGTACATCGAGAGCACGCCGCCCAAGTCGCGGCTGTGGACGTTCACGAGGTCGCGCAGCACTTGCGCCGCGGTCGTCGGGCCGTACCACTCGCCTGGGAGTTTGTCGTACCGCATGCCGAGCTTAACCATGTTGTGGATTGAGTAGATGCACTCGGGCTCTGGCGAGTCGACAAACCACCGCAAGAGCGTCACGTACGCGTCCGGGAGCTTGTCGGTGCTAAAGAGCGGCACGCGCCAGTCGCGACCGAGCAAGCGGCGCTTGAGCGCTTGGCTCAGCAGCATCTGCGCCGACCGGAGCATGCAGCCCCAGCCTGCGTCGCTCGTGTACTCGTACGGCTCCATCTTGGCATAGTCGCGGCGGTACGTGAACCAGAGAATCGACTCGAACGCCTGCTTGTACGCGTCGAGGTCGCGCTCAGCGTGCGCAAACTCGCGACCGAGGAGCCACACAGGCGTCTCGAGCGTGCTCGCACTCGACGTGTCGAGCGCCGAGATGCCGTGCGCGAACTGGCTCATCTTGCCTGCGATGTCTCCGCCGAGCCAGCTCCAGACCGCGCCGCGTTCGAGCAGATATGTCGCCGTGGTGGCTGTGTGCGACGGCGCAAGCGAGCGATCCTGAGATGCGCGCCTGCACTCGTGGTGGCGCAGCGAGCACGCGTGCTGGAGGTAGTGACAGGCGTTGTGCGCGTGCACACACAGAACGCACGCGAGGTAGAGAGCGAGGTTGAGGAGGCGATGACGACAAGAGCGGCGGCGCCTTGATGCTCAGTGCTCGTGTCGTGTGTTCTTCTCTGCTGTTTCTTCTGTCGCAATGTCTTTTCAGAGAAGTAGTCGTGCTGTTGTTTTGTAATAGTGACGAAATAGAGGTCTAGATTTTGAGAGTGATAATATCGAGGTTCCATCACGTACGAATTACGCTAGTCACTTGCATATTTTGATTCGCACATCACAACTGTGCTTCAACCCACAGTCTTTCAGTGCACCTTGCGAAGACTTGCTACGCATCTCGAAGTTCATCAGCGATGAACTTCAGCGCTGCTGCATGAACGAGCGCTTTGGATCGCAGTACATGACTGAGTCGACAACACCGACGTGCTCTCCATGAGCTTGTCAATTCACTGGAGTAGTTTGGACCAATGTGAGTTCTTGGAGCTCAAGGCGTCGATGAAAGCAACGACGTTGTCCGAGTTCACTTGTGCTAGTCAGCTCGCTGCGACTGCGTCTCATGAAGACAAGAACTCGAGTGTCGTCGCTCTAGACTCGTGCATGCGGGTACCTTTGCCGCATGGAGATGAATTTGTCAACCTCCACGGAGTTGAGCCTATGGACATCCCAAGCGATGTGAACGATTGTGTCGTACACCTCGATATGTCTCGAGACGTGGCTTAGTCCTCCGTTGTCATGCGCGTCAATCGATCACTGCGCATGTAATGATCAACGACAGACTCACATGGCGCTTCAGTGCTCACAGTCTCGAGTGCGTATGTCGTACTGACAGCAAGCATCTCATGACAGAGAGCAAGAGAGGTCGGTCGACAGAGTCAGTGGGTTCTATTGCGCGTGGCGTGCACTGCGCGCATCCTCTCGCTTGCTGCTCCTCGCTCACTCACGAGCGACTGCTACGAATGCGAGCACACACGCACATGCGCGCGCGTTGGTCCCGCATCGTCTACATGAAGTCGTCGTAGTCGTCGTAGCCGTACTCCTCCTCTTCGTTCACGACCTTGCCGCCGCCGCCAGTCGAGCGCTCGACGTTCGCGTAGCCCTGCTTGCCCGTGACCTTCTTCTTCTTGCCCTTGGGCTTTGCGGCCGCGATCTTCTCGTTCTTGATCACGTTGATGATCGTCGTGAGGTCCTTCATGTCGTCTGCGCTCAGGTTCGCCGAGCCCTTGGTCAGGATCACCTTTATGCACTCGAGCGCGTGCGATGCGCTTGACGTGCTGATGCGCGTCGCGACGACATCGCCGAGCTGCTCGTGGTCCGCGAGCGAGAGCAGGCGCATGCTCGAGATCGCCGACTCGACGTCGCCACCAGCCGACGGCGCCGGCTTTGGCGCACTCGCGAACGCGTCGATCGCAGCCTCAAAGTCCGCCTCCTCGATCGAGCGCTTCTCGCGCGCCTTGCGCTCAGCCTCCGTCTCGTTCGCCTGCTCCGCGAGACGCGCCTTTGTGAGCGCGACCTCGAGCTTGCGCTTCTCCTCGAGCTCCTTGAGCTTGAGCTTCTTGAGCTGGCATTCGCGAAAGGATCGATGGATGGATGTGTGCGTCAGGTTGTGTGAATGAACTGGTATCGACAACAGTTTGACGCACCTGCTTGGGCTTGAGCGGTCCCTTTGGCGCCGAGCTCTCCTGCACTGGCGCAGGCGCGATCTCCTCCTCTTCCTCTTCGTCGTCCCAATTCGCGCTCACCTTGGTGTTCTCGACCACCCTGTTTCGTCCGACAGCAGATGCGAGCACTGTCAGCACGAGCGCCAGTTGGCATCACGATGCAGCACATTCGCAATAACAAGCGCGCACGTACGAAGGCACTTCAAACTCATCATCGTCTGCATTGAGCGAGCAGGACGACAGCAGCAGCAATAGTGTAAGTCTCACAGACGGCTAAAAGCGCTGGCGTAGTAGCGCATCGAGTCAGCAATATGTGCGCATTGCTACGACGCGCACAGACGCTGTAAAGCACGAGAACGACGTACCCCACGAGTCCATCTTGGCTGCTTCTTGTTGCTGGTGCGTGCTGTGCAAATGCTCGGTCCAGAAAACGTGTGTGAGAGCCAACCGCGCCAGTCAAGACACTTCATATTGAAATCAAGTCACTTTATGACCTCCTTTCTCACAGCCGATTGTACCGCAAATGTACCTCAAAAACGGTACACTGGTACACCTCACAACGAGGGAGGGAATGACCGCATACTGAAAACAAGTCATTTCGACACGCACATTGATCGTATCGACAACGACACTATCACCTGCAGCAGCACCTCGAAGCTCGTCCAGCTCGGAGCTCCTGTGCACGCACGCACGCCTCGATCGACCGACAGACCGACGGACCAAACGACGCACTTCCCTCAACGACAATGATGCGCATGCAGACTCTCGTGCTGCTGCTCCTTGCAGCAGTGCTCCTGCTCTCGTTTGCGCCAACGCACGCAGACCCGCGCGAGGTCGAGAGCGCCGAGTACGTGGCACAACACCCTCGCACGATGATGATTCGATCGACACACCAGACAGCTGACTGACAGACGTCTCTCCTCCTCATCCCGATGTCCATACACATGCGAACAGATTCAAAGAAGAGTTTGGCGAAGAGTTTGACGACCGCGCAGCACGTGGCGCTGATGCCGAAGCGCGCATTGAGCTCCAGCTCGAGCACAACATCCCGTCAGCGAGCGGCGCGAGCTTCTCCAAGCGCGGCGCAGTCGAGATCCTCTTTAGCGCGACGCTGCCAAAGCCCAAGGTCACGTTCGTGGGTCTCCCGACGCTCTCGAGTGACGACGTCGAGCACCTCGAGCTCCTGCTCGCGAAAGACCGCCACTACAGCGTGCGCGCGCGCTCGGACCCGAACGACCCGACGTCGCCGTACGTCATGACGTCGATCCCGATGGTACGGTCGTGTGCATTAACTATGGCTCAATGGGTCTGTAGTCTCCTCGACTGACTGACTCGTCGCGACGGATCTGCAGTGCATGCTCGCAGGCACGCGCATGCGCGAGAACTTTGCGTTCCACCTCTCGGACGACGGCAAGCTCGTGGCGATCGAGTACCTCACGCCGCACGTCCCGCCTGCTGCGTGCGCCGAGTACAAGAAGGTGCGTCGATCTGCTTCCGTATGGGCTCTCTATCTTGATGCTCACACAATCACACAATCACGTCCGCTTGAATGGAGCAGCGCGACCTCAAGACTGTCAAATTTGGTGCATTCGGCAACGTCTTGAAGGCGCAGACGGGTCCATCGTACGTGCAGCTCTTGTATGTGATAATAATGAGCTGTCATCTCATTCTTAGCTCGCTTTCACTCACACACACACACTTGAACAGCCCACCAAAGCAGATCGCGGTCAAGAAAGAGCGCGCGCCGCAGGGCGTGAAGCCGATCAAGTCGGAGGACGAACCAGCGGAAGAGGCCGAGAACCAGTCGTTCCTGCGCAAATACGTACGTCCTAGCGATCGTCCGACGCGGATGGTACTCTCTCTCTCTCTCTTACACACTCGGCGCACTAACGAATCGCGTGATGATATGGTCGCTAGTGGTACTTTGTGCTCCCGCTCGTGCTCTTCAGCCTCTTTGGCGCAGACGGCGGCGCGGCACCGCCAGCCGGTGGCGCTGCTCCTGCAGCAGGTGGCGCAGCGCGTCGGCGCTAATCAGCACTAGCACCAGTCCCAGTAGCCCTCGCTGTCTGCTCGATAGAGACTCAACGAGCACTGTTGCTGATCGCCTCGTGCGCTCGAAGCGCGCGACGCTACACAATGAGCTCGCCACTCTTGCTCTTCATCGTCTTCTTTTCCATTGCCTGCTTGTTGCTCGGTGTGTCGTTGTCGCCGCCCATGAGCCGGCGCTCCTCTGGGTTCGTGCTGCTCCGGTCCGTCGCGCTGTACTTGTCCACGCGTCCCGCGCACTTCGACGTCGACGGCACTGGCCACTGGTGCTTCGCGAGCAGTTGGCCCCAGAGCGTGCGGTCGCCAGTTGCAATCACGACGCCAACTGCGTGGCCGCGCACGACGCGCGACGCCATGAGCAGGACGTTCCGCGCGCGCAGTGGGTCGTCGGACCGCTCGCGTCCATCGAGCTGCACGGCGACGAGCTTGCGGATGAGCGAGCGCTCGCTCTCGACATCGCCGTCGTCGGCTGCGAGCGTCGACTGGTCCACGACGCAGTCGTCCGAGCACTCAACCACGCGCATGTCGGCGCTCACGAGGTCACCAGTGCTCAGCTCGACAATATCGCCGTACACGAGGCTCGACGCGTCCATGCGCAGCGAGCGGCTCTTGCGCTGCTGCTGCTGCTGTTTCTTACTTGACGATGTTGCTGCTGCTCCTGTCGCCTGCGACGATGGCGGCGACGCGACTGCTGGTCCACCGAGCGCAGACGTCGCTTGACGTCGCACGACGGCTTCACGCGGCAGCGCAGCGTGGAATGCCTGCATCGACGCCGTGCGCAGGAGACACGGCAGCAAGCAGCACACCCACGACGGACAGTTGATCGGCGGCGTCACGCGGTTCGCGCCGTACAGCGATCGGCGAGCCATCGCGTCGTCGCGCGAGAGCCCCACGCGCGGATCCACGCCGAGCTGGCTCAAGAGATCCGCGAGCGCCGCAGGGCGGTTGTAGTCCTGCGCGATTCCATTGCAACGAGCAAGCGCAGTCGTTCATACGACGTACGTGGGTGAGTCTTCACATGCGTAGAGAGACACACAGAATCGAGCAACGAGCAAAGACAGCACCTTGAGCTCCTTCATCTCCTTCAGTTCGTGCTTTGTCGTGTCGTGCAGTCTTGAAAAACTCAGGTAATCTTGAAGTTTGTATGCAAGCGATACGCTCAGTGAGCGGTGCTTGAAGAGCTCCAGCAGATCAAGGACATGGACTTTGTCAGCGAAGCAGTAGCAGCAATGAGACAGCGACCATCGAGACATCGAGCCACAGCTGCAGACGAGAGCGAGCCTCATTCCTCACAACGACGACAACACGACGCCAGAAGACCAAGTGTGTGTGTGTTTGTCGAGGGTAGGAGCACCCTCTTCATTGCAACATCATTGCTGATAGCTCTACGCTTTCTCAGCTGCTTTGACTGCGCCGCAGTCGTCAATGACCTTGTCGCTGGCGTTCGCAGGGTCGTGCTGAAACGCGCGGACGTGGTCGAGGTACGCCATCGCAGCGCCGTGAGCCCAGGACTTGAGGCGCACGTGGCCCTCGTAGAAGGCGCAGTGCGAGCCCTTCTCAGTCTCAATGAGCATCGCGAGCGGGTTCTGCTCGAACTGCTCGTACAGGATCGTCTCCTTCGTGCACACGGGGTCGTCCCAGGCGTTGATGCAGAGCGACGGCCGCATGATGTTGTCCATGGCGCGCGTGGGGTTGTTGTGCACCCAGTAGGTCTCCAGGTCGCTGTAGCCGTGCATCTTCATGTACACGTGCTCGTCGAACTCGCGGATGCTCGTGGCCTTGAGCGCCGTGGGGACGTCCACGACGTCCTCGAGCTCGCGCCGGTGCGACCGCAGGAGCTGCTGGAGCGTGAGCGTCATGAGGAAGTCGTAGAAGCGGTGGATGCGGCCGCGGCAGAAGAGGTCGAAGGCGTTGTAGCCGGGCGAGATGAGCACGCCGGCGTCCAGGCGCGAGCGGTTGCCCGTGTCGCCCAAGTACGAGCACAGGAGGCCCGAGCCGGCGGAGAAGCCGATGCCGTAGAGCTTGCTCGACGGGAACGCCTGCTCGATCTGCGCGATGCCCTCCTTCAGGTCCGCGACGCAGCCGAACTCCTGGAGCTTGGGCGTCGCGAGCTTCAGACCGCCGTGCCCGCGCTTGTTGAACACCACGGGCCGGTAGCCGTGCACCAGCGCCTCGGCGCACAGCGACCGCATGCTGTCGCTGCAGCCCGTGAGGCCGTGCATGATCACGACGATCGGCGAGTCGTCGCGCAGCGTCTCGCCGCTCTTGGCGTGCGGACCCGACGACTCGATCGCCCAGTCGAGCGACGCGTGGCCGCCGTCGCGGAGCTCCAGGACCTGCCGGCGGTACTCGATGCGCGCTTGCGGCACGAGGAACGTGAGCACGACCTGGACGTGGCCGTTCGCCCACCACGTCGGTGCGTACCGGTCGACGATCGGCTGCATCTTCTGCTCAGGTCATGATCGTATGGACGATAGGTATGTGCATGTGAGAGGACGAAGACCAACTGCGCACGACCACTCGTTCGTTTGTGTGACGATAGCGAGTCGAGCATGCAAATGAGCTACGTACGTCGGCGACGAACGCGTTGAGCTTCGAGTTGCCGTGGACGATGCGGCGGTGCGTCGCCTGCGCGCGCGAGCGCGAGCCGAAGAGCAGCATGTAGCCGGACACGAGCGCGACGACCGCCGCCGCCGTGTACGCGCTGCGAGTGGCCGTCGTCGTCGCCGACAGGAGCAGAACCACCATGGCGATCGAAAGACAGGGAGACAGAGACACGCAGTCAGCACGACGAAGCAACAGACGAGTGCACTGCTACGAGCCGAGTTGGACTGTGTGTGTGCGGCGAGGCGAGGCGCTGAGCGATCGCTATGACACAAGAAAGAGGCACGCAAATGGACGCACTCGTGGCTGGAAGGGTCGAGCATCGCAGCAGCAGCAGCAGCGGATCCGCGAGCAGTCGAGCGCTTCCGCTTCCGCTTCGTCAGTCGCGGCGACTCACGTCGAGCAGTCTCACGACACGATGTGCAGCGCTTCATGAGAACATCTTGGTTTTTGTATGGAAGACGCTTCGTCACTGAAGCCAAGTCAAACGTCCCTCGACTGTACCGCAATACTGGTACAGCGCCAAACTGTCCACACAATCGCGACAGTATCCATGATTCGCTTCAAAACATACAAACGACAAGTGCACGCTAAGATTCGCTCGTACTACAGCTCTCACGCTCACACATTGACATCGACTAGGACTCGTGCGCACTCTGGCACCTCGTTCTACTCGTCTGCGAGCAGCCAGTGCCCGAGCGCCTTGTCGAGCGACGCCGCTTTGATCGCGAACGCTACAAACGCGAGCGCTACAGCGTACGCCGCGAACTTGAGCTCACGCTCCTGAATGGCGCGACGCTGTCGAACAAAGACGCTGAGGTCTTTGAGAAGGACATCCTCCAACAGTCGTGGGAAGTTCATCTCGAGCAACCACAGCGAGCACGTTGCGCCGCACGTCACGCGCTTGCTCGAGCTGATCCAGGACGGGAAGCTCACGGTCGAAGTCGAAGGTGACCGAGTTCACGGGACTCGAGGCGATCTCCGACACGACCGACAACATGTTTGCGAAGAAGAACATCGGGAAGCAGCTCGCGGTCAAGCTCGAGTGCGCGTTAGGACAAGCAGTACGACTGGCAGCAGCACTGACAGTCTGTAAGCACCAAAGGCGGACGTTCTTGTTGAGTCTTTGATGGTCACGCGGTTCGTTCGCTGGCTAGAGAGAGAGTCGCATCGACGTCAATCGGATCTGTGTGTTGCATGGAGCAGCGCTCGTGACGCCCCATACGACGCGAGCTCTAGTGCTCGAACGCGTGCAGCGAGCGACTTGAGCTCTTTAGAACTCATGCTGACGCCTAGTCACTCTACCAGCCGAGCGTCTCGCGATCTCCTGCTTCTTGGCTGCTGATCGGCGGATCGTCGTCGAGTCGGGTCGGCGCGGACGCACACTTGCGTACGACGCAACCACGCGGCGCGTCTCGCGGTTCGCTGCGAACGCAAAGATGAGTGCGAGGAGCGCCGGCTCGATCGCCTGGTGCTGCGCGCACTTGGACCGCGCCACGACGCTCAGGAGCGCGCGCTTGCTTTCGCTCGAGAGCGTCGCGTGCAGCAGCAGACCGTTGTGCGTAGCCTTGAGGCGCGCGTGCGCGAGTCTGATGTCGTCCTTGAGTTGGTACGTGAACCGAGCCGGGTGGACGAGCTGCACCGCTGCGATCGTGCGGTTCGCTTGCAGCGCGCTGTCGAGCATCGTGAGCGCCGAGACGCTGTAATGGCGGTGGTACAGCTGCAGCTCGCGCAGCACCGGGAGCGCCGTCGGCGAGCGCGCGAGGACGCCTGCGAGCTGCTCGATGTGGTCATCCGTGATGTAGTCCTTCGCGTCGAGGCTGAGCGTGAGGAGGCGGCGGCCGAGTTCGCCTTCGAGAGCCTCAAAGAGCGCGCTGACGTCGCAATGCGAGATGAGCCGCACGTCGAGGTGCTGGATGTGCGGGCAACTCGCGAGCGTCGACGCGAGGCACCCGACGTCTTCGTCGTAGAGCGAGAACGTGAGCGTCTCGAGCTGGCGGCCGATCATTCCGACGAACGCGCGCATCCGGTCGACGTTGACAAAGCGCCCGCCACCGTCTAGTGCCACGCGAAGGCGTCCGTCGAGGTACGTGCGGCAGGTCTCGAGCGACTCGCGCTCGATGCGCTCGACGCCTTCCGCGCGCACCCACCCGAGTCCTGCGCCTGGGACGACGACGCACACTGCACCGTCGTCTGGACGGACACACAGCGTCTCGAGCTCGGTGCGCGCCTCGAACGTGCCGGTCCACGCCGGTCTGGTGCTCAAAGCGTTCGCGACGACCTCAACGCGCGCGCCTGGCTTCACGGTCGCGACCATCACGTCGCCTGGCGGACTCATGGCACTGCATTGCGCCGTGTCGCCGTCGAACAGGAGCTCTGCGACGGGGTTCTCGAGCGTCTTGATGTACGTCTCGATGGCTTGGGGCGTGAGGTCTAGGTCGCCGATCGTGTGGAGCGCGAGCGCGTCCGCGAACCGCTTCGGTCGCGGATAGAAGAAGCCAAAGGCGATCCAGCGCCAGCACGCGACGTTCTCGCCCGGACGCGGGTAGTTCTTTGGTGAGTAGCTCTGCGTGTCAATCGAGAGCGGACAGCCGTACCGGAGCGCAGAGAAGCGCGCGGCGTAGTACGTTGGTTCCAAGTAGTTGCCGTCGAGCGTGACTCGGCGCAAGCGCGAGACTGGCGAAGCAGCGGATGCGGCAGCGAATGTGTCTGTCGGTTGTGCTGCCGCTGGAGCTGCTGGAGCTGCAGGAGAAAGCGGCAGTGGCGACAACGAGCCATTGGTGTCACCACCATCACTGACACGCACGATGCGTGGGAGGTCGTTGGGGAACAGCGCCGCGCGCACGATGTCGAGGAACTCGTCTGGCACCTCATTCGGCACTCTCCAGTCGCGCATGACGACGCCAGGCATGACCTTGTCGAGCGCCAGCTCCTCGACGCCGTACACGCGCTTGCTCTTCTCGACGATGCGCGCGAGGATCGTTTGCTCGGCGGCGTTCGAGAGGAAGTCGCTGAGGTTGAGCGTGTGGACGCCGAACTGCCGCGCTGGGTGTGCGAACGCGCGATCGAGGAAGCGCTCGATGATCGCGAGCGACGCCGACGTGAGCTTGCACTTGGCGAACGAGAAGCCGACTGACGCGACTGACGCGAGTTCGTGCGACGGATGCGTCGCTGGCGTCGGCCACACCTCCGCTTGCGCCGGCGCCGTCATGAACGCAAAGAGCATCTCGCCAAGCGCCTCGTTCACGTCGCACTTGGCGTCGTAGCTGCGGAAGTCGACCAAGTAGTAGCGCGGAAACGCTGGTGTCTCGATCAAGCGCGCGTTCAGATCGAACGACTCGGGCACCATCATGGTCGACGACTTGAGCACGCCGAGCCAGAACGCGCGCTTGAGCGCTGGGAACGCATGCAGTCGCTGCGCGTGCGTCCCGAGCGCGCTGAACGCGTTGAGGAGCGCGCGACGGCGTTCGTCCGTGAGCACTTCCCAGTTATTCAGCGGGTAGAACGACAGCGCCAGCGCCGGGACAGCATCGTCGAAGAGCGCCACGCGCCGCGGATAGAAGAAGTTTGGCTCCTGAATTTTGTCTGGCGATACCTTGAGGCGTCCGCAGAGCACGGGCTCGAGCTCATGCAGCAGTCGGTGGCTCTCGACTGCGAGCAGCTCTTCTTCTGGCGCGCCGCGGAACTCGGTCAGGCGCAATGTGCCGTGGCACTCGCATCTGCTGCTCATAGTGCATCTGCTGGCGGCCGCGCTCCTGTTTTGCCTGTTTGACTGCGAGCTGTGTGTTGTGGAGACAAATGGATGCACGACGCAGTGTGAGCGGAGCGCTCGAACGCAAAAGTGAGCGTTTGACAAGCCAGCACTCGTTCTGACGGAGTCACCGCGTTTGAGGGCGCAGATTGTGAGTTGTGAGCCACAAAGTCCGCTCTGATTCAAGTTTGATTCAGATTTGACACTCGCAACATGATTTAGAACAGAGTTGCACAGGCCAGTGCCAGATTGTCCTAGGCTAAAGAGAACATGCTTAGTTGGACCAGATAAAGAACAATTGACGCCTGACAAACACTTCGGTAGCATTATACAATACATTTGATTCAGTTTAAGAATCAGAGCTGTATTTAGATAATCAAACGGGTTTTCTATCAAACATAGGATACAAAACATGTTTACACAGTGACCGTAATTTGACGGAATATGTTCTACATTAAGCCCCACTGCATCTAGATTGTCTTGGTCTTGTAAATAAACCAAGTGCAAACTTGCAGATCAATATTTGCTATTACATTTTTCAAACCTATGAAAACAACTAATGTAATGTCTCTAAAATATCCACACACATTTGTTAACATTGATACTACTGCAAATATTTACATGAGTTATTCCGTCAAAATTGTCCGATACCGCAAGTATTTACATGAGTTATTCCTTCAAAATTGTCCGATCACAAATACCATATATCAATCTACAGTAGATGTGAGCGAGAATATACTGGCATTAGTTTGTATGTATGGATCTGATTATCGTGTTGCAAACAAGTACATTAAAGTTTGACTTATCTGTGATACGAAAAGCATGGGCGTCGCAATGGCGGCGAACTCAGACGTCAGCAACGAGTTCCTGGTGCTCTTAGTGGGGAGGTCTCGCTAGGCATGCTGCTTCGGTCGACAGCCGAGCGACGCTCTCTTTCTCACCTATGGCAGCACAAACAAGGGCTGGATGACGACAGCTATGTTTGCGGCGTCGGCGCAGCAATATCCACATGGCGACGAGGATCGTCGCATCCTGCTGCTTCTTGACGGCGCATCTGCGCACCGTTCTCGGAGCAGCTCAGCCACGGAAAGGCACACATACTACCACCTTTTACCGCATCACTACAGCCAAACTGACTTTCGCGATTAGTCATTAAATTCACGTTTTCTCACATCTTGCCAATTGTGAATGCTGACGTATACACGGTTGATACAAAGAAAATGTGAATTAAAATACCTATTCCATACAGTGTACCATTTACCGTATTAAGTCAACATCTATTGCCGTTGATAATCAAGACCAGATTTAGGTTAAAACACAAATCACATGCAAGATATTCAAATTGGGAACTATATAAAATCAACACACTACTACAGATAACGACGATGGCAACGCCATGCAGTTGGTCGCAGTTTGACTCGCGCTTTTGCTACTTTCCACCGAGTCCAAACGACGTTGCCCAACGCCACAAAGTACAATGTTGAAACATAGACAACGTTAACCCACCATTCCCCACGCCTCGGCTAAGTACGATTATTAATAGTTCACACGCCGTACATACAACATGAACATTTTGAATCTATACTATGTTTTTGAATTGCCTGCCATTAGTACGACTCCTATGCTTGGAAATCGTGACATGACATTTTTTCGTCTGTCGACATGTCACAACATGCGCAACTCGAGATGATGTATAAATGTACTTTAGACAGGTATTGTCGGCTGAATGTTGTATGTACGACATCTCGTGAATGACCCTATTATCAAGAGTGCAACATTTCGGCGCCACAACGATAACAGTGACTAAGACCAGCCTCAACACACACAAAAGCACTGAAACAAGTCAGAAAGCACGTTGCACGATGTGTGCAATCAAATGTATTGAGCAAAGCTGATGTCAAAGCACGCACACACACGACGATGACTACTCAGAGCTCCTCCTCCTCCGCTTCTTGCTCGCACTGCGACACTTGGAGCAGAACTGTGAGCTTGCTCGATCGCGTCGCTCTCGTCGCTCTCCGCGCCACTGTCGTTGTCGTTGTCACGCGCGTCGCTTTCCGCGCCATTGTCGTTGTTGCTGTCACGCGCGTCGCCGTCCACACTCACGTCGCGGTCTTGCGTCGTGCAGCTTGTGCGTTTGCGCTTGCCAAGCGTGCGACCGGGCTTGCGTATTTGCATGTCTCTGCCTACAAGCGGCTTCAGTAACGACCTGCCGTTCTCCCACATACCATGCCAGATCTGACGAGCACGATTGCACAGGTACATACTGCATGTAGAGCGTGCGCATAGTTAGTAGACTTGGCACGCATGCACGCGATCATGAACACGATAGATCAAGACGCACCGCGCTGTGCCGTGACTGCATCAGGGCAGTAGTACTTGGTCCCGAGGCGCGCCTTCGTGTTTGCTGTCAGTAGTGAGCACACTTTGCACTAGAGTGGACGGCGGCGGCGCGTGTCGCCGATCATTTGGTAGTCCGGGCATTCGGCAACGTTGTGCTCAGGAGGCGTCCTGAAGAGCTCGCGCGTGACTGCATCTTGTGGCGCCACTCGCGATGATGTGGCAGAGTTGGACGCACGCAGCGACAAGAGCTGAACATGCATGCGGTCCAGGAGCTTGGCGTGATCCATTACCTTGTCGCCCGCTGCGCGCTTCGACTCTCGGTGCACGGCAAACGCATATATATACTGCTGCAGCGAGTACCGCTGTAAGCGCAACTGGTCATGTACGTCCAGGGCGCCCATGCAGCGCTGGTAGTCGAGCATGACCGACGGGCACGCAACAGTCAATCTCTGGCCGCCTGGGAGTCTTCGCTCTGTTTGCATGTCGTACATACAACAAGTCATGCAATCAACATGTTGGCACTTACAACATGCGCGACTTCGACGTTTGCAGCACTCACCGCACGACTCCATCTCGCGACTGCCACCAATGGCAAGAAGCTGGACTGGGCAGTTGTCCCACCAGACAAGAGCCGTCATGCTTGGGCCGCACTTGGCGCTGCAAAGCGCGTGTTACGTTGCGCGATCGCGTCAGGTCGTGGCCGGTTCTTCTCGGCTACGGCTGCCGCGTAGCCTAAGCGATTTGTCATGTTCGTGCCAACGCTGTAGACACATCTGTGCAGAAGCTGCAAAGCAAGCTGCGCAGACGTGTAGAAGCGATCTGTCACGACAGCGTGATGAACGCCCTGCGCTGGAGGCGGGAGTATGGCTTCAAGGTTGCGCAGTACAGCTGCAGGACCGGTGTTGGGATTGCTTGACGCCTTCTCCACGTGCTGGGTCTTGCCACAGTAGACTTCTAAGCTGACATGTTGACAAAACATCGTGTTGTTCACGGCACATTGTCAGAGACAACATGTCGGTCTTAGCCAAAAAAATGGTGCTCCACGGTCTCCTCGGAGACCGTGGAGCACCTAAGCAAACATGCACGTACACATGCATGCGCACAAGCACATACGTACCGAAGGCAGTAGGCGGTCGAGGCGCAGCCGGTCATAAAGACCTTCGCGCCCCCCTTGTGCTGCTTGTCCTTGTGATACTGCCGAGTCGTTGTATCAGCTGCGGCTTGGTAGTACTGCCTCGTCGAACGCCATCACCGACGCGTTCTCGTATCCGGCCTTGAAGGTACGTTGCATGTCGTCGACCACGCGTCTGATCTTTCAATCACGATTGAACTCTGCTCTTGGGTCCGCGTTGTTCGTGAAGTGAAAAATCTTTATGATGTGCTCGAACCGACGTCTCGGCATGTAGCGGCCGAATGTCCCAGCTGGAATTGCTCCGGATGCTGTCAACGACCAGTGGTCGGTGAGACGATGCGTGGGCGACGCGAGCATGCATACCACGAGTAGCCCAATACAAGCCAGGATCTTATGCGGCTCGACGTCCTTGTCGTGTGCTTGATGATCCATGATGTCTTCTCGCGTGCGCTCGTCGTCCTTCTTGGCGTAGATCGCATCCACTCGCTCAGACAGGTTCTGGACGTGGTATCGGTTCGTCTCACTGGCGATCTTTCGCCACAGCGACTGTGGCGAGAAGTACAGGAAAAGATCAAGCAGTGAGTCTGCAAGGGACGAAACGGCGTGTGTCGGTCGTGAGCCATCTCGACGCAGGTCTGGATAGCTCTCGTCTACTGGAAACTCGACTAGGTCTGTAAGAAAGCACATGTTGTAACATACAACATGATCAGTGCCACATGTTGTACGTACAACAAGTCGCAGTAGTAGTGTTTGTACCTGTGACCCAGCCGTCGTTGCGAATTGCTCGCATCTTCTCGAAGTCCTTCGCCAGGGTCTCGTACTCGTGTCGCCGTAGTGGCGTCCAGTTGGCGACGTCCAACGTCGTGCTCGCCGTTGCATCGTCGTCGAACGTAGCATCGTCGTCATCGTCTTCTACAATGTCGTGCTCTTCGAAGTTTGGCTCATCAAGCCACAGTTCTCCGCCATCGTCGTCGTCAGACGCGAGCGTCTCAAACTCGGCGGCGGTCAAACCCGCCGAGCTCGACACGCTGACATCAGGTGCGTAGTCGTCTTCAGGTGTGGGTGGTGGTGTGGTAGTTGTTGCTCGGGTTCGACACGGTTGTGTTGCTGCACCAGCAGCGTCACGTCGACGCTCGTTCGCGCGATCGATCGCTGCACGACTTTCGGCCTCGCCCCATGCTTCAGCAGCGACTGTTGCTTCGCGTTGCGCTGCGTGCGCCGCCGCACCCGCTGGCCCAGTCGCGGCAACAGCCGCTTCTTTTTAACTTTGTTCCTTGACTGCACTTTTGGTCGCGCAGGTGCCTTGCGCTTGCCAGTCGCCTTCTTTTTCCTTGTAGGAGTCGCCGTTGCTGGCTTCTCTGGCGTTGCGCTTGTGTTGTGCGCATTCGTCGTAGTAGACGGCTCATCAGTCGATCTCGAATCGACGCGAGCTGCCGCGGCTGCTTAAGTCATGCCCGGGTTGGATGCTTGCGCCAATCGGATCGCTATGCCGTGCGCGGTCATGTACGCGTCGTATTTGCCCATTAGTATCGGGCGTGATAGCAGCGGCACAATCGACTGCGCGACACGAGAGCGTTCTCTTTCTGCAGCCTTGCTGCTTCTCGTCATTCGCTGCGACATAGTGCTGATAGCAGCAACAGACACACATACAGCAAGCACACACATGCCCCCGTTAGAATCCGCAAGACACGCGTCAACCGCTGCTCAATCGCGCTCACGCACAGAATTTGAGTGATCTCGACCTGGTAGATTCTCGAATGACTGACCGTTGGCTGGCAGCCTCTCCATTTCGCGCCTCTTTTCAAATTGGCAAACACACGCATCGCTTGATTGCTTTTGGCAAGTGCCACGCTGTCTGTTTCTGCACAAAACGCCACCTAACCCTGTGCATTTGAGCAAAGAACTTGAGGTGCCCGTTTTCTTTGAAATCGTTGTTAACCTTGAAATTTGTATGCAAACGCGTTTTCCGAGCCACTGCTATTAGAACATGTTGTAGGTACAGCATGTGAAAATTTCCAGCATGTTGGCATGTACAACATATGGGGAATGGTGGGATAATTTCGATATACTGGATTATATATTGAATACCCTTCTTAAAGCGATCACCACAATTCGATCTCTTCATACACAGTGTTATACAATACAATGATTCAGATTTAGAATCAGAGCAATCAATATTTTGATCATAATGGATTCTATATCAAACATCTGATACAAACGTATTGAATAGATACCCAAATTTGGCGCAATATTTTAAATATAGCTGCACTGAATCTAGAGTGAGTGTTGAGGCCATGTAAAACCAAGATGCAAACTTGCAGATCAACATTTGCTAGTACAAAGCTAGCGCGTTAACCGGACAGATCAAAGATATCCTCTGCCTGAGTCAAACGAATTGCGCAAACTCTTTTGACAGGTGTGCGCTTTGGCGTGAATGACCAACAGCAATCTGACAACAACAAACAACAAACAACTCACAACAACAATCATCCACAACCCACACCATGGAGAAGAACATTCGCCTCACGGAGGCCCAGCACCTCAGCATCTGCCGCAAGCGCACGGCGTGCCCGCACCTCACCTACAACGAACTCATGAAATGGGCGCGCGCTGAGTTCGAGCTCCATAGACCATGTAATGAAGTGCCTCAGATTTCTGGAGAAATCTGGAGGCTGGAGTCATCGGGAATTCTAGCGAGGTACTTGAGCCGATCTGACGCGACTTTGAACGACCTTGAGTGCGCTTGAGCGTCTTTGAACAACCTTGAGTGCGCTTGAGTGTCTTTGAACGACTTAGAGTGTTCTTGAGCGTCAGCGACCTAGAGCGTCTATGAGCCGAAGTTGGGGTGGGGGTCTGGATTGCACGAAGGGGTAGCACGCTTCCCAGGGGGTGGTCAGTACCTCACGTTGTGTATCCCTTTGGCTCTTTGAATCTAAGCAAATCTCAAGCTTGACGGCTGGGATACCTAAATCGTTTGAGCATTCGGTAACGTGCCCTGGGGAGTCCTGTATTTGCATTGGTCTGGACTGGAGACTGTGCCTGGCGATACGTCGCTGGGTTCGCCTGAAGCGCCGCCGTTTGCGCTCTGGGTATCTGGGTCTCTAGGAGGTGGTGGGATTCTCGAGACGCTGGTGATCGACAAAGTTATATCCAGACAGAGCGTCACCGTTCTCGCTCTAGGGGGGGGGGTTGCAGATCAAAGATCTGGAGAGGTCTTCGAAAGCCTTGACGATGAGCGTGCAAGGTTCAACTGGAGCGTCACCGTACGCGCTCGCAAGAGCAGAGTCAACCTCGAGGAGGTGGGCGCTTGTGGAGTTTCCCTGGAGAAGTCTAGAATAATGAAGCGAGCCTGAAGATTTTCAGGAGACGCCTCGGGTTCGCGAGGATGCCGGAAGGCAACCTAGACAACCTCGAGTGACTGGGAGTCAATCTGATTTATGGCCGAGACGGGTGAGTGAACCCGCCGGAACGGACGGGACTGGGGTGTCAACCGGGAGCTCGCGCTCGTTGAACGAGTGGCCGGAAGGAAACTTCTTCACCTCGCTCAGCAGGTAGTAGTAGCTCTTTGCTCGACGCTCGTCCCCGGTCTCAACGGCAAGCCGGACGGATGAGCTCGAGTCTTCCTGGAGAATGGACTGGACACGCACTCGCACTCGCACCTCAGAAGCGAGGCAGCGACTTTGGAAGTCTTCTGGAATGGTTTCCAACGGACTGCGTTTGCAAAGACAGCTGGCACGCGTGGCTCTCTCCGGCACGACTTGAGGTTTCTCTTGGGACATGTTCGCAAAGATAGCTGGCGTTTCAGAATGATGGCAAGTTTCACTCGGCAGCTCTCTGGTCGCTTTCAGCAAAGACAGCAACGACCACTCCGAGACTTGATCGTTATGGCCGTTTTGGCGACACCCACCTCGTTGATTCAGCACAGAGCGCTTTTCAGCTCACCCGCGTTTTCTGATCTCCGAGTACACAGGTACACAAACGAATATAGAATGCAAGATGATGCAAGACGTTGACTCACACACACAAACGCCAGTACACCACATGTAAGTGGAGACGAGAGGGGGTAGAAGCCTCCCAAAGAGCCAAAAATCACGTCAAACATATGTGCTCTTCGAGACTGACCGTGTGCTGTTGTGCCAGCACTCTTGCAGTTGTGAGGAGACTTGGGAAAGAATCGAGGGCCAGAACAACTTGTGCTAAAGCTGGCAAGTTTGAAGGTTTATATGCTCATATATGTGAACACATGGCTCAAGACTAGAACTGTACTCGCTCACTATCAGGCTCTAGCAGCGCAGGTGTTTGTGCACTGCAAGCACGCGCACTCGGTTGCGTCTCGGACGTTTGCGGATTCTTGGGTTCAGCTGTCGCTGGCTCCTTGGCATCGCGTCGTTGGGTTGGAATCTTGGACGATCTTCCAGATATCTTCCAAAGCACTTTCTAGATCATCGGCGGAGTCGCATGACTTCATATTTGTGATATTGCACTCGAGCGACAGTGGCTGCCAGCATTCTCACTACCTTGTAGTCATCGGACTTCGGGCTCTGTGACTTCGGCGCCAGCGACCAAGTACACTGGCTTCGACTACCCAGCGCCACGGCAACAGTCGTCGAAGATACTACGGCGCCGACCTCCCAGGACGCCGGTCCCCGAATCCCTGGACACCTGTCTTGGAATCTCAGGACGCCGGTCTTGGAATCCCAAGACGCCGGTCTACGACGGCCGACAGCGAGCCCGCACCAGCGATCAAGACCAAGACTCGCACTCCACTCCGGTCGGACATGGTGGCGAGCACAAAGACACGCGCGCGCACGAAGACACGCAAGGTCCGAGTTCGGTTGGATCACAATTGAATCATCTAGACAGAGTCCAAGTTAGTGCTAGGTCCTAGTATCCCGTTAAAGCCAGCTCGGACCAGATGTGTGTGGTCAGTAGTCGTATGCTCGTCGGTTTTTCTAGGTTTTTGACTTGGAGTTTGTATGCTCCATAATATGCTGGCACGTGCTGAGCACATGCCAGCACTCAGTAGCGAATTTTCCCTCTTCCACGCAAGTCCACCACCCCCTTCCAGAAGGGGAAGGGAGCTGTCGTCAGAGGAACGGTGCACCGAGCGTGGCCAGTACCGCGTGCGTGTGTGCGTGCGTGTTGTGTGAGCGGATCTGCTTGAAACGACTGCCATCCCGACCGCAAGGTCTTCCAGATTGACTTCCTGCTGTCGCTTGTGTGGGCGCCAGTATCCATATTAGAAAGGAGTGTCTGCTTGAGTGCGCGTGTGTGACGGGGTGCACGGGTGTGGGTGTACGAGTATCAGAGTGACAGAAGAGAGCATAAGAGTGAATACATGCATTGAATTAACGCTCCAGGTCTTCGCGATTTGATTGTCGGCACAGCTAGCCCCACTTGATCCTATCTGAAGGGACTCAGCAAAGGGATCACATTGTGTGGGGCTGTCCGAGATAGTCAGTGTGCTTGACAGTGTATTTGTGTGCATATCTGTTGTGCATATCAGATTCAACCCAGACTGGCGTTCCCCTTCATTTTTCTGGTTGTTGTGTGCAGAAACTACATCCGCTTCATCACAACCGGTGCGCATGCCCAGATTAGGACTTGGCTTTGCTGGCAAGCCTACATTCACTTCGGATCAAGACTTCGAGCACGTGGACGACGCCTCGGGCGAAGACCACACACCACTATGGTACCGTTATCGCTCGGAAGCGACGACGACGACAAGCAACATGCGTCCATGACGGCTCCAGCGAATCGACATCCGCTTCTTCACATATTTTGTGCTGCTGGGGTGTCGAGCCAGTGCGTCTATATTATGTGGGTCCGCGCTTGGCTTGTGGCTTCTGGTCAGCGCCGATTCTCGATCATCTTCATGCCAGCCGATCTCCAGATCTTATAGACATCTTCCAGCCGACGTTCAGATTTTCATGGCATTTTCCTGCCGATCTCGAGATCTTGAAGCTGTCGCAACGTCGTGGCACCATATTAGATCTCTGGTGTGTCGCTGGTTGCGATCGGAACCGTAAGCGCTGTCGGACAACTGGACTCGAGCGTGTGTGTGCTGTCGGTGGCTGTAGAAAGTGCGCTGGTGGCAAGCGCGGCACACGACCTGGGATCGTCCGAGGTATCTGGAGATAATGGAGCACGCCCAAGCGAACTGGACTCGTGCAAGTCGAGTGCAGTCGCTTGTGACTGTTGGATCGCGAAAGCGGCGCACTTTAACACAGTCATCTTGCAAGAGCACCATCATGGACATCTTGCTGTAGGGCGCGAGGGCTCCAAGCGCTGCTAACCGAGCTCCTCGAGAAGCGACGCAAGCAACCGGAGCATTCTGTGAGGCTCTACACGGCGGTTGTCGAGTTCTTAGTGAACGCTGTGTCGAACCACGAGGTGCTCGCCGTCAGAGAGACGGTCGGTCATGCGCCTTAGTTTACTACCGCCTCTCGGCAAAGTATATACGCGCAGGATAAATCCGTCACCTGCTGGCGCGATACGTTTTCCGGTCGCGCCGCGCACACAGAGATAGCGCGTCCGTCAACGCAGAGCTAGCGTACGAGCAAGCGCAGCGTGTGTGAGATCATCCGCAAATATCATCCCTCAAATGTGTACAACATGAACTAGACAGCGCTCATTTACTGAGCGCTCCCTCGCACATCATTGTGCCTCGTGCGCGCCAGCCGTCAAGGACCCAAAACGCCGCGTCACTGTGGTTGTGGCTGCGAAATCCGACGGGAGCGACAAACTCCGCCTTCTGTTTCTCAGGCGGTTGAGGCGCCAAAGATGGCTAGCTGACGCAGGTCCGGACGGCACGCGGATAGATGATCGCTGCAATATTTCAGCAACGACTCCTGCGACCTGAACTAGCGCATGGCAGAAGCCGACTGCCACATCCTGCTGTTGGTCAACAACGCGCCTTCCGACATCGTCGGCGACGTCGTGCTGACTCACGTTTTGCTCATAAAACTCCCGCTAAACACCGCCGCAATGTTGTAGCCGTTAGATCAATGTGTCATTGCTGCGCTGAAGCGTGCCTTCATCAAACGCTGAACAGCGTCAGCAGTGCGTCTACACTTGAAAGGCCACGACGTGTCGTTCATCCGTTGGTGTCGTGTGAGCTGTTCGCACTTTAGCAACATGTGGCGGTATGCGCAGATGCAAGTGGATCGAACTCGAATTAGTGCCATATACATATTAATAGTGACATCAGATCTTGATAATCGTGTTTGGCAATGTGTTGTTACCTCTTCGAATCGGTGTAACTTAGGTGTACGACTAACGCGCTCCCGAATAATGCTTACAAACGTATCAAAACAAACAATGTACAGTCTCTAACAAATCCAGACGATTGTTCGCATAGATTGATCCATATGTGCTATTCCGACTAAATCTGACAGAACACATATCCCATATATCAATCTAGATATACACAAGTTTCTCACATTGAAATTGGTTTGTATGTATGGATATGACGATACTTACACCATGCGCAAATTTTGCTCATATTGTACTGTCCTTTATTTGGAGAAAGGTGGGTTAAGAGTGTACATCATACCACACGCCAGTTAATATGATTCATTTGTAGCATATATACACTACAATGCACCGGCTTTTGTAGTTCTTGCAGACGAAACATATTACGGAAAACTAATCTTTTGACCAATCAATGATGTGTACCTCAACCTCATCCTCAATTTAATTTTTGCTGACGAAATAGAAGTGTTGATAATCAAACACACACATTAAAATGCTGAATGATGAGGTTGAGTGTTTATCGTGCACAACAAGCATCAAATCACATCCAGACAGTATGCACAATGATGTTGCACAACAGGAATGCAGTGGCATCGGTTTTGAAGACGCTTAAACAGTCATTACGATTGTTGTGGCTGGTTTGTCCAGTACATTTGTATATATCGCATTGCCACCTTCACGCACGATTGACTCATAAATCCTGAAATCCTTTTGATTATATGTTTGTATTTTTGAGGTAAATTGATGAACCCATACATAGCTGAAAGTAACAACTAAAAATAGCAGGTTCTGTTGTAGTCTTATTAATTTTGCTAGCAGGCTGTGTCACTCAAGTCAGGCTCAAGTCAGGCCTATACTTGGAACAGAGTCTATGGTGGCTAAGTCAATATAAACACGCTACTTCCAAGTATATATTTGTCACTATCGACGATCATGTCATGATACATAGATACGTTTGTTTATACATCTAGACAATATTTCAAGACAGAGGTATAATTCTTACGGCAATTATATTCACTGTTTTCAATCAACCACATTCGTTAGCGTTCTCAACTGACAATATTCAATTGGTTTTCTACTCCCAGACTTCTATTTGTCACATACATTTGGTATTCGGCGCCCCTTGCGTCCATGTTTTGAGGTCTGTATGGATTATGTCCAGGTATCATCCATGGACGAGAGAATAGAAGCGAACGAAGGTACAAAAAATCAGTCGTAAATTTCGTATCGATAGTTTCGGCAAACGCGTCACTGTACGCGCTCCTCTCCCACACATTTCGAAAACAAGACATTGCATCGACGCCTCGTGCGCGCGCCAAAAGTATATGGATGCTGCGTTTGCTGGCGATACCATGTGCGTATTCCTTGTTCATATCATGTGCGACACACAGTAAAGTACAAATAGATAGGTGCACACCTCAACGACCACAAACACCAGCGAAACGCGATCGTGTATGTGCTCGTGTATGCTGTGCATGCGCTTGCGGCGGTTGTTCGCGCTTGCTGCGGTTGTTCACATGTCTGTCTGTTGTTTGAATGTGTGTGTGTGCGTTTGTCCCTGTGTCCAAGGTGCGACCGTTTGGGAATATGGCGTTGGAAGGGTGCACTCTTGCTATGTTAGTCAGACCATAAGTCTGTGTGTTTGACGGCGGCTTTGAGCATCGCGCAAACGGCTCCGCAAACACGAACTCGTTCACTTGCATAACTTGTTCTTGCGGTGAGGTGGCGGAAGAGTGAACGTGGGTCTGGAAAGGCGAAATCCTCATCGACAACGGCGGCCGACTACGATAGAAAGGAATTTGACGCAGCGGGAGACAGCAGTCGCGACGAGATCGAAGTGTCTGAGAACGAAGACGACAATGAGGACGTCGACAACAAGTGAGACGACGACGCATGCGCCGAGTCAAGCGACGATGCTCCACGAACGTCCAAGTATACTCCAAGTACGATCCAGATTCTCGACGATCCGGTCTATGTCTCGAAGCCGACCACGTACCATTACCTATGTGGTGTGTAGTTGACGTACTTGACAAAGTACCAAGAGAGAACGGCTCAAGTTATCTGTGTGCAAATAGTCGTTCAAGTCACGTATCGTAACCAGCGTCTGAATTAAGGCTGCGAAGCGAGGCGAGGTTGTCAAGTACCTGAGCGTCTTGGTATGTACCAGCGCACGTACGTCTGTAAACACTGTTGGCAGCACAAGAATCGAAGCGAGTGCATGCGACCGCGACGGAACTTGCGCAGCATCAAGTGTCCGTTCCGATTCTTCATGCCGTGGGTCGAGCGCGAAGACACCACCAACGCCTTCAAGTGAAGAACGGCGTCTTTGTAAACAACCGCTTGCTGCGTCGGCTCTCCATTGCTGTCGGCCCCAAGATCGTGTTTTGTGTTGCCCGTGTTGCTAGTGCTCCTGCTGTGCGACTCTGTGCTGCCTTGCGTTTCATACGCATAAATCGAGTGTGCCAAGGAGCCTAACCATAAAGCTATAAACCACAACCAAAACCTGTGCAACAGATTCCACAGTTTGAGTTGAACGAGACAGGACCTGATGAGTTTTGGTTTTCGCATCGATTCTAGTACAATAAATGTATCGATCCATTGCTATTGTAACTGATATTAAGTGTTGGAATATAAACATGCGATAAAATCTCACACGTTGAAAGGTTCGACATCTGAAAATAGGTGGGATATAGCTCCGAATGGACACCAATCCTGATTTAAATCAGTGGAGAATATACGCAAATTACGTCAAAAGTTCAAATTTGGGTTCTTAGATACTATATATGCGAATAATTTCGTACATAACCATGGTATGTAGTTTAAACGATTAAGCTAGTTTTGTAAATATCGAAAGAAAGTGTATAAAGTGAAATATTGAAATATATTGCAAGAAAAACGCACAAAAGCGAAATATAGAAATTGAGGTTTGTGGATGCTGGTGTACTCTCACCGCGTGGCGAGTCGTGAGGCTTGAGATCTAGACCAACAAGGCGTATAGCGCTGTGTTCTAGGGTAAGATGGTCATTTGCCTACAGCTGGAAGCAGCTGTCAACGTCCCACTGGCACGCTCATGCTTCAAGGCGTACCGATGACAAAGAATGGCTACAGATTTATGGTAATGGACTGCCCATCCATCAACTCGGATCGTCGTTCAGCGACAACGCGAGGCCACACGCTAGCGCGGCAGCTGCGCTCAAGCGCACAGCACCGGAGCGCGGTATCGACTTTATGATGTGCATCCAGGCCGCGAACAGCCCAGATCTAAAAGCGCTTGATCTGGGCGTGTTCAACGCAGTGCAGGCGATTCAGCTCAAGGCAGTCACTCGAACGATTCGGGAACTCGTCGGCACTGTGACTGCGTCGTACTGGGCACTGCCCGCTCACAAGCTCAGCGCAACATTCCTAATATTACAGACAGTAATAGATTCGTGCATCGCAAAAAGAGGTGGAAATCGCTTTGCCATTTAGCCATATCGAAGTAGATGCTGGTAGGGACGACTTCCGTCGAGCATTTTGTGCTCTGACAGCGTTGCCTCGCTGCTGCGCGATCGTAGTGTCGTTTTGTTGTCAAATCAAGCCATTTTTGGGTCAATTTTTCTGGAACTGAGTACAGAGTGGGATCTGCCAATCGATTAAGGACAGAGTAGTATTTGTTAGCCGGTGTTAAAGGGTTATATACGTATATTTGACAGCTTCAATCAGGTCAATAGTCTCTTGGCTAGATTTGTATGATTCGTTGGCAGAATTAGGTTTAACACAGATCTTGTGCGACTTCTTTAGGTCGGTGAAGATCCATACACTCGTCAAATGCACAAAGTTCCACTTTCGCGCAGATGAGCTGACGTGTTTGAATTCATCGTCTTTAGCACACCATTTGTCGCTCATGTGCAGTATTTTCAGTGAAATGTTGGCTATTCGCTTCAATTGTTGGACATCACAATAAATTCGCTGTTTCACACTCAATCGGGACGTGCTCGCAAGAATCGGCTCAAGTTAAAAGCGAAAGCATCAGTCAACGAATTTGTTTCGAGTCTGTGTGTATAATTAGCTTTGACAATTAATGCTATGCGATACATGTGTTGCAGATCCCAACACAACACCTACTCACTTGACTAAAAATAGTGTACCTTGTAAGCCTCCATACTGGCTGGCGACGCGCTTACTAATGCTGTCGCTGGATCATCTTGATAACATAACCGTCGGTCACGTCACTGTGTCAACAAAGACTTGGTGGCTCCGCTCTCACAGCGCTGAGTTATATCATGGTGTTCGCCTTTTGTCGGTAACCTAAAGTGCACGAGGAGGCCGGCTGGGAATGCCATGAACTGGTAGTTGAGGCGGTGGGTCTCTTGTGACGATAATAGACCTGCATATGAAGATTCCTCCATTCGCTCTTTTTGCGCTTGCAGCCAGTACATTCTAGAGGCTCGTGGCGCCATCAATGGACTCAACGTCGTTGCTCGTGAGCAATCTGTGGCGAATCACCGCGCTCGATGTCTAGATCGTAAGCATAGGTACAAACCGAGAAAAGTCTACCGTAAAGGTAGGATATTTTTTGTTATTGTTTGTAGCTGTAGTGTGCAGTACTATAGACGACAGTCAGTAACACAGTGACAGAAGTACAGGGTAGAGCGCGAGTAAGAACCGAGTGTCAATTTAATACCCTCCTGAAATGATACAATCGGTTTAAAAGGGGTCGTAAGAGTCGTTTTTGGTGTTCATCTATAAATACCTTTTTAAAGTGATTTGAAGCAGGCGGTCAATATTCGCGCTCTACCCTGTATTTGGACGTACTTATGAACGCAAAATGTGGTGCAGTGCAAGAGCAGAGTGCACAAATATGATTGGCATGTCGTAGTGCTGTCGAATATAACTAAGCAGAAAAGGAAGTATAATGGACTAGATAAGATGCTGCTCTGACTGGCACCGCCGCTGTATCTCCAAAGCATAACTGCAAGAGCGTCCACGAAGCCGAGGTGGGCAAGCGTTAAGTGCAATATGATCATATCGTCGTTCGCTTGCATGGCTTTTAGCGTGAGTTATGGCCATTCCTCGAAAATCGACAATGCTCGTTCGACCGCTACTCCATTGTGTACCTCATAGGGCTCGGTAATGTTCCGTGATAGAGCTCCGAATACAAGGTCGGGGCTTTTGAGAAATACTTGTCGATTACTGTCATAGGAACGTTGGGTCTGGATTTTCGTTTGGGTTTGGTGGTCTAGGCATAACCTTTCCAATCCACCGCGCCCGGGTCAAATCCATTCACGAGTGATTTCGCAGTGCCGCGTTTTGATGGGTTGTATATTCAGTTTCGCAATACTGCGATGACGAACGTTTTTGACACAAATAGCATCAAATTTCTTATCTCAGTACGTGATAACGTTTCGAAAACACTACACTCGTAATAGCACTGTTAGTAAAATCGACACAGAATGTGTATTGACAACCTAACGACGCCGCCCACCACCGTCAACGACATCCGGTAATTCAGTGTCGTGCTCGACGCTAGCATCGATAGCACCACATTGCGCCATGGCTTCGACGACGTCATCTGCGCACTCAGACGAGGACACGCGAAGCGCGTTGACGCATTACATACGATCCATAAAGCCACGCTTGGCGAAACCAGCGACGACAGGTCGGATCGATGTTGCAAGCCAATAGACCGACAGCTGCCACGAGACCAGGAGGCGTCATCACGAACGCACCATTGCTTGGATTGTGGCGCTTGAGCTGACCGCGCAGGAACTCAATCCGCTTCGCGCAGGCCCTGTCCTTGAGCGTGAACCAAGCAACGTCGCGAAGTGAGCATGAGTGATCTCAGCCTTGAGAATGGCGGTACCGCTCGCAGTGTACTCGCACACGTTGCTGGTCCAACGACCGGAGAAGTAGTCGAGCATCAACGGATTGGTTCGCAGGCTCGCGAGCGGTTCCCAAAAAGTAGCGCAACCACTCGATCGTCATGTGGCCGTTCTTTCATGGCGTGTTGTTTCCGTGAATCTGGACGTCGTGTTCGTCCTGCAGCCCTTTTACTTCTCGCCACAGAACTCTGCCAAAGCCGTGACGTGTCGACATGTTTTGCGCCTGCATATCCTCGCGTGATGCCAGTCGCGCCTTAAGCACGATGAAGGACAAGAACTTGTTGCCTTGCGAGTCTGCGAGTATCATGGCTGTAACGCGCTACTTCTTTCACTTGTCGCACTTAACTCATATGGCTTGCTCACCGCGCGCAGAAACTGTGGTCTTCGGCAACATCTCAAAGTAGACAGCGGTCTGGTCGGCGTTGTACACGACGAACACACCGTGCTCACGCATCCATTCGCGCACCGCTGTCGTGACGGCGTGCCCATGCTCGTTTTTGTCATCTGAAGCAGCTTGACCCGCGTGGCGCTTATCTCAAAACGATAGTTTGTGTCGCCGAAAGAACGACTGTTTCCACGGGTTTGATGCAACGAAGAAACCAGTCGCGATACTTGATACCTTCACCACTTCGATCCATTCCATGAGCCCTTCTTCTGCCTCCACCGACAACGCAGTTGCAAGGCCTGCGGGCTGCTGGCGATCCTGATAAGCAGTCCGAACGTTGCTGGAAAGCCTTGCAATTTCAGCCGCGTTCGTGTTCCACTTGTTAATTTGTTAATACGGTGGCGTACAATATCTCTCTTCTCGTAGGCGACAGTGCTCTACCGCTGCGTCCATCCCGAACTCTTCGAAGCGCTTGATGACTGCGTGCTCGTAATTGTACACTGTCCTGGAGAACGTTTTGGCACATGCACGATTTCCCTTGATGCTCGTTCACCCTTGGTGCCGCGTCATCACGTTGCGCTGTGGCCCAAGCACATCAAATGCACATCGAACGTCAATATGTGTTGACCACACTAAATGACGTACTCCACGTCACCGATCTAATGCTTGGTTCAGTGAAAATGCCTCAGAGTTGCTTCGAATACAAGGGCGGGCCTTTTAGGATATCAAGCCCTTTGAGATTAACAGTTGAGTAGATGTGCCGATTTGTAAATACGATCATTGCAGTGGTTTCGCAACGAGTGTTTTCGCTCCCATTCCCATAAAACTAACCACACAAATAAGACGAATGATGAAATGTGTGGGAAAAGCCGTTGGATTTCGCCAAATGTGTGGTCAGCTATCTTTTCCCACGGAACGCATTTTTTGTTTTACACGCAAGTTTCCACTCGAGATCGTCGTGATACGTTGGTGTGCATTCAATTTTGCGCGATAGCTCGTATGCTGCGTATGACATGTTCGAGACACATCCAGGTGCAATATGTGAGCCTCGAACATTCCTTGTACATGCTGCGAGCGTCGGTCATATATTGTTCTTTGGGTTCTACGTGTGGATTTGCGAAAATACAAAAATCAATTCCATTCAGCTCCATTACATCATTTTGTGGGAATGTAAAACAGCGCTTTCGAAATCTCTCAATTAATAATCCAATTACTCTCAGGCTCAAATTGTGAAAAATGGGTTTCAGGCGTGCGAAAAGTCTCAATTGCCTTCAAACTGTACAAAAAATATACTCAAATTGACAGATACGATAGGGCAACATAATTGCGAGTCGAATTGAATTGTTTGTAGTAATTCTTCGTACATCCTTTCCCGGTCGGTCTCAAAACACTATTCCAGTACCATTTTGCCTCTGGTCCGAAATACCGTATTCCATTTATTCGTGTAGACTGTTTCGTCATGGAGACAGGAAGAATGCAGCCAATCAACAACGAGAACGAAAAACCGTGAAAATCTTACGCAATCATTTCGGCTCGGGTCAGATATATATATATATATATATATATATATATATATTGATGTTTGTATACCCTCGGAAAACAGTTACCGTTATTCGGCCTTTTATCCCGAAATTGCCCATTCCTCACTGGAATATGGAATTTTCTCTTTCACGTCCAAATATTGATTATGTGTCTTTACGAAGAATAGGAATATAGTAATCGTCGCAATAAAAACGCAATATAAACTTGATGTTTGTATTGATCGCGACGCATGTACAAATATATTGTACTTAACAGTTGAAACAGATGTGGCGTCAAAAATTGACCGTTTTGCGCTTATTATTTGTCTAGGAGCTTGTAACGGGGCTGCTGTGCTAAATACGAGGCAGCACAGCAGACTCCCAATTAGTGGCTCAACCTGATTTCTGGACGACCCTGGTCGTCCCATCAGACAGCTCACTATTTAGGTTAGCTCCCTCATTTTCATCACTATTCATGATCTGAATACAAAAACCTCAGAGTTGAAAATACCGAGTTCAGCGCAGTTCCTCTGCGCTTCACCCATCGCTTCCTCGTAAGTCCTCGTGCAAGCTGCGTCACAGAGAGCACTCCCGTGGCAGAGCTCTAACATTGTCAAACTTCACAAAATTGTCCATTTGTAGCATATTTTCAGATTTAGAATGAATGGGATATTCGTATTTTTCAAATTTAGAATGAATGTAAAATGCATGCTAAATCTGAAAGTATGCTAGTATGCTACAAACAGACACGGGATGAAATGCTCACAAAAAACAACATCAGGAGATCGCTTTGAAATCGAGTTGTATTTGATAGTGACTGTTCTGTTGAATGAGAGAAACTTGCACTTGTGAGTGGTACGCCAGCACGTCGCTCACATCGGTGAAGGAGTAGGCGAGCTTGAAGTCGACGTGCTCTATTGCAAACGAAGGCCGTTCGTCCAAGACACGCGCCGTGTGACCGAGACGACAAGACAGATCGACGCTGCTTCGAGCCGCTCTCGCTCGTGGCTTTGAGCCAGCACTTCCCTGCAAATTTCATTGTGGAGACTTGCCACTGGAGTATGTAGCCATGTCATGAATGGTCAAACGAAGCGTGGTTGACGTTGCCTCTCAAGCTTACAGAAGCAGCAGCAGCAGCAGCTCGAGTGCACGTGCGCACTCGCATTCGAGTCGGACGAGCA
Source organism: Pythium guiyangense (assembly GCA_003730235.1). Lineage (NCBI taxonomy): Eukaryota > Oomycota > Peronosporomycetes > Pythiales > Pythiaceae > Pythium > Pythium guiyangense. The sequence continues at coordinate 762,045 of QXDM01000030.1, forward strand.
CTGCTGTTGCGGCTTTGAGTGTCTGAAGCTGAGAGCGAACAGGTGGCTCGTGTGGTTGCTGATCGCCCAAAACGATCAATTGACAGCAGGATGTGTTTGCTTTGACTGCGCGCGAGCATGATGTCACCACGCGTGACTCGTTGACGAAATGTGTTGACGAAGTTTTTTGTAGGATTTTCCTCTCATTCGACAACCAGCGCGGTTCCCTCGCGGTCTTCGACTTTGCAATACGATATCCTAGTCAAGATTCCATTTATGTCAGTGCGCGAGCCACTCGGGCTCTCAAATCGCAACAAAGAGAGCTGAAGCAATGACAACGACACGTCGAATTCTGTTTTCGGTGAAGAAAAACGCGCGTTCTCTCCCTCGTACTTTAGTGGATTCCCTTTCTTTTTGCGTGCACATCGATTTGCTACATGTACAGAGGAGTACGAAACTCTTAATAATGTATTCGTCGTCGACACGTACGTCAGATACACAGGCTCAACATTTATTTACCTCTGAACTACAAAAAGGCAACATGATGTGTTCGAGTGTTGTTGCCTCATGAGATCCTTCCGGCGCAGCAGCAACAGCAGCAGCGGCGGCGACTCCTCCTCCTCCTTGCCATTCGCGATTCTCCCCAGTCTCAAGTACGCACGCGCGCACACACGCACGCCAGACACACCGCGCGGGTCTCGCATAGCACTTGCGTCCTTGCAGACACACGCAGTTGTTGTCGTCGCGTCTTCATCGTCCAGCTCGTAATACCTCGCGACTCGCACGAGCGCTTGCACCGCCGCTGCCATGGCCGAAGCGCATCAAGCCACAAACGTCTTTGACGAGCACAAGCGCGGCGTCGAGCTGCTGTACTCGGACGAAGGCATCCGCGTGTCGTTCACGATCCCGCCGCCATGGGAGATGCGTCAGCGCGTGCTGCGCTCGTACTTTCATATGCAACGCGCGATCCAGAAGCGCGTCTACCCTGCGCCGCCGCTCGCTGCTGTCGGAGTCATGGTCGCAGTCGTCGCTGCGGTCGTGCGTGCTCCATCTGACTCGTGGTGGCGCACGAGCGCACTTGCACACGTGACGTGGGCGATTGGGAATGCGCTCGTGCCGTTTGCTGATAGGCTCCCAACGTCGCTCTACGTTGGGTACTTGGCCGCGTGGGCGAGTTTCATCGGCGTGCTGCTGCTCATGTGGCTCCAGCGCATGATCCTGCGTCTGCTGCTGAGCTACCGGCGGTGGCTCTACCTCGGTCCGCGCGAGAAGAGCACGGCCGTGCTGCTCTGGGGTGCTGTGCTCAAGGTCTTTGGCGGCCGCAACCCACTTACGTACTCGTTCCAGGACGCACTGCCGCGCTTGCCGCTGCCGGTGCTCAAGGACACGGTCGCGCGGTACCTCAAGTCGGTGCACCCGCTCTTGTCGGACGCTGAGTACGCCGAGACGGTCAAAATGGCCGAGGACTTTGTCAAGAACGAAGGGCCGAAGCTGCAGTTCTACTTGACGCTCAAGTCGTGGTGGTCGAGCAACTACGTGACGGACTGGTGGGAGAAGTACGTGTACCTCAAAGGCCGCACGTCGCTCATGATCAACAGCAACTACTACGCGCTCCCGAACGCCAACTTTGACTTCAGGATCACGCACAAGCAGACGGCCATGGCCGCGGGTCTCATCCACGAGTTCATGCTGTTCAAGCAAGAGCTTGACCGCGAGCAGCTCGCGCCGCAGCTCATCCGCGGCATCGTGCCGCTCTGCATGAGCCAGTACCAGCGCCTGTTCTCGTGCACGCGCATCCCTGGCCGCGAAGAGGACACGCTCAAGGTCTTCCACCACAAGTCCAAGCACATCGCCGTGCTCTGCCGCGGCCGGTTCTTCAAGATGCCGCTGTTTGAGAAGGGCGAGCGCGGGCGCCTGCTCTCGAAGCACGAGATGCAGCGCCAGCTCGAGTGGATCGACGCGACGGCAAAGGCGCTCGGCGCGTCGAGTGACGCAGAGGCGAACCTCGCCGCGCTCACGGCCGCAGGACGCATCGAGTGGGCGGAGAACCGCGAGAAGTTTTTCTCCGAGGGCGTAAACAAGCGCTCGCTCCACGTCGTCGAGTCCGCTGCGTTCGTCGTCGTGCTCCAGGACAGCGTGCCGGCGGACTGGACTGCGATGGGCAAGGAGCTCATCCACGGCAGCGGCGGCAACCGCTGGTTCGACAAGAGCTTCAACCTCGTCGTGTTTGCGAACGGCCTCTCGGGCATCAACGCCGAACATGCGTGGGCCGACGCCCCCGTCATGGCGCACGCCTGGGAGCACGTGCTCACGACGCTCACGTACACGCATCCGTTCGACGCTGCAGGCGAGATCGTCCCGCGTCTTGAGACTGAGCGCTCGAGCGCGCTGCCAGCGTGCAAAGTGCTCGCGTGGGACCTATCGACTGGTCTCGCGCCAGCGGTGCTCAAGGCACTCGACGATGCGAAGGCTGCGATCGCGGACTTTGGGCTCAAGGTCATCGTGAACGACGACTACGGCAAGGGCCTGATCAAGAAGTTCCGCGTGAGTCCCGACGGGTTCATCCAGATGGCGCTCCAGCTCGCGTACTTCCGCAACGCCGGCACGCTCACGCAGACGTACGAGTCGAGCATGACGCGCTTGTACCGCGACGGTCGCACCGAGACCGTGCGGCCCGTGACGGACGAGTCCAAGGCGTTTGTGCTTGGCATGCACGACGCGGCGCTCTCGAACGCCGACAAGCTCAAGTTGCTCCAAGCGGCGTGCGACGTGCACCAGGACGGCTACCGCGGCGCAATGTGCGGCAAAGGCGTCGACCGCCACCTCTTTACGCTCTACTGCGTCTCAGTCGGCTTTGGCATCGAATCGGCGTTCCTCAAGAGCGCGCTCGGGCGTCCGTGGCGCCTGTCGACGAGCCAGCAGCCGCAGCAGCAGACGGACAACTGGCCCAAGGTCTTCAAGACGCTCGAAGGCACCAAGTTCTCGGTCAAGGACGCCGTGAGCCCAGGCGGCGGCTTTGGTCCCGTCGCAGAGGACGGCTACGGCGTGAGCTACATGATCGCCGGCGAAGACGCCATCTTCTTCCACATCTCGAGCAAGAACGCGTGTCCGACGACCGACTCGACCAAGTTCTCGCAGGACCTGCTCCAGGCGTTCCAGGACATGAAGGTGCTCTGGCAGTGAGTGAGCGACTGACTGCGCTCGTATGAACGAGTGCTACGCGCTCACTCGTCTGTTTGATAGTCAGTCATCTTGTGTGTATCCGTTTGCTCAGTAGATCTCCATGCACTCTGTCGTTCATGTGTCTTTGAGGCGATCGCGACTCGGTTCGTTCACGCCCATGCGCTCATTCGATACGGTCAATGGTGGTCGCCTACGTCTTCACGACACACTGGCGCGTCACTCTCTCTCTACGCCACGTGCCCAATGGACTTGCCGAGGATGAGCTGCAGAGAGAGAGAGACAGACAGACAGAGTCGCGTACGTGAGCCACTCGTGTCTACAGAGAGAGAGAGAGAGATCCGCACGGACGCACCTTGTCGCCTGGCTGGATCGTGAACTCAAAGCTCGCAGGCGCTTCGAACACGAGCACGACCGTCGAGCCGAGCTTGAACTGCGCCATTTCGTCGCCGCGTACGGCGTCGATGCCGCCAGGTCCGTACTGCTTCGAGAGGCACTTGCCCATGAGCGCGTCCTGCTCCTTCGTGTTCGTGCGCAGCTCTGGCTCGCTCGTGACGACGATCGAGCCGACGTTCGTCGCGCCAACGGCCGTGAGCGAGAAGAAGCCGTGGGTCCAGTCGCCAAGGAGCGCGACGCGCTCGTTCTCGACAAAGAGGCTCGGGATGAGACGCGCAGCGACCTTGTTCACAGGGAAGAGGTTCCCAGGAAAGTGCCGGCGCTCGTGCACGTGCCAGTCCACGGGTGCGTGGATGCGGTGGTAGTCGCCTGGCGCGAGGTACAGCACGCAGTGGAACATCTTCTTCCCCTCGCTGCTCGGCTCCTCGGTGCCTGCAAAGAACGCGGGCGTGTCGCCGAGGAACTCGTCGAGACGGTACCGCGCGCCTTTGATCTGCTCGAGCGTCGGGACGCCAGATGACGCGTCGACAACGCCGATCGACGCGACGGTGCCGTCCACTGGACTCGCGATGTGGCTCGTATTCGAGTCGAACACGCGCGCGCCGTCCTTGAGCGGGCGCGAGAAGAATTCGCCGAGGTTGCAGTAGTCGTCCAGCGGTACCTAGTGCGCCAGCAAGACGACAACGGCCGAGAGACTGTCAGTGAGTGCGTCTAGCGAGCGACAGACAGCGTCCTTGACATGTGGAGACGCACCGCATCTCGTCGAGCTTGCAGTCAAAGACGAACGTCCAGGCTTTGTAGAGCGGCGCGCGGAGCCACACGGGGCTGGATCAGGCAAGCAGTAGGATGTATGAGTGAGCGAGCGAGTGTAGGAGTCGCGGTCATGACCCAATCAAAGTGCGCGACGTACAGCTCTTTGTCGTGCACTTGGCCCCAGAGACGCGAGGCGGCGCGGTACGGGAAGAGCTTGATGGACTCCAGCTACAGCAGCAAGCGCGAGTGAGCAGGTGCTCAGGTCCCGTGCACACTCGCACAGCAGGAGGAACGGAGAGCGAGATGCGCACCTGTCGCTCCGTCGCCATCGTCTCTTCAAACGCAGTCGCGTTGCCAGGGAGGCGGCGCAGCGCAGGCGCCCGGTGGCTCTTGCGCTCGTCCTCGCTCGGGTTGTTCAGGTGGTAGAACTGCAGGAACGCAATGAGCGCAAAGCCCGAGGCCGCTGGGATCTTCCAGCTCCGCGCAAAGATGCTCTCTTCCGCCTCTGCGCCAGTCTTGGTGCCTACATTGCCGCCAGTCGACGACGAGTAGCGGCTAGTCGAGCCATTGTAGTCATACCCAAGAGCGTGTGAGCACAATGCGAGACCATCGCTGGTCGCTCTGATGCACGAGTCGGCCTTGCACAAAACAGACAAGACTCTTGTGGAAGCAGCACTGTCGTCACCACAAAAGCAGTAGTAGCGCAATGCAAGACGCACCGGTGGCTCGTGCGTAGCGTGAGCGTCGAGCGACGGCTGCGCGTCGTCGAGCGCAGGAGGAATGCAGTCGCAACCATCGCTCCGCTGCTCAAGTCTCGTGCTTCTTGGCTCTGTGACTCGGATGTGAGATGGCCGCACGCTTGATTTGGTCATGTGCGCTACACAAATATGGTGTGGCTCGGTGGTGTGACGTATCGTCTGGATCAAGTCCGAATCGACGTCTTCACTCTTGCGTTCGTGCTTGACGACGCTCGGTCGTGCTTTCATGCTTGCGCTGCTGCGCCTCGACCAAAACTACTGTATGTATGATGTCAGTGACAGCTCTCATTTTGGTAGTGCGAGCTGGCCGCGCTCAACATTGCTTGCATGTACTGACGACCAGCGTCAAAAGACAAGGACTTGCTTCTCGAGACGAGCGTTGTTGTGAGCTCGACAATGTCCGCTCTCTTCGCTTGAAGACGGAAGCAAATCGGACCAGACGCCAGCAAACAAGCGTCAACCAAGCAAGCATGCGAGCACCAGAACGCGAGCGTCACGGACCAAGTCTGCGCCTACTTGACGACGATGTAAACGCGATGCGATACCAAACAATCGCACTTAGTGCCTGAAATACTGTAGTACGACCACGTTGATGCTGAGACTTGACAGTCACTTCCCGATCTTCGTCTTCCTGCACGACCGACCGCCAAGATTTCCTGCAGACACGCGCAAGACTCTTTTGCTCAACGCACGCACGCACGCGACAACAAGATGGCGAGCAAGAGCACTAACGCCGTGCCGCCACTGCCGGACGTCGCAGCGCAAGACATCGCAGCGCACGTCAAAGTGCTGCGCGAGAGCTTTCAAACTGGCGCAACGAAAGACGTGGCGCTGCGCAAAAAGCTGCTGCGGCAGCTCCAGACGCTCATGAAAGAGGGCGAGGCAGCGATGAAGGACGCGATGTGGAAAGACCTGCACAAGCACCCGACTGAGGCGTTCCTCGCCGAGATCGCGCTCGTGAACGCCGAGATCCAGGACCACCTTGACTATGTCGACGACTGGGTGGCACCCGAGTCGGCGGCGACAAACATTGTGAACATCCCAGGACTGTCGTACATCCACCGCGAGCCGCTCGGCGTCGTGTGCGTGATTGGGACGTGGAACTACCCAGTGAACCTGCTCTTCACGCCACTCATCGCTGCGATCTCGGCCGGCAACACGGTGCTCGTGCGCCTGCCAGGCGACGACACGACGCGCCACCTCAACAACGTCCTCATCGCGCTCTTTGACCAGTACATGGACAACCGCTACGTGCGGTACGTCTACGGCAGCGTGGAGGAGACGAAGGCGATGCTGCGCGAGAAGTACGACCTCATCTTCGCCACGGGCGGTTGCTTTCTTGGCAAGATCGTCGCGCGCGCGGCCGCTGAGACGCTCACGCCCACGGTTCTCGAGCTCGGCGGCAAGAGCCCAGTGATCGTCGACGCAAGCGCAGACTTGGCGCTCGCGGCGCGACGCATTGCGTGGGGCGCGTTCTCGAACGCTGGGCAGACGTGCGTGCGACCAGACTACGTGCTCGTGGACGCCGCTGTCGGCGACGCGTTCGTGCAGTTGCTCGAAGGTGCGATCACGCAGTTCTACGGTCAGGACCCGAAGGTGTCTGAGTGCTACGGCCGCATCGTGAACCAGCGGTCGGTTGAGCGCCTGCACGCGATGCTCGACGCCGACTGCGCACGCGTGACATTTGGCGGTGAGAGTGACGCGGCCGAGCGGTACATTGCGCCGACGCTGTTCAACTTCCGCTCGGATGTCGACGCGTTCGAATGCAGTGCTGTGATGGCGCAAGAGCTCTTCGGGCCGCTTCTGCCGATCTGCTACTACCGCGCGGGCGACCTGAGCGCGCCGCTGGCGTTCATCACGGCGCGCGAGAAGCCGCTCGCGTTGTACGTGTTCACGACAAGCAGCACGACGAAAGCGCGCGTGACGCGCGACACGAGCGCCGGGAGCATGGTCGTGAACGACACGATGATGCAGCTTGCGAACCCGCACATCCCGTTCGGCGGCGTTGGGAACTCGGGCATGGGCGCTTACCACGGCAAGTTCGGCTTCGAGGCGTTCTCACACCGCAAGGCCGTGCTGCACAAGTACAGTCTCTTGGACCTGCCGCAGCGCTATGCGCCGTACTCGCCGGCGTCCGAGCGCGTGCTGCGCATCGTGCAGCACCCGTTCTCGCGGTCGTTCTACCGTTCGCTCAAGTTCGCGGCGTACGCTGTAGCGCTCGCGTTTGTAGCGTTCGCGATCAAAGCGGCGTCGCTCGACAAGGCGCTCGGGCACTGGCTGCTCGCAGACGAGTAGAACGAGGTGCCAGAGTGCGCACGAGTCCTAGTCGATGTCAATGTGTGAGCGTGAGAGCTGTAGTACGAGCGAATCTTAGCGTGCACTTGTCGTTTGTATGTTTTGAAGCGAATCATGGATACTGTCGCGATTGTGTGGACAGTTTGGCGCTGTACCAGTATTGCGGTACAGTCGAGGGACGTTTGACTTGGCTTCAGTGACGAAGCGTCTTCCATACAAAAACCAAGATGTTCTCATGAAGCGCTGCACATCGTGTCGTGAGACTGCTCGACGTGAGTCGCCGCGACTGACGAAGCGGAAGCGGAAGCGCTCGACTGCTCGCGGATCCGCTGCTGCTGCTGCTGCGATGCTCGACCCTTCCAGCCACGAGTGCGTCCATTTGCGTGCCTCTTTCTTGTGTCATAGCGATCGCTCAGCGCCTCGCCTCGCCGCACACACACAGTCCAACTCGGCTCGTAGCAGTGCACTCGTCTGTTGCTTCGTCGTGCTGACTGCGTGTCTCTGTCTCCCTGTCTTTCGATCGCCATGGTGGTTCTGCTCCTGTCGGCGACGACGACGGCCACTCGCAGCGCGTACACGGCGGCGGCGGTCGTCGCGCTCGTGTCCGGCTACATGCTGCTCTTCGGCTCGCGCTCGCGCGCGCAGGCGACGCACCGCCGCATCGTCCACGGCAACTCGAAGCTCAACGCGTTCGTCGCCGACGTACGTAGCTCATTTGCATGCTCGACTCGCTATCGTCACACAAACGAACGAGTGGTCGTGCGCAGTTGGTCTTCGTCCTCTCACATGCACATACCTATCGTCCATACGATCATGACCTGAGCAGAAGATGCAGCCGATCGTCGACCGGTACGCACCGACGTGGTGGGCGAACGGCCACGTCCAGGTCGTGCTCACGTTCCTCGTGCCGCAAGCGCGCATCGAGTACCGCCGGCAGGTCCTGGAGCTCCGCGACGGCGGCCACGCGTCGCTCGACTGGGCGATCGAGTCGTCGGGTCCGCACGCCGAGCGGCGAGACGCTGCGCGACGACTCGCCGATCGTCGTGATCATGCACGGCCTCACGGGCTGCAGCGACAGCATGCGGTCGCTGTGCGCCGAGGCGCTGGTGCACGGCTACCGGCCCGTGGTGTTCAACAAGCGCGGGCACGGCGGTCTGAAGCTCGCGACGCCCAAGCTCCAGGAGTTCGGCTGCGTCGCGGACCTGAAGGAGGGCATCGCGCAGATCGAGCAGGCGTTCCCGTCGAGCAAGCTCTACGGCATCGGCTTCTCCGCCGGCTCGGGCCTCCTGTGCTCGTACTTGGGCGACACGGGCAACCGCTCGCGCCTGGACGCCGGCGTGCTCATCTCGCCCGGCTACAACGCCTTCGACCTCTTCTGCCGCGGCCGCATCCACCGCTTCTACGACTTCCTCATGACGCTCACGCTCCAGCAGCTCCTGCGGTCGCACCGGCGCGAGCTCGAGGACGTCGTGGACGTCCCCACGGCGCTCAAGGCCACGAGCATCCGCGAGTTCGACGAGCACGTGTACATGAAGATGCACGGCTACAGCGACCTGGAGACCTACTGGGTGCACAACAACCCCACGCGCGCCATGGACAACATCATGCGGCCGTCGCTCTGCATCAACGCCTGGGACGACCCCGTGTGCACGAAGGAGACGATCCTGTACGAGCAGTTCGAGCAGAACCCGCTCGCGATGCTCATTGAGACTGAGAAGGGCTCGCACTGCGCCTTCTACGAGGGCCACGTGCGCCTCAAGTCCTGGGCTCACGGCGCTGCGATGGCGTACCTCGACCACGTCCGCGCGTTTCAGCACGACCCTGCGAACGCCAGCGACAAGGTCATTGACGACTGCGGCGCAGTCAAAGCAGCTGAGAAAGCGTAGACCATCACTCTGTGTCTACAATTACAAGACCATCATTCTTGCACACATAGCTCACACTTCGCGCTTGATCGGATGCCGCAGCGCCTCGAGCTCCTGCTCGTGTCGCGCTCGCACGCGCGCCATCTCGTCTTCGCACTCGTTCAGCTGGTGCTGGAGCTGGTGCACTTGGCGCTGCAGCGCCGCGCGCTCGCTCTCGTCTGCAGCTGCGGCTTTGCGCGCCGATGGCCGCTCAGTCGCAGTCTCATTGCTACTTCCGCTTCGCTGGCTGCGTCGCGCTGCCATGTCCTGGTACTGCGCCTTGATCTGCTGGAGCTGCGCGTGCATCTGTTCTCCGAGCTCGGCGCGGATCTGCACTTCGAGCGCGAGCTTCTCGGCGTTCACGGCCGAGAGCTGGCGCCTCAGGTCGTCATTCTCGAGCTCGAGTTCCGTCTGAGTGCACGCGTCGAGACGAGCGACGGCGTCAGCGAGAGGGACTGGAGAGAGAGAGAGAGAGACTGACAGACGCAGACGTACCACTCGGATCTCCATCATGTGGTGCTCGAGCTGCGCGACGTCAGCGACTTCAAGCGCCTTTGACGACGCGTCGCTTCCACTCGAAGGCTCAGAGCGCACGGCGTCTGCGACTGCGTCTGTTTCTACTGCTACTACTTGCTTTGCGCGCTTCGCCGCTGCTGATCGCACGCCTGAGGCTGCGTCGGCGTCCCGTGCGCGCTTGACGGACGCCAGTTTAGCTGCTGTCGAGTACGCGAGCACGGGGTCGCGGTGTTTGCGCACAGAGCCTCGCACACTCGGCGTCTCTGCCTCTGCAGTCGTCGGCTCTTGCTCGCTCTCGTGCGTCTTACTGCTCTTTGCCGCTTTTGTCTTCAAGCGGCCGTCGAGGTCGTAGAAGAACGTTGTTGCGCCTGCTCGTCGCGCCTGCGAGCGCGTCTGCAGCGCAGTCGGCCGCGCTGACTGCTGCACTGGCACGAGCTCACGCGCGACGGCGCTGTACTTGAGCGTCCGGAGCGTCTCGTCAAACTCGTGGCTCGACGGGTTCACGGCCACGATCATCACGAGCGGACCGCGCGCTTTGCCCACGAGGTTCTCCTGAAAGAGCTGCACCACACGAACACGCGAGTCAGTCAGTCAGTTTGTGTGTGTGTGTACGTTAGAGACAGCAGCCGCAGTAAGACGACACGACGGACGCACGCGCGTGAGCTTGGACTCGCGGAACGGCACCATCTTGTGCAGCGCCGGCGCGTGCTGTTGATTCCACCGCAGCGTCTCTAGGCACCGCATGAGGTTCATGAGCGAGCCGTTGATCTTGCTCGACTCCTGCATGCGCAGACCCGTGGCACCGGTCTTGGCGCTGCGCTCCGAGCCGGCGAGGTCGACGATCGAGACTTTGCTCCGGAGCGCCGCGGATCCGTCCATCGCGTGGTAAAAGTGCAGCGTGAAGACGCAGTGGCTCCGGCTCGAGTCGACGTTGCAGCGCGTCTCGGCCACTTGCTTGTTCTGCAGACCGACTGTGAGCAGCGCTTGGCCGTCTGCGAGCGACGCGATCGGCTTCTCGAGCATGCCGCGCACTTGGATCGTGCCGTCGCAGTCCTGGAGCCGCAGCGCGCGGCGCTTGCGCCTCGTTGGTGTCGCGAGCAGGTCGTAGACGTTGTCGTTGTAAATCTCGAGGTACGACGCCGTGACGTGCGTCACTGGCGCCGCGTCGTTCTCTTTGCGCCGCCGGAGCTCCTTGATCACGTACGCGAGCGCGCGCGGGAGCATCCCCGGGTGCTCGTCCGTGCCGCTGATCGTATAAGTCTTGCCCGAGTTCGTGACACCGTAGGCAAACACGAGGCCGCTCTGGCCGTTGAACGCCGCCTGAAGCACGGGCTTGGTCGTCGCGACGAAGAGCTCGCGCTGCGCCGTCGCAGGCGCGAAGATGCGCGAGAACTGGAACGACGTCGCAGCGCCTGTCGAGCGATAGGCTTGGGACGTCGTAGGCGGCTGCGCGACCATCGTCGTGTCCGACACGACGCGGAAACAGTCGCTCGTGTCGGTCGACGCTGCGCTGCTGTCGCTCGCGAGCGGACGGATGCGGATCACGATCTGCCAACCACACACGTAGACACGCAGGACACATGAGCGCAGCACTCACATAGATGCTCGTGCATGCAGATAGTGTTACGCACCTGCACGCGGCTTGTCGCGGTCGCGTCATTGCTGTCGTGGTCGTCATTGTCTGTTGCGTCTGCGGTGAGTGCGGCGCTAAAGCTGAGTTTGCGCGCAATGTCGAGCTCGTGCTCGTACACGACCGTGCGGTTCATGTTGCCGCCGCTGCGTACGGACTGCTGCGCGTGCGTCGCGGAGGTCTGGAGCCCGTTGCGCCGCCGGATCGCAAGCGCGATCGCCTCCTTCGAGCTGGCGACCATCTCGTCGCGCATCACGATCGTCCTGATACACTGGCAACAGCACTTGAATATTCAAACCATTCCTATCAATGAATGCTACGATATTCATACATTTGAATAAGTAAATTTAGACATGAGTAAATACTAGTATAAACCCTTTCAAACATGCTACACCCAAATGCCCTCTCGAGTGTTATAGTTGTCCCTCTAGAGCGTGATACACTGGGGGAAACTACAGAACTGGCACCCACAAGCAATCGCTCAGACTGCGACGACCGACCGACGCTCTTGACGCGCGCGCGCTCTCTCTCGTGCTCGACGACGACGACGAGGACGCCCTCGCCTCGACTCGCGCGCGCTCGCTGCTGCGCTCTCGTATCGCTCGCTCGCTTGCTCTCAGTCTCTTCTCGACGCACACGTGCTCGATTGACCGCTCGCTGCAACTGCACGACGTTGTGACGCTACACATCTGCGACGGCTGCTGCAATGGCACGAAAAGAGTTCCACAAGGTGTACAATGACACCCAGAGCGGGCGCAAGGCGCTGCTCGCGCGCTTGTCGGCGTTCCACGTCATGGTCGCAGTCGTGTCGCTCGGCGCGCTCGCGCTGCTGCTCGAGTACGCGTTCATCGCCGACAGCGGCGTCATCACAGTTCCGCAGTACCTCCAGCAAGAGGTGGACGAAGGCGCAGACCTGTACCCGGACGAGATCGTGGCGTCCGAGCTCGGGCGCGACGTCGACGAGGTGGACCTCGTGCACCTGAGCCTGCTGCACGAGGCGTGCTTGAACCACAAGGACGCGATCATCCCGTGGACGTACGGCCGCGACGGCACCGTGGCGGTCCCGAGCGTGCTCATTCACCGCGACGACCCGAACCTGATCGACAAGATCCGCGAGTGCCCAGACATCGACCTCTTCCTGCCGCTCGGCATCCGCGGTCACGGCTACTGCGAGGACTCGATCGCGTACACCAAGTGTACGCGTGTATACGATCGATCGTCTGGCGTCGTGGCGCTCGTACTGACCTTCTGGCATCTCTCTGTGTATGTGCACATGACAGTCCTCAAGACGCGCATGCTGCCTGCGTGGGCCGTCGAGATGACGTACTTTGACAAAGCCTCGGGCAAGACGCTCACGTACCACGAGCTGTGTCCGAAGACGCCGATGATCTTCTTCAATCACTACTGGGACGGCATCCCGAACTCGCCGGCGTGGCCGCGGAGCAAGCCGCTGTACCTGATGGCCAACATCGAGATGTACGAGCTCCAGGCGAAGCACTACTGGGGCGTCGACGCCGTGCTCTGCAAGACGGCGATCTGCGCGCGGCGCGTGCGCCTGTGGTACAAGCAGGAGGGCAACCCGCGCAAGACCAAGGTCTTCTACACGCGCCACACGTCGTCCGACGTCGCGACGTTTGCGCGCCACACGCTCGGCGCGCGTGCGATCGCGCCCAAGAACTTCACGGACGTGGCGTTCGTGCACGCCGTGGGCACGAGCGTGCAGAAAGGCACGCGCCCAGTGCTCGACTGCTGGCTCAAGCGGCCCGACTTTCCGAAGCTCACGGTGTACATGCACCCGGATGTGTGGAGCGACGAGATGCGCGCGGCGTACGACGCGCGGCTCACGAAGAGCCAAGTGCGCATCGAGCTCGGGCGCATCGACGCGAACGCGTTCGGGAAGATCATCGCCGAGGCCGCGTTCTTCCTCTGCACGAGCCTCCACGAGGGCTACGGCCACTACATCAACCAGGCGCGCGCGAGCGGCGCCGTCGTCGTGACGACCGACGTGCCGCCGATGAACGAGTTCCTCACGCCGGCGTCCGGCATCCTCGTGCACTCGACGCGCCGGATATTCAAGCAGCAGATCCTCGGCGGGGGCTACATGGGCGAGTACGGCCTCACGAACGTCCCGGGCCTCACGGCGCAGTTTGGCGGCAACGACGTGTGCGAAGCCGTCGAGCGCGTGCTGCGCATGACGCCAGCGCAGCGCGAAGCCATGGCCGCGCGCGCCAAGGCGCAGTACTACGTCGACATGCGCTTCTTTGCGCACAAGATGGACGAGCTCCGTGCGTATGCGCGGCACGACCGCGCAGGGAACCTCCGGACGCCCGCGCCTGGCGACGCCGACGACGCGTAGTAGAAGTGAGAGAGAGAGAGAGAGAGAGAGACCGAGACGTAGCGAAAGGACGAGTGAATGCGAGATGGACATACGACAGAGAGAGCGCGTGCGTGCGCTGGTGCTGCTTTAGCAGAGCGCGACTCCAGTGGCTGTGTGTGTACTAGTACAACGGATAGAGAGACAGACATGGCGCTAGTACACTTGTGCGACGACGTGCTCGGGTCGCGACGCTCGCACGCGCTCAGGCGCCAACGCACTCGCTCGCGCGCTTCGCGACGTCTTGCGCGTCACGTCGCGTCGGAGCGAGAAGCTCGAGACGTCGACGCACGCGCGCGCGCCGCGGAAGAGCTGCTGCACGTCGACGTCGGTCAGGAGCGCGCGCCAGAGCTGGACGTCGTGCACGAGGCCGCTGAAGCCGTACCAGCCTGTGAAGTCGGGCGTCGGCTTGGCGACTGCGAGCCCCGAGATGCAGCCCGAGCCGACGTTCACGTGCGCGAGGCGGCGCCAATCACGATGGAGCGCGCCGGTGCTCGCGTGCCGGAGCTCGCCGTCGAGGTACATGGCGAGCTGCTGCTCGGCGCTGCCGCTGTACGTGAGCACGAGGTGGTACCAGATACTGGGTGAGAGCTCGCGCGCGACGAGCACTGGCGTCTCGCCCGTAAGCACCGACACGCAGAGGTTCCCGTGCGGATCCACGACCACGAGCTGCTTGTGCACGTACGGCCACGCGGCGCTGTCGTCCGTCAGGCTCGTGTCCTGCGCGCCGAGGAGGATGCCGCCGACGAAGCTGTCAGCATCATCCGCGAGGCTGAACCAGAACTCGAACGAGAACGCGCCGGTCGAGGACCGAACGAGTCGGTCGAGCGATCCCGGGAGCGCGACAGCTGAGCCGCGGTCGCGCCAGCGCTCTTCGCGACGCAAACCTGTGAACCGGAACGCGTCGTCGAGGAGCGCGCGCTCGCGCCGGAACGAGAGCGTCAGCGGCCGCGGCATGCTCTGGATGAACGCGCCGAGCTGGTGGCGATTCATGCCGCGCACGGTCTGGTGGTTCACGGCGCAGATGACGTCGCCAAGCGCCACGGCGCCGGACGCCTCAATCTCGCCCATGGCACCGGACGCCGCACGGAGGAACTTGCTCACGAGGATCTTCGTCCCGATCGAGTTGATCTTGACGCCGAGCCACTTGTGGTGCAGCGTCACGACGCTCACGCTGTCCGTCACCGCGTCCTGTTGCTTCTGTGCGTCCGTGTCCTTGGAGCGCGCGCTCGACGCGTCGGACGCCACGCTCTTCGAGTCGCTACTCATCGAGGCGCGCGAGTGGAACGAGAGGCGGTGGCGGTAGTTCGCGTAGTCGCTTGAGACGACCGACTGCTGCTCGCGCTGCCGTTGGGCCCCTGAGTCGCTACTCCGGAGCTGCGCGTCCTGGCGCTCAACCAAGTCCTGGAGCGACGCGACGACACTTGCGAGCGTCGGTCGCGCACTCGGGTCGAGCGCGCACATGGCGGAGACGAGTGTCCAGACGCCGTCACTGACGCTGCTCTCACGCGGTGGGAGCTCGCCACGAGCGACGCGCGTGCGGACGACTGCGTCAGCAGTGAAACCCCAGGGCACGTCGCCGCCAGTCATGGCTTCGAGGATGCACATGCCCAAGCTGTAGACGTCTGCGGCAAAGCTCACACTGGCGCTTGCGCACTCGAGCGTCTCGGGTGCGGCCCAGCGCAGTCGGCACTGTCGATTGAGGATGCGAATGGCGCTAGCATCGCCATCACCATCTCTATCCGTGACTGCTTCGATGCCAGCGACGTTACTGAGCTTGGCGCGACCGTCGGCACTTACGAGGACGTTCTGGCAGCGCACGTCCAAGTGCACGAGTTGATGCTGCTCGTGGAGGTACTGCAGCGCCTGCGCGACGTGCACGAGCGCGCGGAGTACTTGGGTGCCCGCGCCAGTCGCACTGGCGTACGCGTCGAGGGTCTGAGCGTCGCTATTGAGCGCTTCAAACACGACGAACGGCGGCGTCGAGACACTTGAGCCACCGAGGAGTTTGAGCACGTGTGGGTGGTTGAGAGGGAGCCAGAGCTGCGCCTCTCGCTGCAGCGCAGCGTGCGCTTGACGACCCTCGCTTTGCTTCACGAGCACGCGCTTGGCGAGCGGGAGCCACTCGCCTGCGTACACCGCGACGCCGGACGTAGGACTTGTACTGAGCGCTCGGTCGCTCAGCGCAACGTCATTGGGCGAGATGAACCACTCGGGCACGACTGGGACGTCGACGGTCGCAACGCTCAGCAAGCGCCGAAAGACGCGCTTGAGCAGCGCCGCACGGACTGCCGCATCAGCAGCGGACGTGTCGTCGTCATCGTCCTCGAGCTGGTTACCGCTGCTGCTCAGCGCGAGGTTCTCGGCAGCGAACTTGACGAGTGCGAGCGCCTCGCGCTGCGCGTCGTCGTCGCCGCTGAGCTCTTGACACAACACTTCACAGTCGAGTGCCGCACGCTCGAGCTGTTGTGCTGCGACAGCGACGTCCCCGTGCCATTGCGCGTGCCACGTGCGCGCTGCGTCGACGTGCTGTGCTCGACTCGATCGAAACGCAGCGTCGAGCGCCTTGTGGAGCTCAAACAGCTCCTGGCAGCGATGCACGTCAGTCAGACGGCGGATGGTGTTGTGACGCGCGTTGCGCTCGATAATGTGAGCGAGGCGAGCGATCAGTAACTCTGCAGATGCAGACCAACTGAAGGTGCTACTGCTATCGCTGTTGTTGTTGTTACCTCTAGCGAGCGACGTGCTGTCGTCGTGCGCCTCCAAGTGCGTCGCCAGCGCAGTCAAGCGACTGCAGATCGTCGCACAGATCGGCTGGAGCTCGTGCACGTCAGCACACTGTGTTGCGAGCTGCTCGAGCCGCAAGAGCGGGTGCTGACGCATGCGTTCAGGAGCAGGTGCAGCAGTGCAGCGCATATCTGCAGGAAGTCTCGATGTCTTCTCTCGCTCGCTCGCAGTTCTGCTTCTCTGCTGTGTGTCGAGGCGTCTCTTCCAAAGCGCAGCTGTGAACCCATCGACAGTCCGTATAGCAACTACTCATTACCTATCTTGCTTGCTAGTTCACTGCACAGACTCGAAAGGGTTTTAGACTTTGCATTTGACCAGCAGTTTGACAAGCAACAAGACGCCATGACCATGACCAGCGCAAGTACAAGCAGCAGCAAGAGCGCTGGCACATCGTTCCTGCGCGTGCTGCCGGACGAGACGCTCGCTCGCGTCGCTGCGTTCTTGCTTGGCGTCGAGCTGCTTGCGCTCTCTCACGCCAGCAGCGCTACGCTCGAGGCTTTCTCACAGGACGCGTTGTGGTCCTCTCGCGTCGCACCTGCGCTGCTGCCAGGTCACCATGACACAGCACTACGAACGCTCAAGCAGCGATACCTCCGCACATGCACGTCGTTTGCGTTCCCAGGTCGCGCAACAACACGAGCGATAGAACCTGAGCCAGCGCAGGCGTTCGTGCGCGTGTGCTCGACGATGCGCGAAGCGTTTGGGAGCTGGGGCCAGCCGTTCTCGTTCGAGCTGTGGTTCAGCATCGCATCGGACGACAGCAGCTCGTCCATTCTCGTCGGTGGCGTGCTCCTCGGCGCGCAGTCGGTGCGCATCGTGCGAGCCACAGAGATGGTCCCGAGTCGCAGTGCGCAGCTGGTGTACGTCGACGCCAAGCGCAACCTCTTCTGCTCTGTGCTCCAGTGCGCGCATCACGAGGCGCCAGTCGCCCACGCACTGGAGCCCAGTCGGTGGTACCACCTCGCGCTCGTCTATACGGGAGAAGACGAGCGCGTGTTTCTCGACGGCGAGATCATCAAGACTTTCGATGGCCAAGTGCCGCTCGAGTGGCGGCGGCTGTACGCTGCACAGGTCGGCACTGGCTTCGTCGCCGCCGACTCGTTCGCTGCAGCGTACAGACCGACTATCAGCGGCTGGCACGCTTTCCACGGCGTCATCGACGACCTCCGAGTCTATCGATACGCGCTCTCTGCTGCTGCTACCCAACGCCAAAGCGCAGGAGCTCCTATCGCAGTCGACGACAGCGAGGACGCAGAACTTGACGCCGCCGTGTTCTCTCTGAAGCGAGGCGAGCAGCGCGCGATGAAGCGCATCTGCTGCTCGCGGCCGCACGAGCGCTGGTGCCAGGCGCGCGCAGTGGACGCCAGTCGTAGCGAGAGCCTCGAGCAGCTACTCGACCTCGTATGAGCCCATGATACGTACGAGTGTGAACGTTCGTAAGCAACGTCGCATGTGTGGAGCTACTCTGGCCGACCTACGTGCGCAAGAGCAGTCGCGTCCGTCGCGTCTGACTCACACACACAGCTTCGAAGACCCGAGAGACAACGACTGACAAGCAGACTGTAGAGACCAAGCGCTTCTGTCATTCTGCATCACACCAGCTTCCACTCGAGGCGCTCGCCAGCACCAGAGTCTGCTCCACATCGCCACCACAGCTACGCCTTCACTCGCTGTGACCACGACCACTCACTACCGCCATGCCGCGCTACCGCCGCGTCGAGGTGCACACCAAGTCACGCACATGGTGACGGAAGCTGAGCTCCCAACGCCTGCGCCAGGCAACGTCGTCGTGAAGAGCCACTACGTCGGAACCAACGTCATGGAGATCAACATCACGAACGGCGCGTACTCGCTGGCGCCAGCACCGTTTGCTGCGGCCTCGATGCGGTCGGCGAGAAGCGTCACGGCCGTCGAGGTCAGCGACACCGTCACGTTCATGAGTACGTCTCGACTGCGAATCTGCTTGACTAACTCACTGGGAGCGTGGATGCGGCACTCTGTTGCGTCGGGTGCTCACACTCTGTCGACCATCCACTGCCAACTGCTGCTACTGCAGAGTCTGGGGCGTTCGCCGAGTACGTTGCGTTGGCGGCAGCGAGCGCGATTCGAGTGTCGGCCGCCGATCCGAAGGTGCTCCGCTGCTCACGTCCGGCTCGAGCAAGTGGGCGAGGTGAAGTCGGGCGAGACCGTACTTGTGACGGCTGCTGCTTGTGCGACCGGTCCGATCGTCGTGCAGCTCGCAAAGCTCGCGGGCAACCACGGCATTGGCACGTGCTGCTCGGACGAGAAGGGCGAGTGCCTTGAGGTACTCGGGTGTGATCACATGATCAACTACACAAAGGAGGACGCGAACGACGTGCGCAAGGACGAGTACCCGAATGGCGTGAACCTTGCGTTTGAGACCGTCGGCGGCGACATGCTGCGCGCTGCAGTCAACAACGCCGCCGTGCACAACTGCATAATCGTCATTGGCTACGTCTCAGGCTACTAGGCAGTGGACGCGGCGAAGAGGATGTCGGCGGCCGACCTCGTGCCGATCCTGCGCTTCCGCTCGACGTCGCTCCGCGGCTTCATCTCGAGCAACCACAGCGAGCACGTTGCGCCGCACGTCACGCGCTTGCTCGAGCTGATCCAGGACGGGAAGCTCACAGTCGAAGTCGAAGGTGACCGAGTTCACGGGACTCGAGGCGATCTCCGACACGACCAACTACATGTTTGCGAACAAGGGCATCGAGAAGCAGCTCGCGGTCAAGCTCGAGTGCGCGTTAGGACAAGCAGTACGACTGGCAGCAGCACTGACAGTCTGTAAGCACCAAAGGCGGACGTTCTTGTTGAGTCTTTGATGGTCACGCGGTTCGTTCGCTGGCTAGAGAGAGAGTCGCATCGACGTCAATCGGATCTGTGTGTTGCATGGAGCAGCGCTCGTGACGCCCCATACGACGCGAGCTCTAGTGCTCGAACGCGTGCAGCGAGCGACTTGAGCTCTTTAGAACTCATGCTGACGCCTAGTCACTCTACCAGCCGAGCGTCTCGCGATCTCCTGCTTCTTGGCTGCTGATCGGCGGATCGTCGTCGAGTCGGGTCGGCGCGGACGCACACTTGCGTACGACGCAACCACGCGGCGCGTCTCGCGGTTCGCTGCGAACGCAAAGATGAGTGCGAGGAGCGCCGGCTCGATCGCCTGGTGCTGCGCGCACTTGGACCGCGCCACGACGCTCAGGAGCGCGCGCTTGCTTTCGCTCGAGAGCGTCGCGTGCAGCAGCAGACCGTTGTGCGTAGCCTTGAGGCGCGCGTGCGCGAGTCTGATGTCGTCCTTGAGTTGGTACGTGAACCGAGCCGGGTGGACGAGCTGCACCGCTGCGATCGTGCGGTTCGCTTGCAGCGCGCTGTCGAGCATCGTGAGCGCCGAGACGCTGTAATGGCGGTGGTACAGCTGCAGCTCGCGCAGCACCGGGAGCGCCGTCGGCGAGCGCGCGAGGACGCCTGCGAGCTGCTCGATGTGGTCATCCGTGATGTAGTCCTTCGCGTCGAGGCTGAGCGTGAGGAGGCGGCGGCCGAGTTCGCCTTCGAGAGCCTCAAAGAGCGCGCTGACGTCGCAATGCGAGATGAGCCGCACGTCGAGGTGCTGGATGTGCGGGCAACTCGCGAGCGTCGACGCGAGGCACCCAACGTCTTCGTCGTAGAGCGAGAACGTGAGCGTCTCGAGCTGGCGGCCGATCATTCCGACGAACGCGCGCATCCGGTCGACGTTGACAAAGCGCCCGCCACCGTCTAGTGCCACGCGAAGGCGTCCGTCGAGGTACGTGCGGCAGGTCTCGAGCGACTCGCGCTCGATGCGCTCGACGCCTTCCGCGCGCACCCACCCGAGTCCTGCGCCTGGGACGACGACGCACACTGCACCGTCGTCTGGACGGACACACAGCGTCTCGAGCTCGGTGCGCGCCTCGAACGTGCCGGTCCACGCCGGTCTGGTGCTCAAAGCGTTCGCGACGACCTCAACGCGCGCGCCTGGCTTCACGGTCGCGACCATCACGTCGCCTGGCGGACTCATGGCACTGCATTGCGCCGTGTCGCCGTCGAACAGGAGCTCTGCGACGGGGTTCTCGAGCGTCTTGATGTACGTCTCGATGGCTTGGGGCGTGAGGTCTAGGTCGCCGATCGTGTGGAGCGCGAGCGCGTCCGCGAACCGCTTCGGTCGCGGATAGAAGAAGCCAAAGGCGATCCAGCGCCAGCACGCGACGTTCTCGCCCGGACGCGGGTAGTTCTTTGGTGAGTAGCTCTGCGTGTCAATCGAGAGCGGACAGCCGTACCGGAGCGCAGAGAAGCGCGCGGCGTAGTACGTTGGTTCCAAGTAGTTGCCGTCGAGCGTGACTCGGCGCAAGCGCGAGACTGGCGAAGCAGCGGATGCGGCAGCGAATGTGTCTGTCGGTTGTGCTGCCGCTGGAGCTGCTGGAGCTGCAGGAGAAAGCGGCAGTGGCGACAACGAGCCATTGGTGTCACCACCATCACTGACACGCACGATGCGTGGGAGGTCGTCGGGGAACAGCGCCGCGCGCACGATGTCGAGGAACTCGTCTGGCACCTCATTCGGCACTCTCCAGTCGCGCATGACGACGCCAGGCATGACCTTGTCGAGCGCCAGCTCCTCGACGCCGTACACGCGCTTGCTCTTCTCGACGATGCGCGCGAGGATCGTTTGCTCGGCGGCGTTCGAGAGGAAGTCGCTGAGGTTGAGCGTGTGGACGCCGAACTGCCGCGCTGGGTGTGCGAACGCGCGATCGAGGAAGCGCTCGATGATCGCGAGCGACGCCGACGTGAGCTTGCACTTGGCGAACGAGAAGCCGACTGACGCGACTGACGCGAGTTCGTGCGACGGATGCGTCGCTGGCGTCGGCCACACCTCCGCTTGCGCCGGCGCCGTCATGAACGCAAAGAGCATCTCGCCAAGCGCCTCGTTCACGTCGCACTTGGCGTCGTAGCTGCGGAAGTCGACCAAGTAGTAGCGCGGAAACGCTGGTGTCTCGATCAAGCGCGCGTTCAGATCGAACGACTCGGGCACCATCATGGTCGACGACTTGAGCACGCCGAGCCAGAACGCGCGCTTGAGCGCTGGGAACGCATGCAGTCGCTGCGCGTGCGTCCCGAGCGCGCTGAACGCGTTGAGGAGCGCGCGACGGCGTTCGTCCGTGAGCACTTCCCAGTTATTCAGCGGGTAGAACGACAGCGCCAGCGCCGGGACAGCATCGTCGAAGAGCGCCACGCGCCGCGGATAGAAGAAGTTTGGCTCCTGAATTTTGTCTGGCGATACCTTGAGGCGTCCGCAGAGCACGGGCTCGAGCTCATGCAGCAGTCGGTGGCTCTCGACTGCGAGCAGCTCTTCTTCTGGCGCGCCGCGGAACTCGGTCAGGCGCAATGTGCCGTGGCACTCGCATCTACTGCTCATAGTGCATCTGCTGGCGGTCGCGCTCCTGTTTTGCCTGTTTGACTGCGAGCTGTGTGTTGTGGAGACAAATGGATGCACGACGCAGTGTGAGCGGAGCGCTCGAACGCAAAAGTGAGCGTTTGACAAGCCAGCACTCGTTCTGACGGAGTCACCGCGTTTGAGGGCGCAGATTGTGAGTTGTGAGCCACAAAGTCCGCTCTGATTCAAGTTTGATTCAGATTTGACACTCGCAACATGATTTAGAACAGAGTTGCACAGGCCAGTGCCAGATTGTCCTAGGCTAAAGAGAACATGCTTAGTTGGACCAGATAAAGAACAATTGACGCCTGACAAACACTTCGGTAGCATTATACAATACATTTGATTCAGTTTAAGAATCAGAGCTGTATTTAGATAATCAAACGGGTTTTCTATCAAACATAGGATACAAAACATGTTTACACAGTGACCGTAATTTGACGGAATATGTTCTACATTAAGCCCCACTGCATCTAGATTGTCTTGGTCTTGTAAATAAACCAAGTGCAAACTTGCAGATCAATATTTGCTATTACATTTTTCAAACCTATGAAAACAACTAATGTAATGTCTCTAAAATATCCACACACATTTGTTAACATTGATACTACTGCAAATATTTACATGAGTTATTCCGTCAAAATTGTCCGATACCGCAAGTATTTACATGAGTTATTCCTTCAAAATTGTCCGATCACAAATACCATATATCAATCTACAGTAGATGTGAGCGAGAATATACTGGCATTAGTTTGTATGTATGGATCTGATTATCGTGTTGCAAACAAGTACATTAAAGTTTGACTTATCTGTGATACGAAAAGCATGGGCGTCGCAATGGCGGCGAACTCAGACGTCAGCAACGAGTTCCTGGTGCTCTTAGTGGGGAGGTCTCGCTAGGCATGCTGCTTCGGTCGACAGCCGAGCGACGCTCTCTTTCTCACCTATGGCAGCACAAACAAGGGCTGGATGACGACAGCTATGTTTGCGGCGTCGGCGCAGCAATATCCACATGGCGACGAGGATCGTCGCATCCTGCTGCTTCTTGACGGCGCATCTGCGCACCGTTCTCGGAGCAGCTCAGCCACGGAAAGGCACACATACTACCACCTTTTACCGCATCACTACAGCCAAACTGACTTTCGCGATTAGTCATTAAATTCACGTTTTCTCACATCTTGCCAATTGTGAATGCTGACGTATACACGGTTGATACAAAGAAAATGTGAATTAAAATACCTATTCCATACAGTGTACCATTTACCGTATTAAGTCAACATCTATTGCCGTTGATAATCAAGACCAGATTTAGGTTAAAACACAAATCACATGCAAGATATTCAAATTGGGAACTATATAAAATCAACACACTACTACAGATAACGACGATGGCAACGCCATGCAGTTGGTCGCAGTTTGACTCGCGCTTTTGCTACTTTCCACCGAGTCCAAACGACGTTGCCCAACGCCACAAAGTATAATGTTGAAATATAGACAACGTTAATTTCGATATATTGGATTTTATATTGAATACCCTTCTTAAAGCGATCACCACGATTCGATCTCTTTATACCAATATCGATTGACGTTATATATAGACTGTTTGTTGCAAGACCCACTAAAGTAAACTATGCATTCATCCCACACACCGCTCACATTGGCGTTGTGGGTGTTGTACTCTGTTTAGGAAAATACACAGCGTTTACATATACACTCCAGCCAAAAACAAGAACGACACGAAAAATCCGATATTTTCGTCAATTTGGAATGCTTTTCGCCGAGTTTCGGCCAGAAGTCTCGACTCGATGAGACGAAATAAGTTGTGCGCTCTGTTTTGTTTGATTTGTAGTGCATGATGAGAGTCGTCGTGAAGAGTGAAAGAAAACATCAGTTATAGATTTCCGAAGCTCGTGACGTGGTCGACAATACACTAGACCACTTGTGTGCATGGCGAAGAGTTGTGTTGTAAGTAGCAGTGGGTCGTTTCTCTAACTCTTCACCATGACTCTCACCCATGTTCCTTTACTGATATAAATCAAAATTGTTTAAATTGCGCTAGCAAAAAGTAAAAATAACAAAACAGAGCGCACAACTTATTTCGTCTCATCGAGTCGAGACTTCTGGCCGAAACTCGGCGAAAAGCATTCCAAATTGACGAAAATATCGGATTTTTCGTGTCGTTCTTGTTTTTGGCTGGAGTGTATATGTAAACGCTGTGTATTTTCCTAAACAGAGTACAACACCCACAACGCCAATGTGAGCGGTGTGTGGGATGAATGCATAGTTTACTTTAGTGGGTCTTGCAACAAACAGTCTATATATAACGTCAATCGATATTGGTATAAAGAGATCGAATCGTGGTGATCGCTTTAAGAAGGGTATTCAATATAAAATCCAATATATCGAAATTAACGTTGTCTATATTTCAACATTATACTTTGTGGCGTTGGGCAACGTCGTTTGGACTCGGTGGAAAGTAGCAAAAGCGCGAGTCAAACTGCGACCAACTGCATGGCGTTGCCATCGTCGTTATCTGTAGTAG
The DNA here is from genome assembly GCA_003730235.1 of Pythium guiyangense. Lineage (NCBI taxonomy): Eukaryota > Oomycota > Peronosporomycetes > Pythiales > Pythiaceae > Pythium > Pythium guiyangense. The sequence continues at coordinate 786,620 of QXDM01000030.1, forward strand.
TGTGTTGATTTTATATAGTTCCCAATTTGAATATCTTGCATGTGATTTGTGTTTTAACCTAAATCTGGTCTTGATTATCAACGGCAATAGATGTTGACTTAATACGGTAAATGGTACACTGTATGGAATAGGTATTTTAATTCACATTTTCTTTGTATCAACCGTGTATACGTCAGCATTCACAATTGGCAAGATGTGAGAAAACGTGAATTTAATGACTAATCGCGAAAGTCAGTTTGGCTGTAGTGATGCGGTAAAAGGTGGTAGTATGTGTGCCTTTCCGTGGCTGAGCTGCTCCGAGAACGGTGCGCAGATGCGCCGTCAAGAAGCAGCAGGATGCGACGATCCTCGTCGCCATGTGGATATTGCTGCGCCGACGCCGCAAACATAGCTGTCGTCATCCAGCCCTTGTTTGTGCTGCCATAGGTGAGAAAGAGAGCGTCGCTCGGCTGTCGACCGAAGCAGCATGCCTAGCGAGACCTCCCCACTAAGAGCACCAGGAACTCGTTGCTGACGTCTGAGTTCGCCGCCATTGCGACGCCCATGCTTTTCGTATCACAGATAAGTCAAACTTTAATGTACTTGTTTGCAACACGATAATCAGATCCATACATACAAACTAATGCCAGTATATTCTCGCTCACATCTACTGTAGATTGATATATGGTATTTGTGATCGGACAATTTTGAAGGAATAACTCATGTAAATACTTGCGGTATCGGACAATTTTGACGGAATAACTCATGTAAATATTTGCAGTAGTATCAATGTTAACAAATGTGTGTGGATATTTTAGAGACATTACATTAGTTGTTTTCATAGGTTTGAAAAATGTAATAGCAAATATTGATCTGCAAGTTTGCACTTGGTTTATTTACAAGACCAAGACAATCTAGATGCAGTGGGGCTTAATGTAGAACATATTCCGTCAAATTACGGTCACTGTGTAAACATGTTTTGTATCCTATGTTTGATAGAAAACCCGTTTGATTATCTAAATACAGCTCTGATTCTTAAACTGAATCAAATGTATTGTATAATGCTACCGAAGTGTTTGTCAGGCGTCAATTGTTCTTTATCTGGTCCAACTAAGCATGTTCTCTTTAGCCTAGGACAATCTGGCACTGGCCTGTGCAACTCTGTTCTAAATCATGTTGCGAGTGTCAAATCTGAATCAAACTTGAATCAGAGCGGACTTTGTGGCTCACAACTCACAATCTGCGCCCTCAAACGCGGTGACTCCGTCAGAACGAGTGCTGGCTTGTCAAACGCTCACTTTTGCGTTCGAGCGCTCCGCTCACACTGCGTCGTGCATCCATTTGTCTCCACAACACACAGCTCGCAGTCAAACAGGCAAAACAGGAGCGCGGCCGCCAGCAGATGCACTATGAGCAGCAGATGCGAGTGCCACGGCACATTGCGCCTGACCGAGTTCCGCGGCGCGCCAGAAGAAGAGCTGCTCGCAGTCGAGAGCCACCGACTGCTGCATGAGCTCGAGCCCGTGCTCTGCGGACGCCTCAAGGTATCGCCAGACAAAATTCAGGAGCCAAACTTCTTCTATCCGCGGCGCGTGGCGCTCTTCGACGATGCTGTCCCGGCGCTGGCGCTGTCGTTCTACCCGCTGAATAACTGGGAAGTGCTCACGGACGAACGCCGTCGCGCGCTCCTCAACGCGTTCAGCGCGCTCGGGACGCACGCGCAGCGACTGCATGCGTTCCCAGCGCTCAAGCGCGCGTTCTGGCTCGGCGTGCTCAAGTCGTCGACCATGATGGTGCCCGAGTCGTTCGATCTGAACGCGCGCTTGATCGAGACACCAGCGTTTCCGCGCTACTACTTGGTCGACTTCCGCAGCTACGACGCCAAGTGCGACGTGAACGAGGCGCTTGGCGAGATGCTCTTTGCGTTCATGACGGCGCCGGCGCAAGCGGAGGTGTGGCCGACGCCAGCGACGCATCCGTCGCACGAACTCGCGTCAGTCGCGTCAGTCGGCTTCTCGTTCGCCAAGTGCAAGCTCACGTCGGCGTCGCTCGCGATCATCGAGCGCTTCCTCGATCGCGCGTTCGCACACCCAGCGCGGCAGTTCGGCGTCCACACGCTCAACCTCAGCGACTTCCTCTCGAACGCCGCCGAGCAAACGATCCTCGCGCGCATCGTCGAGAAGAGCAAGCGCGTGTACGGCGTCGAGGAGCTGGCGCTCGACAAGGTCATGCCTGGCGTCGTCATGCGCGACTGGAGAGTGCCGAATGAGGTGCCAGACGAGTTCCTCGACATCGTGCGCGCGGCGCTGTTCCCCGACGACCTCCCACGCATCGTGCGTGTCAGTGATGGTGGTGACACCAATGGCTCGTTGTCGCCACTGCCGCTTTCTCCTGCAGCTCCAGCAGCTCCAGCGGCAGCACAACCGACAGACACATTCGCTGCCGCATCCGCTGCTTCGCCAGTCTCGCGCTTGCGCCGAGTCACGCTCGACGGCAACTACTTGGAACCAACGTACTACGCCGCGCGCTTCTCTGCGCTCCGGTACGGCTGTCCGCTCTCGATTGACACGCAGAGCTACTCACCAAAGAACTACCCGCGTCCGGGCGAGAACGTCGCGTGCTGGCGCTGGATCGCCTTTGGCTTCTTCTATCCGCGACCGAAGCGGTTCGCGGACGCGCTCGCGCTCCACACGATCGGCGACCTAGACCTCACGCCCCAAGCCATCGAGACGTACATCAAGACGCTCGAGAACCCCGTCGCAGAGCTCCTGTTCGACGGCGACACGGCGCAATGCAGTGCCATGAGTCCGCCAGGCGACGTGATGGTCGCGACCGTGAAGCCAGGCGCGCGCGTTGAGGTCGTCGCGAACGCTTTGAGCACCAGACCGGCGTGGACCGGCACGTTCGAGGCGCGCACCGAGCTCGAGACGCTGTGTGTCCGTCCAGACGACGGTGCAGTGTGCGTCGTCGTCCCAGGCGCAGGACTCGGGTGGGTGCGCGCGGAAGGCGTCGAGCGCATCGAGCGCGAGTCGCTCGAGACCTGCCGCACGTACCTCGACGGACGCCTTCGCGTGGCACTAGACGGTGGCGGGCGCTTTGTCAACGTCGACCGGATGCGCGCGTTCGTCGGAATGATCGGCCGCCAGCTCGAGACGCTCACGTTCTCGCTCTACGACGAAGACGTTGGGTGCCTCGCGTCGACGCTCGCGAGTTGCCCGCACATCCAGCACCTCGACGTGCGGCTCATCTCGCATTGCGACGTCAGCGCGCTCTTTGAGGCTCTCGAAGGCGAACTCGGCCGCCGCCTCCTCACGCTCAGCCTCGACGCGAAGGACTACATCACGGATGACCACATCGAGCAGCTCGCAGGCGTCCTCGCGCGCTCGCCGACGGCGCTCCCGGTGCTGCGCGAGCTGCAGCTGTACCACCGCCATTACAGCGTCTCGGCGCTCACGATGCTCGACAGCGCGCTGCAAGCGAACCGCACGATCGCAGCGGTGCAGCTCGTCCACCCGGCTCGGTTCACGTACCAACTCAAGGACGACATCAGACTCGCGCACGCGCGCCTCAAGGCTACGCACAACGGTCTGCTGCTGCACGCGACGCTCTCGAGCGAAAGCAAGCGCGCGCTCCTGAGCGTCGTGGCGCGGTCCAAGTGCGCGCAGCACCAGGCGATCGAGCCGGCGCTCCTCGCACTCATCTTTGCGTTCGCAGCGAACCGCGAGACGCGCCGCGTGGTTGCGTCGTACGCAAGTGTGCGTCCGCGCCGACCCGACTCGACGACGATCCGCCGATCAGCAGCCAAGAAGCAGGAGATCGCGAGACGCTCGGCTGGTAGAGTGACTAGGCGTCAGCATGAGTTCTAAAGAGCTCAAGTCGCTCGCTGCACGCGTTCGAGCACTAGAGCTCGCGTCGTATGGGGCGTCACGAGCGCTGCTCCATGCAACACACAGATCCGATTGACGTCGATGCGACTCTCTCTCTAGCCAGCGAACGAACCGCGTGACCATCAAAGACTCAACAAGAACGTCCGCCTTTGGTGCTTACAGACTGTCAGTGCTGCTGCCAGTCGTACTGCTTGTCCTAACGCGCACTCGAGCTTGACCGCGAGCTGCTTCTCGATGCCCTTGTTCTTCGCCAACACGCACGCGTTCACTTCGTTTGAGGACTTGAAGGAGAAGGAAGAACGGTGCTCGTGGCGCAAGACTGAGCGATCGCTAGTGGAACCGAAAGATCTTGATCGACGTGTCTGCTGAGCCCGAGATCATCTTGGTGGCGTCCATCTGGAGCGAGAAGACCGCGGAGCTGTGGCCTTCGAACGTACTCACTGGCGTCGCAGTGTGCCGCAAGTCCCACAGCTGCGCCACGAGCAGACGCAATGGTGATGTTGTGAGTCAAGAAGCGCGCTCTGTGGACACAGTGACGGGGTCCTAGAGCCTCTGTCCTGAATCGAGACGCACCTTGATCACCGAGTCGTACGAGCCCGAGATGACGCGCTGGTCAAGATCGTAGTCGACGCTCATGACGGCGCCGCGATGGCCGAGCAGCGTCGCGACGCACGCGCCTTGGCGGCGGTCCCAGACTTTGACCGAGTGGTCGGATCCGCCTGAGAGGACGCGCTCATCGCACGCCTTGACAAGACCACGAGCAGCAGCAGCAGCGCGAGTCAGTCGTCACTGGACAAGACAGACGCGCTCGAGGATCGCGCACCTTGACGATGTTGAGCTGGTGCTTGGTGTTGTGTCCAGCAAAGTGCGCGACCTTCTGCCCCGCCTCGACGTCCCAGAGCTGGACGCCAAAGCGGCGACAACCAGTCACGAGCGCGTTGTGGCGGTGGTCCCACTGCCATCGCATCTGGTGTTAGTCTCGCATCCATACGACCTAGTGAGCTTCAATGACAAGCAGACGCTGTACCTGCAGCGAGTAGATCGGGTTCGCCGGCGAGTCTGTCAGTGTGCGCAAGAGCGCACCGGACTCGAGGTCCCAGAGGTTGATCGTCGAGTCCCAGCTGGCGCTCGCCACGCGCGTCTCGTGGACGTCGAGGCTGCTCACCCAGCCAGTGTGCCCGCGCAGTGTGTGGTGGCACTTGCCTGTCTACAGCGCATGGTTGTGAACAATAGAGGGAGAGACTGTGCTCGCGCCATCGCAGCAGCGGCCGTGAGTCGTACCTGAAGGTCCCAGATCTTCACGGTCTTGTCGTACGAGCCGCTGATGAGCGTCGAGCCCTGGAACCGCAACGCCCACACCGGTCCGCCATGTCCGTAGAACGAGTGGAGCTTCACGACGCTCTTGCGCTGCCGATGGTGCTGCTGCATCAACGTCGCTGGCGCCTCATTAGGACTCGAGCTCGCGCCAGCGCTGCCACGCCGAGACGCATCGTGCAGATCTATCACCACCACCATCCGCAGCACATACGCGGCGCTTAGTCCCATGGCGCCAGATGTCAAGAGAGAAGCGCATCGTACCTTCGTCTGGCGATAGGAGCGACCAGAGCATCATGCTCCCGTCGTCTGACCCAGAGACCTGTGACGTAGCGACCGTCACCGTGGCATCGCAGTCAGTCTTGACAAAGTTCTAGCGCTTCAGCCTCCTGTTGCAAGTTGCTGGGCGCACCAGCTGCGCGTCGCTGAACTGGAGACACGTGACAGTGCCGTTGTGTCCGTTGAGCGTCGTGATGACTGCGCGGCCGCTCGCCCAGTTGCGCTCGACAGTGTGACGCTCGCGGTAGAGCGCGTTCCAATCGACGGCCGCGGCGCCAGTGGCGCGTGAACGACCAGTCAGAGCAACTGAAGGACGCGTGCTGCCGCCTGTGCCGGCGTACTTGGCTGCAAACGCACACACACGCGCGTAGCCCTGCTTCTCGTCCGACGCGCGCCAGCGCTGCGCGTACATGCGCTGCCAGAACGCGTCGCGCATGACGACAGCGTGGACGAGGCGATGCGCGCTCGCAGCTCGAACGACGTCGCGTGTCTCGAGGTAACTGAGGACGTTCACGAGCAGCACCAGTGGTAGTTCCTGGAGCTGGAGCGCGTCGCCATGCGCACTTGTCAACGCATCATGTTCGTTCATCAGTACCCAGTCAGGGCATTCAGTCGCAAGTGTCGAGATGTGAGGCGTAGAAGCCAATGGACGTACTGCTCTCGCTGCTGCTGGCGTAAGAGCTGCGTCGTGCGCTGCAACGACGTGTGAAGCCGCGCATTTGACTGCGTCTGCGCTTGAATCTGACTCTGAAGCTCATCGACGCGCTGCTTCAGCGCGTTCTCACGCTGTGCTTGCTCTTGCCGTGTGAGCTCTTTCGACGCGAGAAAGCTTCGCATGACCACATAGAGACATATGAGCACTTGCATCTGCACTGAATGAGCGAGATGAGGTGCTATGAGCGACGTACGTGTGATAGAGATGGTCGACCTGGTCGTTCTTTACGTGCAGGTCTTCTTTCACGAGCGCGAGCACGCCGCGCAAGAGCTCAAGCTCGTCTTCGAGCTGCAAGTTGCGCTGGCGAAGACGCTCAAGCTGTGTGTCTTTGCTCTCCGTCATCGTGCTCTCGACAAGAAGCAGGTCGTTGCCGTCCTTAAGAGCGCACGCGCGAGAGGAAGAGCGAGTGTGAAGGTCATGCACAATGATGGAGCGCGAAGCGTTGCGATCTATCATACTGAACAAACAACAATACGATTTCACTATGGTTTGAGACGTCTATTCACTCCGACTTGGCGCGCTATGATTGGCTGACATTGTCGATTTCGATCATCGGAATATAAATGTGATGCATCATCCGTCTCAGCGTTTGACTTGTTTTCTGTATAGCTACATTAAATAGTGAACATTTGATAGTGAAAAAAGCCAAGAAGGCAAACACTCCTTCACGCACATGTTGATTTAATATCGACTACGGTACTACGTGATATAGTACTAAAATCGATATGTATGGTATGACTCACTATTTTTTTCACTGTTACTGATTGCTAATAAAGTTTGCTATTCACAAGTCAAGTCAGCTTCTGACACGGATGATGGTATCAAGTGATCTTGAAAAGACATACAACAGCTTTGACAAGCAAATGCATTGTCGAGACAGACAGCGAACTTGCTTCCGTCTTCTTTCAGTCGCTACAAGCACGACATCTCGTGTTGCATGGCCGTGAGCGAACTCAATGGAGTCACACTGCTCAACACGTCGCTCTCGCACACTTCGACTCAAAACTGGCACTGGAGCCACTTGAGCGGCTTGCGCGTTGCACCCCAGAGCCCGTCGCCGTGGATCATGCGTCCATCGTCGTGGTTGATCTCTGCGCGGTAAAAGCGACTCATGACAGATCCGTTGAACGCGCTCATTGCGAGTCCTGTGCGGCAGCTGGTGAACTCGACTGCGCCGTCGTTGAGCTTGGACGAGTGGTTCGAGAACGCGGCGAGCGCAACGAAGCGCGCCGAGCTCGGCGAGACAATGCCAGTCGGACTCACACCGCACATGACGGCATCGACGCGTGCGCGAAAGACCTCAGCTGCGCGATCGTACAGTGCGTCGAGCTTCGAGCCGGCGTCTTTCGTGTGCGCGAGCGCAAGCGACTTGGTCGAGTCTGTGATCGGGCAGAGCTCAAACTCGGTCAAGACCTCTTTCGCGAGGTCGTCCCACGTCGAGTTCGGGCGCTGGCACTCGGCGATCACGCGGTTCGCAGTGCGCGTTCCAAACATCGGACCTTGGATCGCGATCCAGCGCGACGTAGCGCGGTCAAGCGCGCAGTCTCGATGCAGAAGCGCAGACGCGAGGTGCAAGTTCCCAGTCGAGTGCGCGATCACGACCATGTTCTCGAGTGTCGCGCGGTGTTGCACATCGTCTGGGTCGTCAACACTCGAGCTTGACGACTGTGACTGTGCGTTGTCGACGCGGAGCGTCTCGTTCCGCATGACCGCGATCGCAGCGCGGCAGAGCTTGCGCGAGACGTCGCGACTGAACCACGGCGGGTCGACTGCGTCAAAGTGCGTGAACTTGACGACTCCGCAGCAGGGCAGCGCTGTCTTCACGCGTGTGCCCCAGTAGTCTTCAAACGTGTCTTGTACGCCAACGTCGTCGTGCACGCCAATGCCGTGGACAAACAGACACGTCTTGTTGCTGCCGTGCTTGCATGGGCACTCACCACTTGTGTCCAAAAGCGCTGCAGCAGTCAGCTCGTCGTCGTGTCGGAGTGCAGTCGGTGGTGCGCCGCGTAGCTTGTTTGTTGACAGAGCGGCGGCGTCACGAGCAGCTTCGACACAGTCGATTGGTGTTGCAGAGCTGGACCAAGGAATCTCGAGCGTCATTGCAAGTTCAGGGCACTGCAGCAGCGCATCGAGGCTCCCGTGAGATCCGATCGCTTCGATCGCTGGCGAGTCAAACCGGTCGTATGCGTCGTCGTTGTCATCTGCGAGCGCCAAGTGCACGGTGACGTCAGGACTCTCGACGCGGAGCACACGATGCGGCGTCTCGCCTTGCTGCTCGCGTTGGAGACACGTCGAGACAAGTTCGTTGTCTACTACAGCATTGACACGGTGCTCTGTCACGACATACGGCTCGCCTTCGAAAGAGAACGCGAGCACTTGGTTGGACGGCGAACTGGACGACGATGCTCGGATCCACTTTGCAGAGCTCGCAGCGTCCGCAAGCAGATCGAGGCGCGGCACCTCGGACTCGCGCAAACAACCGCTGCGAACGAGCTGCGCGCCGCCGACCGAGTCGTTGCTAGGCGTCGACAACCACTGGAAGCCCTTGTTGTCGTGCACTACAGTCTCGATCGACACGTTCGAGTCCGACGCGTGTGCAACAAACGAGCCGCTCAGGCTGTAGAGCGACGTCAATTGGTTCGAGACTGAGCGAGGTTGCTGTGGCACCAGCGTGAGCGTGCCGCAGACCTCGACGTCTGCGTTCGCGCTCGACTTGCTTTGGACAGCGACGCGGACGACGCGAGCGCTTGCGAAAGCTTGGAGGTACGAGTGGTACTGTTCGGCAGGGTCCGCGTGCACATTGAAGTCGCCGCACATGGCGTTGGTGCTGTCGTTCTGCTGTTTGGTTACTGCAGCGCTCGAGCTGCCGCGCTCTGTCGACTTGGACTCGGGTGCAAAGAGGTAGAGCAGCGCGACGACGTAGAGCACAAGCAAGAGCCCAATGAGCACGACTTGGAAAAGCAGCTTCGTATCTTTCCGACCGCGTCGGTGCGCGTCGCTCCGAGCTGGCGTGCATCGCGATGGATCGTATGGAGCAGCACCAGGGACTGCGTGCGAGCGGTGCCAGAGCGCAGCAGGCGACTTGCTTGGATCATCATCAGTCATCATCGTTGTTGGTGTTGTTGTCTTGGCGAGTACGTTCGAGACTGACCGACAAGCCTCCAGCGCTCTAAGATGTGGCAGTTGGCCATCGTGAACGAGCCGAATGGCTCGGAACACCTGAGGTGCTGACGACGAAGACGATGACTCGACTACGTCGATGAAGGCGACTCTGACGACGAGGTGTATGCTAGTGTGTATGAACATTCTTGCGTGTGCGTTCTAGACGCCAACGAGGTAGTTGAGCTCGCCGTTCACGTCGACGGTCACGAGATCCATGAACGACCGGATGCGCTCCGCGTCGTCTGCTGAGACCATGGCGACTGGGATCCGCACATTGAGCCACGCACTCGCAGCGTCGTTGTCAAAGCGTCGCCAGCCGCGTCCGTGCCGGCGACGGCGATCGCTGAGGCCGTCGCTATCGCTGTGCGCTTGCAGCAGTGGTGAGACGCTCACTGTGCGGTGGCAGTGCATCGTGTCGGGGTCGCACTCGCTCGAGTCCATGATCAGTGCTGCGACTGCCCCGGCGCTCTGCGCGACTCGCGCCTTGTGCGCGACGCTCACTTTGCCGCGCGTGAACACGGCGATCTTACCAGCGAGCTCATGGGCGTTGTAGAGCTCGTACGAGCCGTCGTTTGGGATCGCAAACACGAGCACTAGGACGCAGCGCAGCGTTGCATACACGCACACGTGAGTGTCTGTAGAGCACGCGCGAGTGGATCGCGCCATGTGAGCGTACCAGAGCTCACAAAGTAGCGCTCAGTCGCAGCGTGGAAGCGCTGGGGGATCACTGCGCACGAGCGTCTGTTAGTCACCGCAGCGTCATTGGACCTAACGCGACACCGCATCGATGCCACTGACGCGCACGCACGCACCGATGGCGCCTTGCTCGACGGGATCGTCGCAGTCGCGGCAGAACAGCAGGTCATGGACGCTCGAGATGACAAACTTGAGCTCCTGTGCGACTCGCGGCGGCGGGTGATTCGGCGGGTGGTACACGCCAGCGCTCGGCTCAAGCGCCAGTGCGAGCAGTAGCAGTAGCAGAAGCGATCGGAGCTGTGGCGAGGACATCACGCGTGCTCCGCTGCTTCGTGCTCCTCGACGGGCAAGAGCCGATCGGATCTCGAGTGACTCGGCGCACAGATCCACCGACTAGTCGCGCAGTGGACACGAGGACAAGAGGCGCTCAAGACCGCATTGCATCGCCGCTCGAACGGCGCCGTGTTGCTCTACCACATGCATCTCTTCTACGCGAGTCGCACGCTGTCCTACAGCTCGCCTGCTGCTGCTTTCGACGCAAAGAACGCCGAGAGCTCGCTCGGTGCGACGAAGACCTTGTCGAGCGTCGCGCGCGTCTGGACTTCCACGAGCCCTTCGTTCGCAAAGCGCTTGCCCACGACGACGCGGAACGGGTACCCGAGGAGCTCCGACTCAGCGAGCTTAGACCCAGGGCTCTCGCGCCAGCGGTCGTCCAGGATCACGTCGTCGCGCGCGAGTCCAGCGACAGCGCCGGATGCGAGGTCGCTCGCAATCGCAACGGCAGTTTGCGAGAGCGGCTCGTCCGCGCGCTTGCTCCCGATCGCCATTACGATGACTTTGTACGGCGCAATGGCAGCAGGCCAGATGATCCCGTGCTTGTCGTGCGAGACCTCGACCGCCGAGGCGATGAGCCGCGTGACGCCCATGCCAAAGCACCCCATCTCCATCACGCGCTTCTCCGCGCCGTCCGTGAACGTCACGTCGAACGGCTTCGAGTACTTCTGCCCCAAGTAGAACACGTGGCCGACCTCGATCCCGCGCTTCGCCTCGAGCGTCGCGTCCGCACAGCGCGAGCACCCGTCGCCTGGCGCTGCGAGCCGAAACTGTCCGTGTGCAACGCGCACGAGACCGAGCGCTTCGTGCGCGCGGCTCGCGCAGTGGAGCGTCTGCGTCGTTGCGTCCGCGCTGCCGTCGAGCGAGTCGTCGAGAAAGACCGAGAGCAGCGGCGTCGCATCCGAGCCGCCAGTGCGCTGCAGCTGCGACCAGTCGAGCGCCGCTGGACTCACGACTTCGAGCTCTTCGTCGTCAAAGAAGCTCTTGATCGAGAGCTCGTTCACGTCGCGGTCGTGGCGCGCAAACACGAGCGCGTAGCGCAAAGGCGACGCGTTGTCACCGTCGTCGCTCGCGCGCTCTCGAAGCACTTTGACTGTGAACGCGGGGCGACTCACGCTCTCAGCTGGCGCAGTCGCGAGCGCTACGAGCTCTTTCCATGCGCTCAGGTCGCCAGCGTCTACTGCCGCTTGGATGTGCGCGAGCGACGCATTGCTGCCATCGTCACCGCTCGTACTGTCGGCGTCGTCGTTACGTAGGACGCCGACTGCTTTCTCGACGTTCGCTGCGTAGCCGCAGGCGTGCGACGCGCACGAGAGGATCGCGTCTTCGCCAATGTCTGCGACGACGTGGAACTCGTGCGAGAGGCTCCCGCCGATCGAGCCCGAGTCGGCCTCGACTTTGGCGATCGGGAGCTTCAGACGCGTCGTCAAGATCGCTTCGTACGCGCGCACGACATCGTCGTACGTCTCGATCGCCTGCGCGTACGACGTGTCGAACGAGTACATGTCCTTCATGATGAACTCGCGCGCGCGGAGCAAGCCAAAGCGCGGGCGGATCTCGTCGCGGAACTTCTTCCCGATCTGGTACAGACGCAGCGACGCGTTGTAGCTGCTGTGCTGGAAGTGCTGCGCCACGAGGCTCGTGATGCTCTCTTCGTGCGTCGGCGCGAGCGCGTGCATGGCGTCACGGCGGTCGGCGAACGTGATGAGCTCTGGACCGCGCGTTTGCCACCGCCCAGACTGCTGCCAGAGCTCGGCAGGAATCATGAGCGGCAAGTCGAGCTTGTTGCCGCGGATCTGCGCCATCTCGTCGTCGATGATCGCCTCGAGCTTGCTCACGACGCGCTTGCCGAGCGGCAGGAACGTGAACACGCCATGGCCGCTCTTGCGGATGAAGCCGCCGCGAATGAGCAATTGGTGGCTCGGGATCGCAGCGTCTGCAGGCACTTCTTTCTCAGTCGGCGCCCACACGGTCGAGCGCAGTGCGTACGTTGACGCTGCGCGCTGGTGGTGGAGCTGACGCGCAGCAGCGCTCGCGCGCACGAGTGCGTGGCTGCTTCGACTTGCCGGTCGCCACATGCTCGCTTGATGTGCTACTCGATGCGCTTGCTGCGTTTGATGTGCGAGGCAACGTGACGATCTTGACCGCTCATTCGACTGCGAGTTTGTATTCGCACAACATTCGCACGTGTCATGTACGTGTTGTATGCTTTTGTGTGACTTGATAGTGGTTGCTCGCGAGCATACTCGGACCGTGTTTTGGTGTCCAAGCGACAATAATAGCGTCTGCTCACACACAGATCGCTCGCTTGGAAGAAGTTCGCAGCAAGAGCAACAAGCGCAACATCATCACGAGCAATGGAGACTGCACCGACGCAGCAGCAGCAGCCATGCAGTCGTAGCAGCACAAGTGAGCGTCTTGATGCGCTACTTGCAGCACCACGGGCAGTGCAGTCGAGCAGCAGCTCTCGCAGCGATCAGCACCACCACAACAGCAACAACAGTCGCAGCCAAGCACAGAAACAACAACAACAACAGCAACAGGAGCAGCGCAAGCACCGCGGCAACAAGCCGACGCACAACAAGAAGCATCAGTCACAGCATCACCAACAGCACCCAAAGGGCGGCGACCAAACCAGCAATAACAATAACAACAACAAAAGTAGCAAGAGTCGCCCGCGCAAGCTCAAGCAGCCGCGTACGCACGACATGCCGCGCATACTCGCCGAGATCCTGCACGAGCCCAAGCAGGCGCTGCTGCACCGCGTCGTGCGCATCATCGGTCCGAAAGCCGCGTGGGACTTGCTCAAAGAGACCGTGCGCGTCGAGCAGCGCGGCGGGCAGCGCGTGAACGCATTCGGGAGCGGCGTGCCCGACAAGTTCCTCGAGCCGGACGCGCAGACGCCGCGCAAGCGCACGACGGGCGGGATCTACTTCACGCTGCTCAAGGACGCTGTGCCGAAAGAGACGTACCGCGAGATCTACGAGGTCGAGAGCAAGAAGAAGCGGGACTTTAAGAAGCGCGTGCGGTACGAGCGCAAGCAGCGGTTCGAGGGCGAGCTCGCGCAGCTCGGCTTTGACGTCTTGCAGCTCGACAACAACAGCGGCGACGCAGCCGTCGAGACGCGTCCAGTCGGTTCGATTGGCACTGGTGACAGTACTGAGAGTGCGGCTGCTATTGCGACAACGACAATGATGATGGCTGTGCCGTCCATCGATCGAGCGAGTGCGAGCGCCAGTGGTCTCGACACGATCGCAGCAACAACAGTAGCAGTAGCAGCAGTAGGACAGAGTGCGCTGGACGCTGACCGCGAAGAAGGCGAAGTGGAGGACATGGAGCTTGCGTGAGCGAGCGAGCGAGAGACGCCGCGAGCGACGCAAGATCGATCGAATGGTGCCGGTGCGTGGGCTCTTGGGACGAATCGGAATGCCTGTGACGCCACCTTGCGTTTCGTGTGAATCGCTCCGCAGCAACGCGTCGCTTAACAACTCGAGGACGCTTTCGCAACGCTCACTCGCTTGTTTGACTTGTTTGACTTGCTTGTTTGACTTGCCTGGCGTCGCAAGAGCAAGAGCAAGAGCAAGTGGTTGCTAGTGCTAGTGCTGGCGCTTGAACATTCAAAGCTAGTGCTCGCGTGCTGGTACTGCTGCGGCGGACGGCGTCGTCTTGGCGAGGAAGCTCGTAATGAGGCGCTCGCTCGTGCGTCGGTGCGCTGCGACCGACAGCGTCGAGAACCCGAGCGCGATCTGTAAGCGTTGCACAGCCGCATCGTTGTGAGAGCTAGAGAGACAGAGGAGTCGCTCGATGGCGATGGCAGACAACAGACAACAGACAGACAGCCGACACACTGACGGCTGCTTGGTGCGAACTGAACCGCGATCTGCGCGAGACCAGCGCGACCAACCAGCCGTCTCAACAGCGATCAACGATCATCTCGACCACCATCTCGATCGTCTTCATCGAGACACTAAGCGCTGACCGTCGTCACGCACCAGTGGCGCAATCAGCGCAGCGGTCCCGACGAAGTGCACGAGCGAGCGCACGAACGCGAGCGAGCTGCAACAGCGCACAACGAGCGAATGAGAGGCGCGCGAGCGGCCGCAGCATCGACCTCGCGTGACGCGCGTGCGTGGGGAGCCGAGCCGACGCACGCACCAGTTGCGCAGGACGCGGCTGCAGGACGCGGGTTGCGGCAGCGCGCTTGACACACTCATCGGGCTGGCGTTGTGGTCGTGGCGGCGAAGGCAGTGCCGTCGTCAAGTGTTGACAGGTTGGGTGGCGGCGCGTACGTCGAGAGTGATGAGGACCCGCCAGTCAACACAGACACACATGCACACAGAGCACGTCAGATGAGTGAGGCTCGTGCTTCAGCAAGTGGCTGGCCGGCTACGCTACCCTTCCTTCCACTCGAGACATCGCGCTCGGTGCCAAGTCGACGGCGACAGCATGCCCAACCGGCAGATGCAGACACACTAGCGCTCGCATGGACACACACGCATGTGTGCACGCACCAGAGCTGCTGACTGCAGCAACAGAGCCCGATGCTCGCGCGGAACGTCGAGTGTCCGAGCGCGCCGGCTCCGAGCGGAGGCAGCACACACGCGAGCGCCAGCGCCTGCGACACCGCGCGTGTTGAGTGTTGAGATGAGCGAGGATCGGGAGGCGAGCACGCGATCCGATCCGACAATGAGCAAACACACATACACAGCTGTAGCTGAAGCGGTGGCAGTCGCGACGAGCGAGGCAGCAACCGCGCGATAGGATGAAGAGAACGCGCACGCACCAGCGCATGCGCGCGTCTGTGGTTGCAGACGCCCAACGCGATCGCGCAGTGCAGCGCCAGCGCGAGCAGGAGCAGCACGTGCGGCAGAATGAGCAGCGCGGTGCGCCACGACACCAGCGCGCTCGAGTTCGAACTCGAGCAGCTCGCGTCTGGTGCAGTGGCGTGTGCGACAAACTCCCACGAGCACGCGACTGCGCTGACCTGTGCACATGTACGTGTGTACGTGTGAATCGGCATCAAGTGACGCCGCGAGTTACCGGTGCTAGTTCCAGTGCCAGCACCAGACGCCAGACAAACAGACAAACAGACAGACAGGTGAGGACGTACAAGAGCGCGCTTGAGCGGCGGCAAGAGCGCTTGGTGCACGAAGACTGCGCGCGAGTCGCGTGCGTCGGTGCGGCGCAGCAAACGGTGTAGAGCAGCAGAGACGCTCGTCGTCGTCATCAGTGAGCGTTCGACAGTCTCTCTCTCTTTGTGCCTCGCTTGATCGCTCGGAAGAGTGTGCAGTCTTGAATGTGTTTGGCTGCCGCGACATCAACCATCAGTCATCGACAAGAGCAGCAGCAACAAGCAAAGGCCAAGGACATACAGACCAGCTCAAACAAGCACGCGGCTTTTCTCGAGCAAGATCTTGTTGCGCCAGCGCCACTTGCGCGAACAAGTGGGCTTGTCAAAGTGTGTTTGCTGGTAGAATGTGCTTGACAGGCCAGAGCAAGTCCGCATGGTGTCAAGCAAGAGAGAGCAGATTGACCACACAGCACACACACACATACACACACACAAGTCCGACAAGGAGTTGTCGAGCGTGTCTACTCGAGCTTGCTGGTGTTGGAGCTAACGTGAGCTTGCTGGTGTTGGAGCTGTTGACCCAGTGGTGGTGATCCACTCGCTGTGTGTTGTGCATGTGCTTGTTGGTTGGTCAGTTGATGCGTCCGCCGCGTTGGTCGCTCGAGCAGCGAGGAACATTGCAACATTGCGTGTCGCGGTCGCGAGTGCGTCGAACTGCCTCCAATGCAGTCGTGCCAGCAGCAGCAGAGCAGCGAGCATGTTAGAGCACCAGCAGAGCGCGCGCAAGGCGATGGCTACGACCTGGGCGAGTGAGCGAGCGAGCATGTGTGTGAACACTCGTGCTTGCCATCGACAAACAGCGCGAGAGTACAAAGCATGGAGCGTCGTGAAAGAGAGAGAACGAGAGAACGAGAGAGAGCTGCTGTGTGCACACGAAAGCAAGCGGCGCTCGTCAATGCGCCGACGCACTGGCACTGGCACTGGCACCGGAAAGACTCGACGCGAGTGTCACCACTGCACTGCACCACCTCCACGTTCACCATCCCGTCAATCTCGTCAATCACACACACCGCGCTCGTGCACTCGAAGCAGCAAGCACGTGCCTAGCTGCGCCTCGATTGGCAAATCATCGCATCGACCTCGCAACAACCGACCGACCCGCGACTACCACTCGAAGCAGCAACCGAGCAACAAAACGGCACCAACGCGAGCAAGCAAGCGCGTGTTTGCACGCGAGCCGTTAGTCAGTGGCCGTGCGTCGGTCCGTCGGTCGATTGATCAAAGTGATCAAACGATCGATCGATCGATCGCTGCTTGGCTGTGTGCGCCTCGAGCGCGCGTTCGCTCATGCTCGTGTTTGCTCTTGTTTGTTGCCGCAGACGCCACCACCACCACCGAGCTGTCGAGTCAACAACAGCAGCAGCAACAGACACTACAACTTGGGCATGGACACGAAGCATTTGATCGTGTCGCTTCAACACAGAGAGAAGCAGGCAGGCAGTCCGCTCGAGTTGCTGCTTCTCGATCACGAGCAGCAAGCGCAAACACCACACACACACACACACACACACACACACAAACAGCAGGCGACCCAACGCCTGCGAGCTTCTCGATGGTCAGGCGCCGAGTGCGCCAGCGATACAAACAAACAGCAGTCTGCTATACATTTGCTTTACCTTTGCTTCGAGAACAGCAGGGCGATCGATCGATTTCTCGTTTGTCGACGCGCTGAACCCATCTTCAGCCTTTCAAACGCGCCTTTGCAAATCCCAATCCGCGTTGCAGACGGCGAGATCCCCGCTTGGGCGTGCATATTGTATGGAATCGTGCGAATCAATTGATCGGTACTGTGTACCCCGCGACGCTTGAGGTGTTGCAAACTGCTCTTTTTCTGGGACACCGACTTTACGGTACCTGCTATCTGCGCGCGTGCATACTGCATGCGTGCATGAGCAACCACTTGCATACTTGCGTATTTGCATACTCGCATTGAGAGCCACACACTTTTCCTGCGAACTGCGAGTGCTTGCTTTATGCGGTTGTCTATTGCGTGGTGTGGAGCGTGCCTTCGAGAGCAAGCTCTGCTGCTGCGACGGGCGCGATCCAGGTCCAACGACACACTCAGACACTCAAGCGCGACTACCTCCTTCTTCACATGCGTTCGCTACAATCAAAGAGAGGAGGAAGGACCCTTCCGTGCTGCTGATGGTGCAACGACAAGACATCGTGTTCACCGACTGAGTAACCGACGATTGAAGCGCTTGCGTGCGTGCACGCCAGACTTGAGCGGAGGCGAGCTCCATGTTGGTTCTTGAGCGCGCAACGCTCTTGTTTTCATGTAGTGTCCAGCGTCCTTGCATACTACTATGTGCTATTGAGACCAGCAACTCGCAGCAGCAGCGAGAGCTGGTTCCTTTCACCTGTCTCTAAAGTTATCTCTCTTTCTCTTTGAGTTTGCGCCGTGCTGGTGCCGGTGGTGCGGGTATGCATAGCGTGTCGCATCCGAAATGCACCAAGCGGAGATCGACAGTGCGCGCTCTGTTTCTCAAGTGCGCCGCGCTCTCTTCACAGTTCACGCACTCACACTTCACACGCACTGCTGTCGGTCAGTCAGGTCAGGTCAGTCGTGCGTTGTCCGTCACAACACAACAGAACCAGCACCAGACACACACACACACACACCAGACTCAACAGACTCAACAGGCAGCAACCCAGACACTTTCACAACCAGCGAGCACAACCAGCGAGCACAACCAGCGAGCACAACCAGCGCGAACCCGAGACGCGAGAAATCGAACTTGAACCTGCGCAGTCCATCCCAGCGCACTCGCTCGCTCGCTCGCTCGCTATTGCTTCGCTCCCAAGTCGACCGTCAGTCACTCAAGCACACTCAAGCACTCCAGTCGCTCTCGAAGCGCCAAAGACGAAGACGCGCACACATCCGAATACGCGCGCGAGAGCTCAGACGCACGCATCGAGCGCGACGTCACATTCTCACACATTCTCACACGCTATCGCACGCAACACACACACAGCAGAAGCAGCTACAAAGGCACAGACAGCGCGAGCGACCGTCTCGCCATTCCTCGAGCTGCTCGGTCTAGCGCACACACACTTACGAGTGGAGTAAGCATCGAGCAACAGGCGCAGACAGCACCACACAACCCACAGCAGGCACAGCACAGCATGATGGACCTGAAGATTCACCCGTCCGTGTGGTCCACGACTGCCGCCGCGGCGTCCGACGAAGACGTCAAGATGCTGCTCGACGACCTCGACGACGCGAGCACCGCTGGCGACGACGCGACGCGCCTCGCGCTCAGTCTCGAGGCCGACGCGAGCACGATGGTCATGATGATGCTGCTCCCGAACGCGAGCAGCGACGACCAGGCGATGGCGAGCAGCGTCGCGGCGCTCGCGGCAACGCTGTCCGAGGAAGAGCAGCGCGAACAGGTCGGCGGCGACGAGCTCGAGAGTCCGGACTTCAACGACGACGACGACTTTGACGAAGAGCTCTGGATCGCAGCTGCCGCGCACGGCGGCAGCGAGCCGTTCGACCTCATCGACGCCGACGACGAGCCGCTCGTGCTCGACACGTCCGCGTTTGCGCACGCGACAGCCATCCACGCCGACAGCCCAATGATGCTGCACCACGGTGGCGCGACGTCGCTGCTCACAGACGCGCTCGTGCCGTTTCCAGACACGACAGTAGCCACAGCGACAACAACCGCAGCCGCTGCGAAGAAGCGCCGCGGACGCAAGCCGTCGCTCAAGCCGAAGGCTGCGCCAAAGAAAGCGAAGCGTCCGCCGCCGTCGCCGAGCAAAGCGCGACTGCGCAACTACGAGCGCCGGAGCCGCACGAAGCGCGAGCACACGATGCTGTCGATGAAGGACCTCGTCGGGTCGCTCGAGGCGCAGATCACGTCGTTCTGCAGCAAGCAGCAGCGCCTCGCGCCTGAGAAGCAGCAGCAGATCTGCTCAATGGCGCTCGAAGCCATTGCGCTCAACCACCAGAACTACCACCTGCGCCGCGCCATTGACGACCACCGGTTCTTCCACTCGATGGTCGAGCTCGAGTACGAGCATGTACGTGTCGTACTGTCGTGTCATTTGTCAGACGTGACACATGATGCATGTGAGATGTCGCAATTGACTCACCCACTGACTGACCCTCTGATGTTATATTGTGTTGATATGTTATAGCGCGAAGCAGCACCGATCTCTGCGCTCGACGACCTCGCGCCGCCGCCGTCGTGGACTCCGCTCACGGAGACCGGCTGTTTCGGGTTCATGCGCGAGAGCTTTCAGGAGATCGAGGACTTTTCGTCGTCTGAGGACTTTGTCTCGAGCGGCCTCGAGATCTGCGGTTGGAGCGAGCGGCGCAAGCTCTGCGGTAAGAGCGTCAAGTTCCTCTTCCACAAGCACTTTGCGAAGGACTGCAGCGAGGACCTCGCGCGCCGGAGCTGGGAGATGCGCGCAGTGCAGGACCAAGTGACGCGGTACTTTGGTCCGTTCCTGAACGTCCAAGTCGAAGTGATCCAGCGCATCACAGACAACGTCGTGGTCGTGCGGCGCAAGATCACGCACTTGCAGGACCACTGGGTGCACCACACGATCTACCTCCTCTTCCGCACCAAGACGCCAGACGGCCACCTCGTGTGCATCCGCGATATGAACCCCGACGACACGCAGGACATGAACCAGTTCGTCGAAGCCACGAGCGACGACCGCTCCGGGTCGGTCATCTGGTCCAACTGCTTCATCTGGTGGAAGTTCACGGAGCTCGCAGCTGCAGACGGCGCATCGCGCGGCTTTGACGTCGAGTACGGCGGCTCGCTCTCGTCTGCAACGTCCGCAGACGCTGCGTTCTGGATGCGCGAAGTCCTGCTCGTGGCGCTGCGGTGGGAAAACCTCGTTGTCGGTCCACTGCTGTCGTTGTAATGCGCACGGAGGAGCTGGGACGAGGCGTCAACCAGCAGCACATCCATTCACTTCCATTGACGCGTCGTCATGGCGATCGACTGGACGCGCGTAGCGCAGTACGTCGCGCGGCGCGACACTGAGGACACGGCTGAGCACCGCGCGAACGTGCGCAACTGCGTCTGCGCGATGCTCTGTGCCATTGCGAGCGTCGCTGTTGTCGCGCTCTTGAGCGCAGCGATCGCTGGTCTCACGGCATCTACGCGACCGATCGACATGGTGCTCGCACACGTTGAGCGCGCGCATGTCGTGGACTTTGCGCTCGCGTTCAACGCGTCGCGTCGAGAGCGCAGCCGCAGTCGCGCTCCGCTGCTCGTGAACGCAAGCGTCGTTCGCGTGAACGGCACGCTCCGTCCGCGGTGGTCGGAAGACTCGGGCCACTTGCGCTTTGACGGCGTCGTGCACGTCGAGACGAGCGCTCTCGAGCGCCACGACATTGTCTTGGCGAATCACCGCGCGCACCGCACTGTGCGCGCACTGCCGTCGCTCGCAGTCGTGCGCGAGTCGTGCGTAACGACAGCAGAGCTCCCGCCGCTCCATGCAGTCGACGCGATCCCGCGCTCGGCGTTCCGTACTGCTGACGTGTCGGCGTTTGGTGTCACGTGCGCGCGCAGTCGCCTGATCGAGCTCCTGTTCATGGACATGCCATTCGTCTTTTGCCCCGACGAGCTCCTGGCAAGCGAGCAGCAGCAGCGGCCGCAAACGATCCAAGACGAAGAAGCGCTCGCGTCAAGCCGCGCGTTTGCGTTCCATGGCGAGTACGTCTCGCTGCAAGCGACAGTCAAGTCAGCGCAGCTAGCGCTCGAAGACCTGACGAGTGAGCGCACTCGAGGCGGGGCTGTGCCAAGCTCGTGCATGTACCTCGAAGCGCCGATGTCGACCGGGCGGCCACGGCGGAGTTTTTTGTACCAGTTGCTGCCACTGCGCTGAGCGCCACAGCAGCAACAGCCAGTCCACAGAGTCGAGAGAAGCAGGCGCATGTGTCTGTGTGTGTGCACTAGTTTGTAGTAGTTCATTACATCAAAGAAAGCGTCGTAGTCTATCGCATGTGCTGGTTCTATTCTGTTGTAACGGGAAAATGACAAAAGGTGTGTATATTCAGATATATATTCCGGTATGTGTACATGTAATGCGGTATGTGTGTGGATCACCCCAAATGTGCGCCAAAACGTGTGTATGCAACTTATGTGTCGGTATGTGTATATAAAAGACAATGTTCACCAAATTCGTTGCCAGAAGGTGTAGCCCTGTCGCAGGCCACAAACCTGGTGTAAGACACTGAATCCAGCACACACAACAACACATTCCAGATGGTCCTGCGCTCATACAAACAAGATTGAGGATGAGCGACGAAGATAACCACGACGACGAAGGACTAGAGCCCTTATCTCTCGTGGTGGGCGCTTCGTTTGCGTCGGTGAATGACGCTGTGCACGCCGTACAAGACTACTCACTGGCGGTCAACAAGTCAGTCAAAAGGGAGAAGAGAAGCGGCATGCATAGGCACATTGTGTGTGCGATCATCGGCTGCACCATGTTTGTGCGACTGTACCGCAAGCAAGTGAACAAGATGTTTGGGTCGTGGTACATTTCGTCCATTGCCTCGACCACAAGAACTGTACAGCGACGGCGAACCCCACACAAAGACAGATCGCCAGCTTGCCGACTTTCTCCAGTGCTGTCAGAGCAGACGCGAACGTATCTGCAGCCGCACTGATCGAGCAGATCCAACGTCGCGACGGCGTCGCGCTACAACGAAAGTTGCGTGCGGTCTATCGAGCAAAATAGGCCGTAACCAGCGCTTCCAGCTCAGCTGTCACCGCCTCCTACTCCAAGTTGCCACCTCTTCTACGCGAGTTCGCGGCGCAGAACCCCGGATCAACAGCTCTACTAAAAAAGGACGGCTCTGGGCGGTTCCACCGAGCCCTTGTGTCGTCAAAGGTCTTCGTCGACGCGGTCCCGGCGCGACAGCGCGTACTCGGAGTCGACTGTGCACACAGCAAGTGTGCATCCTACGGCGGTGTGCAGATGCTCTTGGTCGGGCGTGACGGAGACATGCGGAACGTTTCCTTGGCGTGCGCACTCGTGCCAGCTGAAGACGCCGACAGCTACCACTGGTTCTTTGCAACGTTGCGAGCGGGCGGGTTCGACTTTGAGGGCGTGTGGGTCTTTTGCGATCGAAGCTCAGCTCTACTGTCAGTCGCCGACCGATTCAAGCTCGAACTCCGGTACTGCACCCTGCACATCATCGGAAACGTACTGGCGAGGTTCGCGCGCTTTAACCAGCAGCACAAGAACTTGGTGTGGCAAATCCAGGCAGCAGAGACCGAAGACAAGTACAGAAGCAGACTGGCGTGGCAAGGGATGGATGTCAGGGACGATGCCGAGCGGTACCTCGAAGACATACCTCCACTCCGCTGGTGCGTCCATGCAAACGTTGGCGTAATGCCACTGTATGGATGGCGCACTAGTAACTTCGTCGAGAGCGCATTTGGCACGCAGTTGGTCAAGGGCATGCGTAGTCTCCATCCGTTTGCGTTTGTCGAGACGATGTGCAACATGCTCGTGGACGCCTGCTACCTTCGCTCGCAAAACGCATCGAGATGGTCCCGGGGAGGACTCCACGTTACACCGGCAGCCCGGCGCATGTACGACCTGCAGAGCGCAAACATCGGTCGATATGCCGTTCAGCACGCGTCCGACGACATCGCGTACGTTTGGAACACAACCGCGTCTATTCGGGTTCGACGTCGCGTGAACAAGACAACGATGCGGTGCACCTGCCCATTTCGCGATCAACCTGGCGTTCCTTGCCGCCATCTCATCGCAGCTCTACACGACATCAACACGATCAAACAAGCCGACGCCGCGTTCGACACGTGCTACTTCGTCTAGACTTACTACTCTGCCTTCCTGAACAAGGTCGTGCTCATTTCTCTCGACGACGATCTTGACGATGATCCGACGTGCTTGCCACCTCTAGTCGTGAAGAGACCGGAAGACCGAAGACCAAGCGTATTCGCAGTTCTGGCGAAGCGACCGATGTCCAGTCTTATAGGTGTTCGAGGTGTCATCAGCGCGGACACAACAAGCGTAGCTGCTCCGCAGTGTAGCAGATTGGCGTACTTCAGTTTCGATCAGTTGCCTTTGGTCACACCTGAAACTTGAAGTCGAAGGACTCTAGTCTCTCATCCGCGAAACGCTTGCAATCGATTTCGTTGTTGTCGTTTCGATCACTTCTCGTGCCCTCTCATTCGACCCAACTCCACATATGATCTCGATCTATTTGAATCATGCTCTCTCATCCACAATTCAAAGTCAACAAAGTTCATTCAAGTGTAGGCGAACAACTCCTACGTCATGCAGCACTACCTCACTGCATAAATGGTCTTCAGTGCTCTGGGACGTTCAGCTCTCGTAGCTTGCCTCGCGGCAATTGATCGAGCCGCAACGACACGTGAACCACAGCGAGTCGCCGTAGCTAACAGTCAACTCTGTCCCGGGCAAGATGTCCTCGATTGACGTCACGACGACTGTCAGTCGGCGACGATTCTGCACCTCGAAGAAGGCGCAGTTCGGGTCGCACGAGTGGTTGACAAACCACATCATGCTTCCCGCCTCTTCGGCGTCTAGGAAGAGTCGCTGTCTGCGCGACGATCTGGTCGCGAGCTGCACAGCGTAGACCGATCGCTGTTGGGCGTCTGTGTTGTAGTCGTGCGTCGTCAAGGTGCCAGCATACTCGCCGGCGACCGTTGATGCCGGAATGAAAGCCGACGCAAACGCGGTGTAGCCGAGCGGTCCCATCTTCAGCTGGAGTCCTTCGGCGTCTTTGAGTCTGTTGCCGCAGTCATGGCCGACTCTGCAGTTGTTCTTTGCGCAAAAGGTATCGACTCGCGAGTTGGCGCAGTAGTCGACGAGGCACCTGTTCGTGCACCCGCACTAATCCACCGATCCTTGGTCGGGAATGATAATGGCGGTGGGGTTGATCGTGTGGTCGATGCGCCGCACGTCACTCGGCCAGTCGCATCAACGACAGTCGCTGCTCTGTCGTCGACGTCACTGTCCTCTTCATCCGACGACACGAGATCGACGACCGAGGCGGGTGGCAGATCGAGGGCGTCCTGGCTGAGGTCGAGGACGCGCGGTGTGTGGCGATCTTCGTCAGTGCCTTGGTCTTTCTCCTCTTTGTCGGCGCTCGCTTCGCTGTCTTGCACGACGGCCGCTTCGAGCGCCGGCAGTAGATCGTCTTCAAGCCATTGCGCGTCGTTTTCGCGATCGATTGCTGTTTTCGGGTTGCGAGCAGTCGGCGGGACTGTGTAGATGTTCCCTTTCGCAAATACGTGGTAGCTGGATAGGGGAGGCGCTGTGCGCACTGCACACGATACGCGCGCTTTGAGTCGCGAACGGGAGCGCGCTTTGACATGCGCGCCTTCTTGCGCGACTTTGGCTGGTGGTAGACAGCTCGACCTGTCTTTAACAACACATGCGGCGTGCGCGCTGTCCATACGTCGGTATGTCTTCGAATCGCGGTAGAGGTGGCGCATGCGGCGTTGGTAGTGGTGCTTGAGGCGTCATTGGTGAGCGCTCTCCATAACCGTACACTGCCACGCTAGGTACGACTAGCGTGGAACCCCTGGTGGCACTGTTGGCTTGTGTTCTGGATACTTCCTATCTTGCTGATTACGCGTGATGATCAGCATAGAGAGGGGTCTCCTATTAGGACAGGCACAGTAGCTTTCCCTTGCATTTGTCACTTTCTCCTTTCTCCAAATACAAAAACCTCAGTTGAAAAATCATCGTTCAACACAGGCAGCTTCCCTGTGTTTCTTCACGCTACCTCATAAGACCTACGTGTAAGCCAAGGCCACGGAGCCACGCCCCGTGTCATGTGAAGAATCTATTGTTGCGGCGATGAGGAAACGTGCGGTTTATACGACGGCAGGTGTAAAATTCGAATACCTTTGTCAATAGGTAGGTTGATTTTCACGAACAAGACCTAAAGAGCATACATACTGTGGTAGAACGCGGTCAGAAAAATCCGGCTAGATCCACGATCGTGCTGCGGCGATCGAGAACTGGAAACAGCGATCACATCAGCGATCAGATCGGCATGTGCAAGTGTGCGACAGCGTTAGACGCTCCACCCAGGCAACACGCTACGCGAGGGAGATGGTTGATCGTCCAAGACAACGTGCGATCATCCAAGCCAACGCGGATCGCGAAGCGAGACGGCATACCGGCGATTGGGTGTGGTGACCGACGATCCTGTCAGCACGAGCTAGCGCGTGACGACGACATGTACGCCGCGAGAGGGACGCGCAACGCGACAACAGTGTCCAGTGGTCAGGGATGACAAGCGATCGCCCAAGCAACCCGAGGTCGTGGAGACCAGAAGCAGTTCGGCGATCGAGCACGCCAGCAGCGATCGCGACAACTCAGCATGATGAAGTTCAAGCTGTGAGACATCGGCGTTGTTGCGCACGAGCCACGAAGTCTCCATGATCGTCGTTCGATCGCAATCGCCGTCGATCATCGCGCACGGCTGCCATCGGCGATCCTGTGCGGTGCCATCGGCGATCCTGTGCGGTTACATCGGCGATCCCGTGCGGTCCGGAGTCGAGCAGGGCATCGAACGTGAAGGTGTATGCTGACACCATCGTCAGCGACTGCACCAAGTGACTCAGCAAGCGCGATCGACTCGCAGCGAGCGTGCTCGTCCCATCAGCATGATTGGAAGATCGCGGAGCGACAGGGGATCGACCCATCTCCCGACGATCTAGTGAAGCGCAAGGTGAGCAGAGGTCCGCGATAGTGCAAGCTAGTCAAGCATAGTGAGATCAAGTCAAAGCGGTAGATAGTTAAGCAAAGTAATTCAGTCCGGAATTCTCCTTGTCCAGCACACGTCCGATCCAGTCGATAGGGGATCGTAAGTGACCAGCCTCGCAGGGCCCGTTCTCACCCTCACGCCCAGCACCTGCGACGCGCAGGTCCGGAATTGAAAGCTCCGAAGAACCGCTTCGATCGACCGACGTGGGGTCATCGGATCGGCATTTGCATTGGCGATCGTCTGACGATCTTGGCGATCATCGACGATCAAGAGCACGCGACGAGCCTGGAAGCTTTGGCCAGATCGTCCCCTGCTACTGTCTGCAGCACCTACGCTTGCAGATCTTTGCGCGCCGTTTGGGATCGCGACTGCGATCTTCGAACACCGCCGGCTTCGTGCGACGATCATCCGCACGCACCAGCGACCCCCCAGCAGAGCATCAAGGAGGCCTCACAACCCGTCCGCTAAAGAAGCTCTGCGCCCCGCACGGCTCATTTGATCGCGCCGTGCGTCCGTGATCGTTCCTCACAACCACGATCACGACCCGCGATCGTTGAAGACCCTCGACGATCGCGCAGTGCATCTCGCCGGAACAGCGAGACCGCACGACCCCAAGTCCCTCTCTCCCGCCGAGGACCGTCTTCTCCACCTCCACGGTCGACACTACACGCCGGTAAAGCGGATCGCGCCCTGCGATCCGGTATACGACGGAGCGGCAAGGGTCTGACGCTGAGGACAAGAATTTGCTGTGGTCGTTCACACCACAATACCTTAAATAAAGTGCACGACAAAAGTCTTGGAAATTTTTTGTTTCATTTCAAATATTTTTGATTTTCATCGGACAGAGCTGCAATGAAGCTGGATTAATAGCGCAATTAAATACGGTTCGAATGCTATATGTCGATCATCGAAATACACAGTGTAGCCAGCACAATGGCAGAAAATGTCATTTTCGAAATATTTCAACGATACGAGAATAAATGGAGAGGCGTGGTAAGATTGGTATCAAAATTGTAATTGTGGTCAAACGAGCTCGAAAACACGTAATTTAGATAGAACACATTGCGTACACCAAGCGAACAAATTTCCAGTGCCTCCGAAGCTGTTTTGCGATGACGGCGTGGCAAGAGATGACGGCGAGCGACGTCGCAACTATCCTCGACCTTCGAGGCCAAGGCGAGAGGCTGCAGGCGATTGCAACGCGTGTGCAGCGCAGCGTATCGACTGTGTCACGCGTCATCAACGGCGAGAGAGCCTCGAAGACCAAACAGCGCACGGGAAGGCCTCGAAAAGTGTCTGAGCGTGAGGGCCGGCGGCTGGTGCGCGCGGTCACGACGCGAAATGAGAGCGCCTCTCAAGCCCGAGCGAGTGTCGGTGTTGACGCATCGGTGCGCACCGTGCAGCGCGTCCTCCATGCACACCCTGACGTGTCTTGGAAGAAGAAGAAGCGGACGACGGTGATGACCAAGATGCACCAAAAAGGACGAGTCGCATGGGCGAGCGAGAGAGCAGCTTGGGGCGCGAGTGAGTGGTCGCGTGTCGTGTTTAGCGACGAGAAGAAGTGGAACATGGATGGGCCGGATGGCTTGCAGTTTTACTGGCATCGCGCGGGGCAGCCAGAGCGATGCGCCGTGAAGCGTCAGAGCGGTGGAGGATCGGTCATGGTCTGGGGCGCATTCTCTGCAGCCGGCAAGTCGGAGCTCAAGTTCATTGAGGGCAGCCAAGACGCGCAACGCTACACAGAGACGCTTGCCACGCACTTGCTGCCGTTCTTACGCGCACACCACGAAGAAGGGCACGTGTTTCAGCATGACAACGCGCCGTGTCATCGCGCTCGACTTACTCAAGCATGGCTGCAGACGAGCAACGTGACGACGATGAGCTGGCCAGCGATGTCCCCGGATCTCAATCCGATCGAGCACCTCTGGGGCATCCTGACGAGAACCGTGTACGCGCACGGTCGCCAGTTCTCATCGCAGCAAGAGCTCAAGTCCGCCATCACCCAAGCGTGGCGCGATCTCGACCACTCAGTCATTGCCAACTTGGTTGCATCGATGCCCAAGCGCTGTGCAGCTGTCCTCGAGCGCAAGGGAGCGTTTATTACTAGTTCGTAAGCTTCAAACGCAGCGTCCTCACGTTCAATACCAATCTTACCACGCCTCTCCATTTATTCTCGTATCGTTGAAATATTTCGAAAATGACATTTTCTGCCATTGTGCTGGCTACACTGTGTATTTCGATGATCGACATATAGCATTCGAACCGTATTTAATTGCGCTATTAATCCAGCTTCATTGCAGCTCTGTCCGATGAAAATCAAAAATATTTGAAATGAAACAAAAAATTTCCAAGACTTTTGTCATGCACTTTATAGAAGAACGAAAAATACCGATAAACCCACAACCTAAATTACGCTTTTCAGAATCTATCTGAATATACACACCCTTTGATATTTTACGTTTTGACGGACGTCTTCGTCGGACGCCGCGGCGGCAGTCGTGGACCACACGGACGGGTGGATCTTCAGGTCCATCATGCTGTGCTGTGCCTGCTGTGGGTTGTGTGGTGCTGTCTGCGCCTGTTGCTCGATGCTTACTCCACTCGTAAGTGTGTGTGCGCTAGACCGAGCAGCTCGAGGAATGGCGAGACGGTCGCTCGCGCTGTCTGTGCCTTTGTAGCTGCTTCTGCTGTGTGTGTGTTGCGTGCGATAGCGTGTGAGAATGTGTGAGAATGTGACGTCGCGCTCGATGCGTGCGTCTGAGCTCTCGCGCGCGTATTCGGATGTGTGCGCGTCTTCGTCTTTGGCGCTTCGAGAGCGACTGGAGTGCTTGAGTGTGCTTGAGTGACTGACGGTCGACTTGGGAGCGAAGCAATAGCGAGCGAGCGAGCGAGCGAGTGCGCTGGGATGGACTGCGCAGGTTCAAGTTCGATTTCTCGCGTCTCGGGTTCGCGCTGGTTGTGCTCGCTGGTTGTGCTCGCTGGTTGTGCTCGCTGGTTGTGAAAGTGTCTGGGTTGCTGCCTGTTGAGTCTGTTGAGTCTGGTGTGTGTGTGTGTGTGTCTGGTGCTGGTTCTGTTGTGTTGTGACGGACAACGCACGACTGACCTGACCTGACTGACCGACAGCAGTGCGTGTGAAGTGTGAGTGCGTGAACTGTGAAGAGAGCGCGGCGCACTTGAGAAACAGAGCGCGCACTGTCGATCTCCGCTTGGTGCATTTCGGATGCGACACGCTATGCATACCCGCACCACCGGCACCAGCACGGCGCAAACTCAAAGAGAAAGAGAGATAACTTTAGAGACAGGTGAAAGGAACCAGCTCTCGCTGCTGCTGCGAGTTGCTGGTCTCAATAGCACATAGTAGTATGCAAGGACGCTGGACACTACATGAAAACAAGAGCGTTGCGCGCTCAAGAACCAACATGGAGCTCGCCTCCGCTCAAGTCTGGCGTGCACGCACGCAAGCGCTTCAATCGTCGGTTACTCAGTCGGTGAACACGATGTCTTGTCGTTGCACCATCAGCAGCACGGAAGGGTCCTTCCTCCTCTCTTTGATTGTAGCGAACGCATGTGAAGAAGGAGGTAGTCGCGCTTGAGTGTCTGAGTGTGTCGTTGGACCTGGATCGCGCCCGTCGCAGCAGCAGAGCTTGCTCTCGAAGGCACGCTCCACACCACGCAATAGACAACCGCATAAAGCAAGCACTCGCAGTTCGCAGGAAAAGTGTGTGGCTCTCAATGCGAGTATGCAAATACGCAAGTATGCAAGTGGTTGCTCATGCACGCATGCAGTATGCACGCGCGCAGATAGCAGGTACCGTAAAGTCGGTGTCCCAGAAAAAGAGCAGTTTGCAACACCTCAAGCGTCGCGGGGTACACAGTACCGATCAATTGATTCGCACGATTCCATACAATATGCACGCCCAAGCGGGGATCTCGCCGTCTGCAACGCGGATTGGGATTTGCAAAGGCGCGTTTGAAAGGCTGAAGATGGGTTCAGCGCGTCGACAAACGAGAAATCGATCGATCGCCCTGCTGTTCTCGAAGCAAAGGTAAAGCAAATGTATAGCAGACTGCTGTTTGTTTGTATCGCTGGCGCACTCGGCGCCTGACCATCGAGAAGCTCGCAGGCGTTGGGTCGCCTGCTGTTTGTGTGTGTGTGTGTGTGTGTGTGTGTGTGGTGTTTGCGCTTGCTGCTCGTGATCGAGAAGCAGCAACTCGAGCGGACTGCCTGCCTGCTTCTCTCTGTGTTGAAGCGACACGATCAAATGCTTCGTGTCCATGCCCAAGTTGTAGTGTCTGTTGCTGCTGCTGTTGTTGACTCGACAGCTCGGTGGTGGTGGTGGCGTCTGCGGCAACAAACAAGAGCAAACACGAGCATGAGCGAACGCGCGCTCGAGGCGCACACAGCCAAGCAGCGATCGATCGATCGATCGTTTGATCACTTTGATCAATCGACCGACGGACCGACGCACGGCCACTGACTAACGGCTCGCGTGCAAACACGCGCTTGCTTGCTCGCGTTGGTGCCGTTTTGTTGCTCGGTTGCTGCTTCGAGTGGTAGTCGCGGGTCGGTCGGTTGTTGCGAGGTCGATGCGATGATTTGCCAATCGAGGCGCAGCTAGGCACGTGCTTGCTGCTTCGAGTGCACGAGCGCGGTGTGTGTGATTGACGAGATTGACGGGATGGTGAACGTGGAGGTGGTGCAGTGCAGTGGTGACACTCGCGTCGAGTCTTTCCGGTGCCAGTGCCAGTGCCAGTGCGTCGGCGCATTGACGAGCGCCGCTTGCTTTCGTGTGCACACAGCAGCTCTCTCTCGTTCTCTCGTTCTCTCTCTTTCACGACGCTCCATGCTTTGTACTCTCGCGCTGTTTGTCGATGGCAAGCACGAGTGTTCACACACATGCTCGCTCGCTCACTCGCCCAGGTCGTAGCCATCGCCTTGCGCGCGCTCTGCTGGTGCTCTAACATGCTCGCTGCTCTGCTGCTGCTGGCACGACTGCATTGGAGGCAGTTCGACGCACTCGCGACCGCGACACGCAATGTTGCAATGTTCCTCGCTGCTCGAGCGACCAACGCGGCGGACGCATCAACTGACCAACCAACAAGCACATGCACAACACACAGCGAGTGGATCACCACCACTGGGTCAACAGCTCCAACACCAGCAAGCTCACGTTAGCTCCAACACCAGCAAGCTCGAGTAGACACGCTCGACAACTCCTTGTCGGACTTGTGTGTGTGTATGTGTGTGTGTGCTGTGTGGTCAATCTGCTCTCTCTTGCTTGACACCATGCGGACTTGCTCTGGCCTGTCAAGCACATTCTACCAGCAAACACACTTTGACAAGCCCACTTGTTCGCGCAAGTGGCGCTGGCGCAACAAGATCTTGCTCGAGAAAAGCCGCGTGCTTGTTTGAGCTGGTCTGTATGTCCTTGGCCTTTGCTTGTTGCTGCTGCTCTTGTCGATGACTGATGGTTGATGTCGCGGCAGCCAAACACATTCAAGACTGCACACTCTTCCGAGCGATCAAGCGAGGCACAAAGAGAGAGAGACTGTCGAACGCTCACTGATGACGACGACGAGCGTCTCTGCTGCTCTACACCGTTTGCTGCGCCGCACCGACGCACGCGACTCGCGCGCAGTCTTCGTGCACCAAGCGCTCTTGCCGCCGCTCAAGCGCGCTCTTGTACGTCCTCACCTGTCTGTCTGTTTGTCTGTTTGTCTGGCGTCTGGTGCTGGCACTGGAACTAGCACCGGTAACTCGCGGCGTCACTTGATGCCGATTCACACGTACACACGTACATGTGCACAGGTCAGCGCAGTCGCGTGCTCGTGGGAGTTTGTCGCACACGCCACTGCACCAGACGCGAGCTGCTCGAGTTCGAACTCGAGCGCGCTGGTGTCGTGGCGCACCGCGCTGCTCATTCTGCCGCACGTGCTGCTCCTGCTCGCGCTGGCGCTGCACTGCGCGATCGCGTTGGGCGTCTGCAACCACAGACGCGCGCATGCGCTGGTGCGTGCGCGTTCTCTTCATCCTATCGCGCGGTTGCTGCCTCGCTCGTCGCGACTGCCACCGCTTCAGCTACAGCTGTGTATGTGTGTTTGCTCATTGTCGGATCGGATCGCGTGCTCGCCTCCCGATCCTCGCTCATCTCAACACTCAACACGCGCGGTGTCGCAGGCGCTGGCGCTCGCGTGTGTGCTGCCTCCGCTCGGAGCCGGCGCGCTCGGACACTCGACGTTCCGCGCGAGCATCGGGCTCTGTTGCTGCAGTCAGCAGCTCTGGTGCGTGCACACATGCGTGTGTGTCCATGCGAGCGCTAGTGTGTCTGCATCTGCCGGTTGGGCATGCTGTCGCCGTCGACTTGGCACCGAGCGCGATGTCTCGAGTGGAAGGAAGGGTAGCGTAGCCGGCCAGCCACTTGCTGAAGCACGAGCCTCACTCATCTGACGTGCTCTGTGTGCATGTGTGTCTGTGTTGACTGGCGGGTCCTCATCACTCTCGACGTACGCGCCGCCACCCAACCTGTCAACACTTGACGACGGCACTGCCTTCGCCGCCACGACCACAACGCCAGCCCGATGAGTGTGTCAAGCGCGCTGCCGCAACCCGCGTCCTGCAGCCGCGTCCTGCGCAACTGGTGCGTGCGTCGGCTCGGCTCCCCACGCACGCGCGTCACGCGAGGTCGATGCTGCGGCCGCTCGCGCGCCTCTCATTCGCTCGTTGTGCGCTGTTGCAGCTCGCTCGCGTTCGTGCGCTCGCTCGTGCACTTCGTCGGGACCGCTGCGCTGATTGCGCCACTGGTGCGTGACGACGGTCAGCGCTTAGTGTCTCGATGAAGACGATCGAGATGGTGGTCGAGATGATCGTTGATCGCTGTTGAGACGGCTGGTTGGTCGCGCTGGTCTCGCGCAGATCGCGGTTCAGTTCGCACCAAGCAGCCGTCAGTGTGTCGGCTGTCTGTCTGTTGTCTGTTGTCTGCCATCGCCATCGAGCGACTCCTCTGTCTCTCTAGCTCTCACAACGATGCGGCTGTGCAACGCTTACAGATCGCGCTCGGGTTCTCGACGCTGTCGGTCGCAGCGCACCGACGCACGAGCGAGCGCCTCATTACGAGCTTCCTCGCCAAGACGACGCCGTCCGCCGCAGCAGTACCAGCACGCGAGCACTAGCTTTGAATGTTCAAGCGCCAGCACTAGCACTAGCAACCACTTGCTCTTGCTCTTGCTCTTGCGACGCCAGGCAAGTCAAACAAGCAAGTCAAACAAGTCAAACAAGCGAGTGAGCGTTGCGAAAGCGTCCTCGAGTTGTTAAGCGACGCGTTGCTGCGGAGCGATTCACACGAAACGCAAGGTGGCGTCACAGGCATTCCGATTCGTCCCAAGAGCCCACGCACCGGCACCATTCGATCGATCTTGCGTCGCTCGCGGCGTCTCTCGCTCGCTCGCTCACGCAAGCTCCATGTCCTCCACTTCGCCTTCTTCGCGGTCAGCGTCCAGCGCACTCTGTCCTACTGCTGCTACTGCTACTGTTGTTGCTGCGATCGTGTCGAGACCACTGGCGCTCGCACTCGCTCGATCGATGGACGGCACAGCCATCATCATTGTCGTTGTCGCAATAGCAGCCGCACTCTCAGTACTGTCACCAGTGCCAATCGAACCGACTGGACGCGTCTCGACGGCTGCGTCGCCGCTGTTGTTGTCGAGCTGCAAGACGTCAAAGCCGAGCTGCGCGAGCTCGCCCTCGAACCGCTGCTTGCGCTCGTACCGCACGCGCTTCTTAAAGTCCCGCTTCTTCTTGCTCTCGACCTCGTAGATCTCGCGGTACGTCTCTTTCGGCACAGCGTCCTTGAGCAGCGTGAAGTAGATCCCGCCCGTCGTGCGCTTGCGCGGCGTCTGCGCGTCCGGCTCGAGGAACTTGTCGGGCACGCCGCTCCCGAATGCGTTCACGCGCTGCCCGCCGCGCTGCTCGACGCGCACGGTCTCTTTGAGCAAGTCCCACGCGGCTTTCGGACCGATGATGCGCACGACGCGGTGCAGCAGCGCCTGCTTGGGCTCGTGCAGGATCTCGGCGAGTATGCGCGGCATGTCGTGCGTACGCGGCTGCTTGAGCTTGCGCGGGCGACTCTTGCTACTTTTGTTGTTGTTATTGTTATTGCTGGTTTGGTCGCCGCCCTTTGGGTGCTGTTGGTGATGCTGTGACTGATGCTTCTTGTTGTGCGTCGGCTTGTTGCCGCGGTGCTTGCGCTGCTCCTGTTGCTGTTGTTGTTGTTGTTTCTGTGCTTGGCTGCGACTGTTGTTGCTGTTGTGGTGGTGCTGATCGCTGCGAGAGCTGCTGCTCGACTGCACTGCCCGTGGTGCTGCAAGTAGCGCATCAAGACGCTCACTTGTGCTGCTACGACTGCATGGCTGCTGCTGCTGCGTCGGTGCAGTCTCCATTGCTCGTGATGATGTTGCGCTTGTTGCTCTTGCTGCGAACTTCTTC
Source organism: Pythium guiyangense (assembly GCA_003730235.1). Lineage (NCBI taxonomy): Eukaryota > Oomycota > Peronosporomycetes > Pythiales > Pythiaceae > Pythium > Pythium guiyangense. The sequence continues at coordinate 821,345 of QXDM01000030.1, forward strand.
CAAGCGAGCGATCTGTGTGTGAGCAGACGCTATTATTGTCGCTTGGACACCAAAACACGGTCCGAGTATGCTCGCGAGCAACCACTATCAAGTCACACAAAAGCATACAACACGTACATGACACGTGCGAATGTTGTGCGAATACAAACTCGCAGTCGAATGAGCGGTCAAGATCGTCACGTTGCCTCGCACATCAAACGCAGCAAGCGCATCGAGTAGCACATCAAGCGAGCATGTGGCGACCGGCAAGTCGAAGCAGCCACGCACTCGCGTGCGCACGCCTATAGACGCAGATCAATGTCTATCTTCCAACTTTGTGTCGTCCGTGACGTCAAGTCCAATCGCTGTTCATCATTCGCGACTTCCCGTCAGCCTCTCTGGATCGCTTTTGAGCTGGTGCTCTGTCTGTTGTCAATCTGGTGAGATGTGTACTGCTCAACCACACTGCTGCTATGCGTGGGGCTGCTGCGGTACAACTTGCTACCTGAGTTTGCACTCATGCATCCTCTTTGCAGCTCCTTGGAGGTGCGCTCGCATCGGCATCGGTCGACTCGCTCGTCGATTCTATCTCGCTGGTGTCCGCACTTGTCTGCTCTTCTGCGTCACTAACACGCACCGAGTCGACCCATGCGATGACTGCGTCCTTGCCTGTCTGTACTGCGAGCGCTCGGATGCCTTCGAGGTTCCCCAGCTCTGGTTTGTTCTCAACGAGCCACTGCAAGATCGGAACGTTCGCCTTGCCGACAGCTTTCGCGACGATCTCGTCTGTGCAGCCTTCAGTGCGGTTCTCGTGGAGGAACGCGAGGATCTCGACACTCGCTGCGTTGTCCATCGCGGCAGTCGTGCAGCCTTCAGTTCGGTTAAAGTGGAGGAACTGCACGACCTCGAAGTGGCCGTTCTCGGCCGCGAGGTCCATGGCAGTCGTAGTGCAGCCTTCGGTGCGGTGGAAGTGCAGGAACAAGAGAACGTCGAGGCGTCCGAACGTCGCGGCCGAGTCCATTGCCCACGTCGAGCAGCCATCGACGCGGTTCTCGTGGAGCCACTGGACGATGTGGAGCAGTCCGTGCTGCGCCGCGTTGTCGATCGCAGTGCCGGTGAAGCAAAAGTCGTGCTCGTGGAGCCACTTGATCATGTGCAGGTTGTCGTACCCAGCTGCGTTGTCCATGTGAATGCACTTGCTGAGCTCGAACGACTCGGGGTAGTGCTCGATCATCCAGTGGAGAGTGTCCATGTCTCCGCTCTCGGCAGTGCCACGGAACATCGCGGGCGTGCAGAAGCGATACGAGTGCTCATGGAGCCACTGGAAGACCTCGAGGTGCCCTGGCTTGAAGCACACTTTCGGGAACGTGTAGTGCTGGAACGCCTTGGAGCAGTCGTCGCTCGTGAGCGAGTGCGTCCAGTCAAGCACTGCGACGCACCCGCTCATCGCTGCGAGCTGGACAATCTCGCTCGTGCACACTGCTTGCGTCGGGTCGTGCGCGTAGATCGCCTTGGCAGCGTCGAGGTCGCCGTCGCGCACGGCTTGGATGAATGCATCAGACGGACAGCCCTCTGGGTGGATCTCGGTCTGCGCTTTCACGCTCGGCCGGCCATTCGGCAGGCACCGCGGCGCAGTCTGCGTCATCGATCGATCGAGCGCTCGCACGTCTAGCAAAGCTCTATCTCTTGGTCCGAGCGTTTTCAAGTGTGGACTTGCACTGAGCTTGCACTGGTGGTAGTCACTGGTGGTAGTCACCGACTGGAATAGCTCTCGTGAAACGGATGCAAGCATTCCGCACACACATTCTTTCCGTGTCAAGGGGATCCATGATGTACTGCAGACCAACGCAAGACCGCGCACATGTCGTACGTGTAGCAGCATGACTTGCAACACATACACGCAGGCGAGCGACCGCGCTCGAGCACATGCGAGCACTTGAACACTTGAGCTCTCAAGCAGGAGTGCGTCGTTTGAAGCTCATTGAGATAGCCAGATTGAGAGAGATGCTCGACTGGCGAATGCCAAGTTCAAGTTCACATGTCGCACGTATTCGTATTTGCCGCTGCACATCGACCACACCAACTGGTACACCACACTCGTCGTCTCGACTCGGACGCGCGTCGTCGCTCTTCTGTGGCGCTCGTCACGTACACGGCCGCTTGCTCCGGAACGACTGGTCGAGCAGGACGTTCTCGATCATCTGGTGGCTCGCAGTGATGTTCCACGCCGTCGAGTTGAGCACAAACTCGGTGAGCGCTCCGACCTTCGGGTCTTTGTCCGGGATGTCTGCGCTCAGCTCCGGCGTAATGATGTAGCACGTCTGCAGGAGCGTGAACTCGGACGACATGGACGCCGGGCGCTTGATCATCAAGTACCCCTTCTCGCGGAACCGGATCCCAGCCGTCGGTTCGTCGCAGAACTCGAGCGAGTCGATGTAGGCGCCCCAGATGAGAATCACGCGGTCGGCTTCGACGTACCGCCGGATGATCTGCTTCACTTGAAAGTCCGCCTTCTTACCGTTCACGTACAGCTCCGCGCCAATGCGCTCGAGCACCGTGTCGTCCGTGTTCTCCATCTTCTGTAACACCAGCCATAGACACAGTCAGTCTCGCGATCATTGCAGTCCAACCAACAAACGAACGCACCTGCGGGTGCTTCTCGTAGTAGAACCGGAGGGGGATGTTCTGCATCGAGTGCGTCATGTGCTGCCACACAGCCGTGGCCGTGGCCTCCATGTCGAACGGCATGACTTTGTTTGCAATGATCTCGAGGAACGTCCCGTGGACCGTGTCGATCTTGATCTGCGCGTCGCGGTGCGACGTCTCCATGTCGGCAAGGCCGTTCGCCGCAAAGACGCTGTCGATCTCGCGGTAGCACTGGTCCGCCGTGCGCAAGAGATCTTCAAAGATCGCCTTGTCGTCGTCCGTCGGCGCCGCTGCTTGCGTGCGACTTGCGCTCGTGCCCAAGCCAAACGACTCGACGAGCTGTTCACGTCCGCGGCTCATCGTTAGTACGTCACTCAAGCAAGAGAGAGAGAGAGAGAGAGAGAGAGAGAGAGAGAGAGCGTGTTGTCAGTCAAACGCACCTTGGCGGTCGTCTTCTTTGTGAGCATCGTGTGGAGGTTCTTCGCGATCTTGATCTGCTCCTCGAGAATGAGCTTGAGCCGAATGTTCTCCATCTCGGCCTTCTCGCGCTCCGTGTGCTGCCGCGTCGCGAGCTCTTTCCAGACGGACGACTCTTTCGAGAGCGTCGTCGCACGGTCGCTCGCGTCAGCAGCAGTGCCGCTGCTCGCTGACGTCGACGCCGGGAGCGCGCGGTTGCGGCTCCACGAGTTGATACTGAGCTGCTGCAGCGCGTTCTGCTGCGCCGGTGGGAGCAAGAGCAAGTTCGTGCTGCTCACTTCCGTGCCTGGGCGCTGGAGCTGCGTGAGCTGCGTCTCGAGCTCCTCGACCTTCTGGCGCAAGTAGATCAGCTCCTTGCGCCGCTCGTCGCGCGCGTGGTTCGAGTTGAAGCCGATCGGGCGCTTGCGCCGCTTGGTCGCTTTCTCTGCCACTGGCGGCTGCGGTGGCGCTCCCACTGCTGGCTGATGCTGTTGTGGCTGCTGTGGCTGTTGTGGCTGTGGCTGTGGCGCTGCCGGTGCTGCTGTCGGCGGCGACGGCTCATGCTGCGGTGGTGCTGCTGGCGGCTCGTGCGGCGTCAAGTACGAGTAGTGGTCGAGCGCAGGCGAGTGGGGGACTGGCGTCGGGCTTGCGTGGCCTGTTGCGTGCGTTGTGTCGACAGGGATCGGCGAGTTGCTGCTGCTCTCGCTGCGGCTGTCGGTGCTGCTCGCACTACTGCTGCTGTGGTGGTGCGTATGGAGCAGACTCCCAAAGACGCTATGTGGCGACAGGAAGAGCTGCTGCTGCTGTTGCTGGAGCAAGTGGTCGCCGCCAAACGCGATCTGGAGGTCGTGTAGCGAGTTGCTCGCGCGCAGGAGCGGCGCACTATGCCCTGCGTCCGGAGTCGCAGTCGTCGCATTTGCTGCTGCTGTTGTCGAGCTGTGGGCGTGCGCGAGTGGGTGGGCGAAGTGGTGGTGCGCGTGGTGGTGGTGCGTGTGGTGGCCACTCGCGCCGCTGTGCACCTGGTGCTGGCTGTAGAGCGTCGAGAGCTCGTCGTACTCGTCGAGGAGCGAGAGCGCGGCTTCGAGGCCGTCGTCGTCGAGCAGGAGCGGCGCCGCCATCGCGCGCGTGTTGAGCTTGTGGCGATCGATCGTCTGCGGTCGGACAGACTTCGCGACTGACTGACGCAAGGTATTGCTGCTGAGTGATTGCCAAGCACCTGGCGATGGGAGAGCGGGTGGTTTCCGCAATTCGCACAAAGCCATACTTGAAGCAAGCTATCATCAGCAAATGCTGGGAACCGAGTGTACAGTGCGCGAAATTCGAGTGTGCTGTGTGGTGCACATAAAATCTAGATCCTACCTCTCATCCGCACTGCAACAGCTCGCGCCAGCGCAAGTGCTTCGAGTTCGCAACGTGGAGTATCTTGTAGCGCTTCCAGTCGACGGACGCAGCGAATGCGTTCGCGCGCGAGACTGCGTCGGTCGGGATCAGAAACACTCGCTTCGTGACCTTGGACTCGAACACACCGACATCCTTGCCGCAGCCGCACCACCAAAGGCGTGCGAGGACGATCGGATCGGTCATCACGGCGAGGTTCATCAAGTAGATCATCGACTCAGCCTCGGACGTGCGCTCGTCTGGGACGCAGATACTGCGCTGCAAGTTCCGACTCGAGTGCGCAGTGTCAAAGCCCAGAAAGCTTCGCTGCGCTTGCATCGGGAGGCGAGGGCCAAGCGTCGCAGCGAACATCGGTACTGGCGCGACTTGCGTCGGAGTACACCTTGGAGTCGCTGGAGCCTGTGCACGTCTTCGCTTGCTCAGTACAAAGACGTCGTTCCAGCCGACAACGAGCGCAGTGGTCGGCCACATCGTCCCAGCAGCGTACGACACGAGTGTCCGGGAGTACAGCGCGATCTCGGCGCGCTGGATCCACTTTGCTTTGTGCAAGGCCATGAGCACACACCACGCCGCGGCAGTGAGCAGCACGAACACAAGTGTGCCTGCGACGAGACACTTGAGGTCCACCGAGTTGCCGAGCGCGAGGGACTTGCCATACGTGGATGCGCGGATCGTCGCCATGCGAGCGCTCGTGGGCATCTCTGAGATGGACTGGAGGCTCGTGGCGCGGAACCCAATCGCTCGCATCGGAGCCAAGACACTCGAGCACGCGACGAAGCTGATGGCAAACTCAGCGACGCCGGGGACGCCGTCTCTTGGCGACCAGTGCGATCTCGTCGCGCAGAACACTATGACGTGTAGCAGCAGCGCGAGCTCCCACACGCTTCGCATCGAGACGGCGCCGAGCTTGAGTAACTTGGGCAAATCGAGGTCAAACACGCCAAGCGGCGAGCCAAATCGCTCTGAGATGAAGCTGTAGACCGCCTCCGAGTCGAGCGCGTGCGCGAGGACGTAGCAGCCGATCGGGAAGATGCTGCCGTACACGACGACTTGGCTCGGGACGAGGAAGAACGTCCGCGTCGCGACGCACACGCGCTCGAACAAACTCGAACTTGCGTGCTGCTTCTCACTCGATCGTGCGGCGTAGCAGCCGATGAAGAGCATGAGCACGCGCAGCCAGACGTACGCTTGACCAAGTGCGCGGAGCATCGCGACAACAGCGAACCACGTGATCACGTTCGACGTGATCAAGCCGGTCTCGACACGGAAGTCTTCGATCGCGACCGTCACGCACGTGCGATGTCCAGGCGCTCCGCTGCGCAGCACCTCTGAATGGCAGCTGCGCGCTCGAGTGATCACAACAAAGTCCGAGAACTGGCGTCCTTGGTACGAGATCTTTGGCTCACTTGCGTCGACGTGGCTCTCGACCAGAAGCACGTCGAGTTCCAAGTCGTTGTATCGCTCTTGCAAAGCGTGCTTTCGAGCTGTCGCAGCGTGCCAAATACTACCGACGTACGCGCGGGTGTACTTGCCGATTGGAGCAAACGTCGTCGTGTGCTGAGAGCACGCGTACGGTCGAGCGACGCCGTGGCGACCTGAACAGAATGTAAACGACGGATCGCTGAGCATGTTCGTGTCGTAGTACAACGCTTGGGCCGTGCGCGTCATGTGGCTTGGGAAGAACTGCGGCAAGATGAACTCGTGCAGGCGATCAAAGTAGCTGTTGCGTACACGCAGCGTGAGTGCGCGAACCGGTCGGTCTCGTGCGTCTCGCTGCGACGCCATCGTGTCGACGAGCGCATCGAGCATGCTGAACACCGTTGAGACTCGGAGCGTGGCGTTTGGACATCGCTCCTTGTAGAACAGACACGGCGGCCACGTCGAGTCTAGACGAAAGGTCTCGGCGAACGCGCGCATCGAGATGGATGTCGTGTCGAGCTTGTAGGGCCACTCACCGATCGTGCTGCTCGCGCTCTCGTTGTGTAGTGCATGAAGCACGGAGTAAGCAAACGGCCCGAACATCACGACTTCGTCCGGTGCGAGTGCAGGTAACTTGATGCGAGCGATGCCGAGTCCGGAGCGGAAGACGTCCGAGAGCAAGAGCGCGTACGACGCCACCGACGCCGCGAACCGCCACCATGAGAACGGAACGTCGCGATCGAGCCGCTCTGCGCGCGTGCGCTGGTGGCGCGCAAAGAGGTCTGGCGGCAGGCGCGCATCGGTTGAGTGCATCCCCATCGATGGAGCGCTGGTCGTCTACTGCTCCATCACGACGCTATCACAGTGCCATCATTTACAGCACGCCCGTATTTATAGAGGTCTCAATCAAGGTGCGTGTGTTGTTTGCACAAGTATGAACGAGGAGCTAATGATAGATAGAGCTTCTACATAGTACGTCGTCGATTCAACACGAACTGCACGTACCATCCTCGGCGCTCTGTTCAACAGTGTCTTGGTTCCACGACAACCGCGTCGATTCACTGCTCGTGCCAAGTGAACAAAGACACCAAGGAGCATTTTGAGGCAATCGTAAAGGTTGGTCGCGACAGCGCTTTGATGTGTCCATATTTATCCATTAGATCTAACTTCAGTTAGCAGCTAACAGCCAACTTGCTAAGAAACTTGCAATACATTTTCCAGCACTGTATCGTAGTTAGAAACTCGCTTGTGCAATTGAGCAAGTTTCAACTGTAAAGATTGAGAGATCGCAAAATCGACTGACCAATAGCCAACGTACCCACTTTCTTTGGAGGCGAAGCGCCCGTGCATTTTTTGTCCTACTGTATGTACTCAAGTCACTGCTCACAGCAGTCACAGCGCCACAGCAATGACTCTGTGAAGACGTCGACATCGCATAATGCACTTGCTCAATGAAAGCTCACTATCGTTGCTGATGCTCGACCACGAAATTTGCATGCGTTCGATGGACTGTATGTTGCTATGTTTGAGTGGGCACAGACACCTTTAGTTGCTGTTGGGCCTGTGCTAGGGTGTTATCCTCATCTCCAAACACATTTGGAGATGACTCGGCCACTTTGGATGTTGCTGGGTTGTTAACGAAACACTCAATAAATATGACAGCATCTAGTTACTTGAGATGCGACGATCATATACAAAAATATCAATAAAAATACAAGTATATGACTAATTATGAATGTGTGTCCACGACTGATTGTGAGCGTCCATGACATTAGTCATGGTTAGTCGACCAATAGTGATCAGTTGCAGTAAAGACATCGACAAGCAAGAACACGCTCACTCAAAAGAATTCTATTTGGTCACGACATAAACTCGCTACGTACCACCGCGCACGACGCGGAGAAGCTTGAACCGACGTAGTCTTTGAGCGTGAGTCGACATGCCCTTTGGCAGAGCACGTTCGACATACGTCCAGAACTAAACGGACGAAAAGGCCACAGCTGTGACCGTCGAACTGGATTGGTATGCTCGTTGATGCGACCTGCCAACTCGGCAAGGCGTGCTCGGCCAGGTTCAGGCGAGCGCTTCAAGAGCGGTCTGGTCGTGCTTGTCGTTGATGTTGTCGTAGTAGCGTAGCGCCTTTTCGCGGCGCGTTGACGATCATGGCGCACTAGTGGTGCTTTTCGAGGTTGACGGGAATGATTACGATTGTGACGGCATCATCGCCGACAGCACAAACAACTGAGGTGATGATGTCGTCAAGAACTTCGATTTCCTTTACAACACGCGCGCCAACAGCTTTCACTGGGAGCGCCTTGGTCGCACGAGTCATCGGGTACGTTGGTATCATGCGATCGCTGAACGCGAGGATGAGATCGTCGTTGAGCCAGGCAGGTGGTTGGAGACGATACAGAAACTATGACACAGAATTAATACGCTAAATTGAACACCGACTCACTGACTTATCAGGAGCTGACACGCAGGCGCTGGCCAGGTCTTCAGCCAGCGCATACCTAAGTGAGAGCTCTCCCGTACCTATTCGAGAGCTCACTGAACTTCCTAAGTAACCAAAGTAACTACACAGTGTAACGAGGTACTGCCCCGTTACATTACCCCTCCATCTCAAGCGCGCGAACACTCGCGCTAAACAGATAAGCTTGTATACGCTTGGACGCGCGCGCGCAACCGTTGCGCGCGCTCACTTCGACAACTGCGGCTTCGACGCGACGATGGCGACGACGGCCGACGCTGCGACTCTCGACGCGACTGCTGCTGCGGCGACGAGCGTTGGCACCGTCGCGGGGATGCAGCGCCGGCGGCACAGACGGCGCCCGTCGCTTTGCCGTCTACTTCAGACTGCAGACACTCATGGATCGTTGCACGAAGCTCCGGCCGCAGACGCGCCAGCGACGAGCACCGCAACTGGATCACCCTCGCAAGCGATTCCAACGACTGGAACAATCTCACAAGCAATTGCAGCATCTGGAACACTCTCGCAAGCACTGCAGCACCTGGAACGATGATCACAACGACCGAAGAGGCAACTGCATACATGGCGTCGGCGACAGCTACGCCGACGCTTGCAGGAGCTGCTCACTCGACAGTTGGCGGCAACAGCGACGCGCACGATCATGTCGAAGCCGAGCAAGACGCGACGAAGACGAACTCGGGGCTCACACGGCGTTTGGCGACTGCGGCATCTCATATCGCGGCGTACGCGATAGTGTCGACGACTGCGACCAACACTGAGCCTAATCAAGCGAGCGCGCAACATGACGCTGCGCATGCGACCAGTGCGCCGGCACCACCTCGATCGACTGTTGCTGCAGCTGCGCCGACTCGCTTTGCTCTTGCGTCGACGCCGACTGGCTTTGCACCAGCGGCGCTGCCTTATGCCGCTGCAACATCTCCCAAAGCGATTCCGGTCTCGAGCGAGCAAACAAGCGACACACTACGCCAGCGCGTCGCCGGACCCGTGTTGAACGACATGCACTCGCCGTGGGACTTATACGACACGTCTGGAGCCATTCCGCCTGCCGAAGACAGTGAGGTGCGCTCGTACTTTGCGCGCTACCGCACCATCCACGGCAAGCGAATGGACGACGCCGACGCGGAGGTGCTGCAGCGATCGTGGTGCGCGTTTGTGCTTCGATGGAACCAAGAGCAGACCCGGCTCGGCTTCCGCGTGTGGCTCGATGATCATGAGGACCAGCGTTCGTGCGTGGCGATCGGTGGCTTGCGTCGCAACGTATGCCAGATCGCGTGGAACACTCGCAGCGACTGTCTTGTTAATGCGCTCGAGGGCTGCGAGTTGTGTGGCGATGGGCGTCGCCAGTCGTTCGACGCGTGGAGTGGTTCTGTGTTGGGGATCGAGTTCAGCGACGACGAGCGACGCATCTTTGGTCGCTAACGGCGTGCACAGTCCGAGCTTGCCCAAGTTGTTAATCGCAGCGGAGGCAACCGACGTGAAAGACGCCGTCTTGCAAGAGCGCGTTGTGGTCGATCGCGATCGTCGTCGCCGGAGCGGCGACCACCTCCACCAAGTGGCGGTTGGCATCAAAGACCGCTAGCTCAAGGGCGCGTGAGTCAGCCCTTGAACCCACACTATGGCGTTCGCGATCGCTGTCCGGAGCTTCAGTACAGCGATCGCGGCGACAGTCAGGAGCGCCAGCGTCGCGATTGGAACGATCATCGCGGGTACTCGCCAGAGCCAGCTTCCAGTGTGCCTACGTACGATGTGCAAGACCAACGAGGCAGTCGGCGTGCGTAGTATGGAGATGATCGGCGCGATGCTCATCATGGTGGCGGCCGCCTGGGCTGGCGGTCGCAAGGAGAGCGGCGCTTCGAATGGCAGCGCAATCAGATATTTGCTGCGTCTCGTGAGTGGCGCGAACCAACTGCTCGTCACTCGGCTGGGCCGCATGTGCACCCAGCGTCTGCAGTGACTCGGCAGACACCCAACCCGTGGCCTTGTGCTGCTCAACCAGACCGGGAACATCACGCAGCAGCTCTGCGCGCGGCTCCCACGCATCGTCGCTCTCCGAAAGCCAAGCGAACGCACTCGATAGCGACGTGCAGCAGAGGCGCCGCGACGAGGGGCATGAGGCGGGTCCTCGTGCGCCACAAGACGCTCAACGATCCGCCGAGTCGCTCCAGACGCGTCCGCAAGCGGCGGCGGGCCATCGCGGCGGTATCCGTGACTACTTGTCGGCGCTCGACTTCCAACGTGATCGTGCAGAGGCGCTGGCGGAGGTCGCGCTGACAGCGGTCGAGAGGCATGAGCAGACAGCGTCGGCTCTTGGCCGGCGCCTTGACGTCATTGCGCAGGGGTACGAGGACCAGCGGGAGCGGCTTCGGCGGCTCAAGCGCGACCTCTATGACTCGGCGCAGATTGGGAGTTAACCTGGACCTCGCGCGAAGCGTCGTGCGCGGCTTCGATAGGGGCTGTCCCCTTTGAGCCGGCGCCTCGACCGGCTCCTGGTTCGGAATGAGCGCCGGGGGGTAGTGCTTCAGGGGACCCACGTAGAGCGTCGGATGTAGTCGAACTGTAGGCGGTAGCTCGAGCGTGTACGCGTCACCGCGCGCTTTAAGAACTTTGAACGGTCCAATAAAGCGCTGCGAGAGTATGTTTGCGCCAATATTCGCCACGAGCGTCGGTTGGATAGCCTCAGTCGACAGCAGAACCCGATCACCGGCTTAAAAGGCTGCCGCATGTTTGCGACCACCCTGTCGGCGCTCTCCTTTTGCTTGTCCACCGCTGCCTGCAGAGAGTCTCGAACCAAGGACTCGATTGCTTGGTGCAGCAGCACGAACTCGGTTACCGCGTGGGAGTCGCTCTTGTGCGCTCTGTCGTTTGGCGCGAAGTTGGCATTGCCGACCGGAAGCGGTAGCCGCGTTTCCCTTGGACAAGGCACAGCAGGCGACGACTAGTGTAACGGGGTTGCTGTGCTAAGTACGAAGTAGCACAGCAGACACCCAATTAGTGGCTCAACCTGATTTCTGGACGACCCTGGTCGTCCCATCAGACAGCTCACTATTTAGGTTAGGTCCCTCACTTTCATCACTATGCATGGTCCTAATACAAAAACCTCAGAGTTGAAAATACCGAGTTCAGCGCAGTCCCTCTGCGCTTCACCACATCGCTTCCTCGTAAGACCACGTGTAAGCTACGTCACGGAGAACACTCCCGTGACACCTGGTAGCACTTCGTAGTCCGTCTAACGACCAAGATGAGCACGCTCCCGATCGAAGGTGACAACGGAACGTCGCTCAACTACAGCGACTTCGCGCACCTGACGCCATACGAGTGGGACGCGCTGCGCCGCCTCGCCGACGTGTCCGGCCTGACGGCTGTCGCGGCAATGCTGTCCGCGATGTCGCAGGAGCACCAACGTGCAGCTGCACAAGAGTTCATGGTCCGCGAACTCGCCGACGCGCGTCGGCGAGGCTCAACTCCCGCGGCATCATCAAGGAGCGACGTCGTCAAGCTCGACGTAACCAGCTACAACGGCGAAGGTCCCAACCGACTCGCTTTGAACCGCTGGCTGTGCGAGGTCGACATTGCCATACACGCGCGGCAGCTCACGTCCGAAGTATCGCGCACCCACTTCCTCCTGTCCAAGCTCGGTGGCCGTGCAAAGGAGAGGGCTTTGGGCCGGCTTGTCGCCGACCCTGACTGCTTCCCGACACTTGACGCGCTCAAAAGCGACCTGCGACTCGCATTCGAGCCGCCTCAAGACGAGATGCACCATCGCGCTGCGTTCCTCGCGCTCAAGCAAGGTCGCGCGTCCATGCGCGACTACGTGCAACGCGCTCGCCACCTCGTGTCATGCGTGACATCGGCCCCAATCGACATGGCGACCCAAGTCCATGTCTTCATTTCCGGTCTGAACGCTGGACACCAGCGTCTGTACTTGACCCGGAAGCCTCCGGCGTCGCTCGAAGAGGCTTTTGCGATCGCGATTCGCGAAGACTTCAGCGTATCCGCCTCGCGGGGCCACCACGCGGTCGTCCCGCGAGCTGACAACGGCGCCGAGCCGATGGAGATCGACGCGATCGAGCACGACGCAACCCCGCAGCGCGCCAGCAGTGGTAACGGCAACGGCAACGGCAACCGACGCAGTGGAACAAGCAACAAGCAGCTCATTTGCTTTCGCTGCCGTAAGGTCGGTCATCGCGCGGCGGTGTGCCGCGCGCCAGCTCCAGTACTTGCTACTGTTGAGGTCGAAGACGAGTCCGAGCAGCCCGCGCATGCAAAAAAACGCGGGCTCCCAGTAGGTGCAGGGCGACCTACTGGGCTCATCCAGCGGAACGTGCCTCCGGTGGCGTCACCTTCTGCTAGCCCCTCCAACGCCGCGCTTCATGCGCAGCTCTTTGCCACCACCTCAAGCAGCGACAAGCGACTGATCGTACTCAGCTTGCATGTCGCCGGCGCAAAGCGATCACTTCGCGCCCTCGTCGACTCCGGTGCGACGAACAACTTCGTCCGAGCCGAGTCTTTGAAGCTCCTGGCCTCGCGGGTGCGCGCCCGCGAGCAACCAGGTGCGATGATCGTCAAGTTCGCAGACGGCGAGCCACGGTCGCTCCCGCGGCGATCGGTCGAGTTCCAGTATGAGTTCGACGGATTCAAGAGCACCGACACGTTCCTCGTCGTCGACCTCGGCGGCTCGTTCGACTGCATCTTTGGAATGCCGTGGCTGGCGCGCCACCGGCCTGACATTGACTGGCTGAGTCGCACTGTAAAGCCGCGCGACATCGACGTCGACGGTGTTCTCGCTCACTTGAGCGATTGCGCGAGCGCCTGGCCGCACGTGGCTGTCGTGGACCCGGACTCCACGACCCTCAACCCGCACGAAGTGAGCGATGGCCCTTCGTGCGCGGTTTGCTGCAACGTACCGTGCGCCACGCCAACGAGACAAGAGATCGCTGATGACCAGTGGGTCACAGTGTGCCGCAGGAAGCAGACCGATCCTGCGGCGAGAAGCGGAGAGGCCCCCGGCCGTTCCAAAGCCGACACAGCACGAGCAGTGGCTCGCGCTCCAGATTCTCAGGCGCGCGAGAGACATCCACACGCGCCGGCTTGGCCCGTCGCGCCGGCGCCGACGTTCGACACGATCCACGTCGTCAACATGACTGGCCACGGCCCGCCGCGCCACGGCATGAAGGTCGCATCCCCACCACGCGCAGCAGCCGAACTCACTCGGCTGCCTGTGATGTCTTGGAAGAACATGCTCAGCGAGATCAAACTCGGCCACATCGAGCAACTGTGCGCCGTCGTGATCGACCCAGCGGATCCTGCGGTTGTTGTCAGCGAGCGGCCTACCGGAGCAGAGCCGAAGTCCGCTCGCGAAGAACGCTACGCTGCGCAGTCATGGAGCGAGCTCGAAGCCTCTGGAAATCCCGTCCTGGATCTCGCCCGCGAGTTCTCCGACATCTTTCCTGACACCATTCCGCCGGTGCTTCCGGCGGACAGGGGCGTGCGACACGAGATCGATCTCGTGCCCGGAGCGAAGTACTGCGTGACGCGGCAGTGGCCGCTGCCTCGCGATCAAGTCGAAGCGATCGACGCGTTCTTCGAAGGCCGGCGAGCCGCCGGCCATGTCCGCGAGTCGACATCACCGCACTCGAGTCCAACGTTCTGCGTGAAAAAGGCGACTGGAGGATGGCGCATCGTCCACGCGTTCAACAAACTCAACGACGCGACGATCCCAGCACAGACGCCGATCCCGCGCAAGGACATGGTCCTCGACACCATGTCTGGCAGCACGATCTTTAGTACCATCGATCTCACCGACGGCTTCTACCAGATCCTCATGCGCGAGTCCGATGTTCCGCTGACGGCAGTCAGTACTCCCAGCGGCATGCTCTGGGAGTGGCTGGTGATGCCGCAGGGGCTGAAGAACGCCCCTGCCACGTTCAACCGCATGGTGTCGCACGTGCTTCGCCCGCTGCGCGACTTTGCCCCAAGCTACTTTGACGACATCTTCGTGCACAGTCGCGCCACCGAGGGCGCGACAGACCTGGACGTCCATCTCGGGCACTTGCGCAAGGTGTTCGAAGCCATGCGCGAGAACAAGCTGTACGCCAACTTGAAGAAGTGCATCTTCTGCGCTCCCGAGATCCCAGTGCTCGGCAGCTACGTGAGCGCGGACGGCGTCCGCGCTGATCCAGAGAAGGTGGCTTCGATCGTCGCGTGGCCGGTACCTCGCGACCAAAAGGAGCTCCGGCAGTGGCTTGGGCTGGCGAACTACCTTCATCATTACGCGAAAGACTTCGCGTCCGTCATCTTCCCACTCTCGCAGTTGTTGAAGAAAGACGCCACGTGGGAGTGGCGTCGCGAGCACCAGACAGCGTTTGATGACGTCAAGACGCGGCTCTCCACCGCACCGGTTCTTGCACTGGCGGATCACGCCAAGGCGTTCCATGTCGTTTGCGATGCGAGTGACTTTGCAATCGGCTGCGCGCTCATGCAGCACGACGACGAGGGACGAGAGCGCGTCATCAGCTTCCAGTCGCGGCAGCTGAAGCCCGCGGAGCGCAACTACCCCGTGCATGACAAGGAGCTGCTCGCGATGCGCTACGCGTTGGTGAAGTTCCGCGTGTATCTGCTGGGTGAGCAGACGTTCGCGATCTACACCGACCACGCGTCTCTCCGAACCGCGACAAAGTCGCCGCATTTGAGCCAGCGCATGGCGTGCTGGCTGTCGTTCTTCGCCGAGTACAACTTCGTCGTCTTCTACAAGCCGGGCGCGACGAACATCATCGCTGACGCACTGTCGCGGCGTCCCGATTACGACCCGCGACCCGACTCGCCGCAACACGCTGTCGATGATGACGACGAAGAGTGCAGCGCGTGTGTCGCGCTTGGTATAAGCGCGACAACGTCGACAGCTGTGAGCCCGCTTCGAGATGAGATCGCCGCGGCGTACTCCCGCGACCCGTCGTGCGCCGCAATGCTCAAGTACTGTCGTGACCCGTCTCCGTCGGCGCTGCTGCAGCTGACGCCTTCAGCGCGGAGTCAAGCACCGCGCTACTCGGTATCCGGCGACTTGCTCAAGTACCAGATCGATCGCTTCGACAGCCCTCGCGTCGTCGTGCCGCTCGACGACGACCTGCGCGCTCGTATCTTGCACGAGTACCATGACGCTGCGCCTGGCGGTCACCTTGGCCGCGAGAAGACGTATCTCGCTCTTGCACGCGACTTCTACTGGCCCCACATGTACAAGTGGGTGCGCAAGTGGGTTCGGTCGTGCGAGACTTGTCAGCGCGTGAAGCCCGCGCAGTCGTCGCAAGCCCCGTTGCAGCCCCTCCCAATCGCCGCGGACGCCTGGCGATCCGTGAGCATGGACTTCATCTTCGGGCTGCCTCGTGATCAAGCTGGTCGCACGGGCATTTTTGTGGTTGTCGATCGCTTCAGCAAGATGACACACCTTGCGCCAGTCGCGGTCGGCATCACCGCGCAGGAGACAGCTGAGCTCTTCCTCTCCATGGTGTATCGGCACCATGGCATGCCAACGTCGATCGTCTCTGACCGCGACCCGCGCTTCACGGCATCGTTCTGGGATCGCCTCTTCCAGCTCCTCGGGACGCGGCTGCTCATGTCGACCGCGTCGCACCCGGAGACCGACGGGCAGACCGAGCGCGTCAACCGTGTCGTCGAGGACGTGCTGCGCAGTTATGCGTCGTCGCACACGTCGTGGAGCGCGCTGTTGCCGATAGTCGAGTTTGCGATCAACAACGCGGTGCACGAGTCCACTGGCCACACGCCGTTCTTCATCAACAACGCGCGTCATCCGCGCGTTCCCGCGGTTCTTGGCTTTGACGACGGCGGCTCTCTTGAAGGGGGAGGGACACCGAGTACATCGGTATCGCAAGGCGGCGCTCCTTCAGCAAAAGAGAAGAGCTCGTGCGGTGACCGGTCCGCGCGCTGCACAGTCGCGATGTCACCAAACGAAGCGACGGCTTGGGTGAACGCGGCACTCATCGCGCCGTCGCGACGCGCGATCGCCATCACCACGCGCACTGGCGCGGACAAACCATCCGCGCATTCAGCTACGATCGACGAGGACCGTGTGCTCGAGTTCGTTCAAAAGCGCGAGTCTGTCGCTCGCTTTGTGCGCGATGCAGTCGCCGCAGCAGTCGATCGACAGAAAACCGCAGCCGACCAGCGTGGGCGCAAGAACTTCGAGAAGTTCGCGGTCGGTGACCGTGTTTTGCTATCGGCGTCCGGCATTGCACCTGGTTCTGTCACGAACCTTGGCGCGACCAAACTCGCGCCGCGCTTCATCGGTCCGTTCACGATCGTACGATGCAAAGGCGAGGCGTACACACTCGACATGCCAAGTGCATTACGTCTGCACCCGACATTCTATGTCGGGCGCTTAAAGCGCTATGTACCG
Organism: Pythium guiyangense; assembly: GCA_003730235.1. Classification (NCBI taxonomy): domain Eukaryota; phylum Oomycota; class Peronosporomycetes; order Pythiales; family Pythiaceae; genus Pythium; species Pythium guiyangense. Next base: position 838,141 of record QXDM01000030.1, read on the forward strand.
GCTCTGACGCCTGCGGACGAGCTGCCTCGCCAGGCTCGAAGCGCGACCCGACGTGACGAGGACGCGGCTTCGTCAAAGCGCTTGGCGGCGTCTGACCCGCGCGGAACGCCCGATTGTCCACGCGAAGAGCCTCGTTCGCTTGAACGACCTTCGCCAACTGCGCCTTCAGCGCAGCAACTTCGGAGTCGAGCCGATCTGTCTCTGCAATCGCGTCGTCAGCGCGGCTCAGAGCAACGTCGGCGTCGTGCGACACCATCTCCAGCCGATCAGGCACAGGCGCGACTGTCGCCTCGTCGCGCCACGTTCCGCCGCGATGGTCCGCCGCCGCTTGTTGACAGCGCGGGTCACCCGCGCTGGATCGTCGATCGTCTGCTTGAACACCGCGACCGTGGTCGCGGTGCCAGTCGCCGCGAGTATCGCGTTCGCTGGCTGGGCTTCGACTCGGCCAGTGACTCGTGGGAGCCTCGCGCCACGCTGCTTGAGGATGTCCCCGACTTGGTGACGGCGTACGAGGCCACTGCTCGCGCCAAGGCGACGGCGCGCGCGCGCGACCACGCGACCGAGAGCGTGAACGCGATCGTCTCGGCTCTTGCCACGCCACATGCCTCTCCTGCGAGCGCGCGACGCGCGCGCTGCCCGGATACGCGCGCTGGGGGGAGCGCGCGGGCTGCGCCCTCGAGACAAAGAATGCGCGCTCCGCGCGCGCGTGCGAGCGACGTGGTGGCGAGACGCCGCGGCGGTCACCGCGCGCAGCGCGGTTCGCCGCAAGCGCGCGTCGATACTGGGCGAGGAGAGCCTTCTCGTCTTCGTCGAGCGGATACTCCGCGAGCATCGCTTCCCACTGCTCGAGCGTCGGCTTCTCGCGGTGCGCGCAGATGCGACAGTACGCGACGACGTGCACGAAGCAGCACGGCCGGTCTGCGTCCCACGACGCAGAGCACACACGCTCGGCGAGCTCGCCGAGATGGTATCGTCCGTGCTGGGACTCGCGGCGCTCGAGGGCGAGCGCCATGCCTGGCTCCAGGTTCCAACGCGCGACAAAGCGCGTCCACGACTCGTCGAGCGCCCCCTTCGTCACTTGGCCGGTCGTCGTGATGGTCTTGCCGCGCGACTGGCGCCATCGGCGCCACATGTCGGCGAGCTCCTCGTCGCCAGGGGAGTCGCGCACAGTGCTACAGTCGTACAGCGACAGTCGGCGAAGCGCGTCGGAGTATGTCGCCGTCGCTGCGATCACGCTCGAGCTCGGCAGAGGCTGGCGGCAGGCGTCGCACATAGCTCGGCTCTCGTCGCCGTGCTGCATGGTCTCCGAGGTCGTCGCTGCTGTTGCTCTCTGCGTCGCGCCACGTGTGCGCGTCGTGTTGCTTCTTCTTGTGTGCTTTTGCTTTCTTTCGCTTGTGTGTCTGCAAGCTTGTGTGGGGGATGGTGTAACGGGGTTGCTGTGCTAAGTACGAAGTAGCACAGCAGACACCCAATCAGTGGCTCAACCTGATTTCTGGACGACCCTGGTCGTCCCATCAGACAGCTCACTATTTAGGTTAGGTCCCTCACTTTCATCACTATGCATGGTCCTAATACAAAAACCTCAGAGTTGAAAATACCGAGTTCAGCGCAGTCCCTCTGCGCTTCACCACATCGCTTCCTCGTAAGACCACGTGTAAGCTACGTCACGGAGAACACTCCCGTGACAACTAGGACACAAACAGCGCGGTGGTCGTTGAGCTCACTACGAGCGCGGCCTCGGCAGCCGCGCTTCCTCTTCCCTGTGTGCGTCACCGCTGTAATCGGTGACTCGGGCGCGTGTGCCGAGGTAGGCGCCGCGCCTTTGCGCGACGCTGTGACACGTGAGTCCGAGTGCGTTAAGGCGTGTTCCTCTCCACTCGACCTCGTTGTGGCACCGGCGTGTCTCTCAGTGCTGGCGCGCTCCTTTGCGCCAGTTTCTCCCCTACAGAGTGGAGTCACTCGGCGAAGCGGGCGTTCTCACAGCAAGCATCGCGGGAACGCGAGGGTGGTGCGCGTGGTTGACGAAGGACGGCATGAGCCCTGATGACGCGTGCACGGATTTGTTGGGGGCGAATTTGGCGAGTGGCAAGAACTCTGACCACGACGAGAATGAGGTCGCGTAGCTCCGAAGAACATCTTCGAGCACGCTGCTCACACGCTCTGTCTGCCCATCGGGCTCCGGGTGGGCAGCTGTCGACATGAGAAGACGAGAGCCGAGCAACAGAAAGAACCGCGACCAGAACGCGGAGGTGAAGGGCGTATCGCGGTCGGACACGATGGACTCCGGCAGACCATGTAGGCGGAACACGGTGTCGATGAATATTGACGCGGTCTCCTCGGCTGTGACAGTGGTCGCCACGGGCGCGAGGTGCATCATTATGCTTAACTGGTCGACGAACACGACGACACCAGTGTGTCCATGCGCATCGTGCGGCAGACCGAACACGAAGTCCATCCTGACCGAGCGTCAGGCGTCCGTCACAGTCGGCATGTGGGGCTTGCGACGTCTGGGGCGGCTTCACGCGCTGGCAGATGTTGCACGATTGTAATAACTTGTGTACCCACTTGTGCACCTCCTTGTACATGCGGGTCCGGAAGATGTCGCGACGATCGCGGCAACGTCTTCTCGCGTCCGAGGTGACCGCTGCTGGGCGCATCGTAGTACTCGGGCACGATGCGCGCTCTCAAGTCAGCGTCGTTTGGGACGACAACGCGCGGCGGATCGAAGACGTCGGCTTGGTACATCAGCAGACTGTCTTCCAAGCGCGACCGAGCCAGCTGATTTCGCTGCGCGCCCAACATGGCCGTGAACTTCTTCTTCGTCGGTGCGACCAAGTGCTTGACAAGCGGTTTAAGGGCTGGTCGTCAATGAGGCGTCAGCGATCTGCTGTCGCAGTGACATCACAGGCGCCGAACGAGCCACGAAGATATCGGCGTCAGCGCACGCGTGGCACTCGGCATCTTCTTCTTCGTCATCAGTGGCGAATCGACTCATCGTCACGCGCGGATCGTAATCCGGGCGCCTCGACAGCGCATCAGCCAGGATGCTCGACTTGCCGGGCTTGTTGTCGATGACGACGTTGAAATTGGCTCAGATGCGGTGACTTCGTCGCTGCGCGCAGCGATACGTGATCCGTGTACAGCGCGAACATCTGCTCTCCCAGCAAGTGCACGCGGAACTTCGTCAGCGCGTAGCTCATGGCAAGGAGCTGTGGTAGAACGCGGTCAGAAAAATCCGGCTAGATCCACGATCGTGCAGCGGCGATCGAAAACCGGAAACAGTGATCACATCAGCGATCAGATCGACATGTGCAAGTGTGCGACAGCGTTAGACGCTCCACCCAGGCAACACGCTACGCGAGGGAGATGGTCGATCGTCCAAGACAACGTGCGATCATCCAAGCCAACGCGGATCGCGAAGCGAGACGGCATACCGGCGATTGGGTGTGGTGACCGACGATCCTGTCAGCACGAGCTAGCGCGTGACGACGACATGTACGCCGCGAGAGGGACGCGCAACGCGACAACAGTGTCCAGTGGTCAGGGATGACAAGCGATCGCCCAAGCAACCCGAGGTCGTGGAGACCAGAAGCAGTTCGGCGATCGAGCACGCCAGCAGCGATCGCGACAACTCAGCATGATGAAGTTCAAGCTGTGAGACATCGGCGTTGTTGCGCACGAGCCACGAAGTCTCCATGATCGTCGTTCGATCACAATCGCCGTCGATCATCGCGCACGGCTGCCATCGGCGATCCTGTGCGGTGCCATCGGCGATCCTGTGCGGTTACATCGACGATCCCGTGCGGTCCGGAGTCGAGCAGGGCATCGAACGTGAAGGTGTATGCTGACACCATCGTCAGCGACTGCACCAAGTGACTCAGCAAGCGCGATCGACTCGCAGCGAGCGTGCTCGTCCCATCAGCATGATTGGAAGATCGCGGAGCGACAGGGGATCGACCCATCTCCCGACGATCTAGTGAAGCGCAAGGTGAGCAGAGGTCCGCGATAGTGCAAGCTAGTCAAGCATAGTGAGATCAAGTCAAAGCGGTAGATAGTTAAGCAAAGTAATTCAGTCCGGAATTCTCCTTGTCCAGCACACGTCCGATCCAGTCGATAGGGGATCGTAAGTGACCAGCCTCGCAGGGCCCGTTCTCACCCTCACGCCCAGCACCTGCGACGCGCAGGTCCGGAATTGAAAGCTCCGAAGAACCGCTTCGATCGACCGACGTGGGGTCATCGGATCGGCATTTGCATTGGCGATCGTCTGACGATCTTGGCGATCATCGACGATCAAGAGCACGCGACGAGCCTGGAAGCTTTGGCCAGATCGTCCCCTGCTACTGTCTGCAGCACCTACGCTTGCAGATCTTTGCGCGCCGTTTGGGATCGCGACTGCGATCTTCGAACACCGCCGGCTTCGTGCGACGATCATCCGCACGCACCAGCGACCCCCCAGCAGAGCATCAAGGAGGCCTCACAACCCGTCCGCTAAAGAAGCTCTGCACCCCGCACAGCTCATTTGATCGCGCCGTGCGTCCGTGATCGTGCCTCACAACCACGATCACGACCCGCGATCGTTGAAGACCCTCGACGATCGCGCAGTGCATCTCGCCGGAACAGCGAGACCGCACGACCCCAAGTCCCTCTCTCCCGCCGAGGACCGTCTCCTCCACCTCCACGGTCGACACTACAGGCCGGTAAAGCGGATCGCGCCCTGCGATCCGGTATACGACGGAGCGGCAAGGGTCTGACGCTGAGGACAAGAATTTGCTGTGGTCGTTCCACCACAACTGGTGCGCATGCCCAGATTCCTTGATCCAGTGAAGACCAACATGGTGAAGAAGACGCCCCCGAAGAAGAAGGGCAACAGCCCGCCCGCCATGAAGGCTGCGAGCGGTGCTGGACCTCTGAAGCCTCACATCAACGTTCTCGGATCGAGATCCTCTGAGAGCGGCGATGAAACGAAAGAAGAAGATCGTGTTGAAGGATCTCCGACTACTGTCACAACACGAACGGGGACGAGGATGACGGCTACGGAACGGACGAGTCGATCGCGCTCGACAACCCGCGGCCGGGCGAGCTGGATGTCGACATGATCTCGGTCGTGACGATCGCTCCGACAGTCCCTGACGGATCGCCCGACGCGGCGGTGGCTGCTGCGCTCAGCTACGACCACGTCATGACGGAGCGTATGAACGCGCTGCCGCCTCGGATCGACTACGCGCAGCCGCCGGTCGACGAGTTCGATCGCCTGATTGCGTACAACCACTTCATGCAACTCATGGGCGCGCGCTTCTACGCCGCGACCGACCGCATGCATGTCCCGAGGTGGTCCGAGCTTACGGACGCTCAGTCGATGGTCGAAGCAATCGTGAAGATGCTCCTGACCGCCGGATACGTCACCCGGATCGTCGACATGGCCCCGCTTATCGCGTTCAACCCGGCCACGATTCGCGTGATCGGCGAGACCGCGACCGGTCTGCTCAGCCTGATCGTGACGCAGCGACGTTCGGCGACGCAACTCCAGCGCGCGCAAGCCGAAGCGGAAGAACAGGCGAATCGCGACGAGAAGATCCCCGCCGACCAACAGAAGCAAAAGCTCGAAGAGGTTCAGCAGCTGATGATCGCCGCAACCGGGATGACGATCGAGCAGATGCGCGCAACCCGCGACGATCACCAGCGCCAGTCAAACACGATCCGCGATCTTCAACAGCAAGTGGATCGTCTGGTGCAAGCGAACGCGATGAAGCCGCCGCACTTAGCCGCGGATCGTGCAGTGCCGCTCGGCATTCGCGGCGCGAAGGTGAAGCTGTAGCCGATCTCTGATGATGACCACGGCGTCTTCGACGACGAGCTGCCTCCGACGAGCAGCACCGTGGCGGCGACGACCATCCGGTCGTCGGTGGTCTCCGAGCTCAAGGAGTTCAGCGGTCGCGACGATGACGAGTCGAAGGCGATCGCGTGGTTGAAGAAGGCGAGGATGGCGTTCCGGCGCGATCAGCTGACGCGCGACGAGATGTGTTTGACGTTCTCCGAGCTGCTTGCTGGACCCGCGCTCAACTGGTATCGCCAGATCCCGCGTCGGACGCGTGGCAACTGGGACGCGATCGTCGAAGCGTTCAAGGCTGAGTACTGTGGCGAAGCGATCTCGAGCTCGCGCAAGTACTACGAGATGCGCCGCTGGGACTCTGAACGGCCGATCGACTACCTCCACCGGCTGAACGTGCAGGCCGCACGCGCGAAGATCCCGTATCTCGTGGCCGGATCCAAGGAGGCGAAGGAGCACGTCGATCACTTCATCGACACTGTGCGCGACGACGATCTGGCGAGGATCTTGGTGCCGATCTGCTTGCCACATGTGTCGGCTCTGAAGGACACGCTCGTCTCGATTCGCCGATCGCAGTCGCGCAAGAAGATTGCTGGCGCGCCGACGAAGTTCGCCAAGCCGGTCAAGCGCGAGTCCGCGCGCCGGATCCAGTTCATCGTACCACCGAACGAGTCTTGGGCGACGAAAAGTGACGGCAGTGATCGCGAGCGCGAGCCGACCGAGGCATTCTGCATGAGTGGATCGAGTGAGTCGGAGTCGTCGGATCGCCCACCGCGCCGCGCGCCGAACGACCAGTTCGAAGAGCTGATGAAGATCTTCGCCACGATGAGCAAGACGAAGGACGCCAAGCGGGATCCAACAACACCGGATCGTCGTGACGCACCGCAGTGCACACACTGCGGATCGTCGAAGCACCGTGACCTCGACTGCTGGCGCCGTCTCACGTGCCAGATGTGCGGACGTCAAGGGCACCCGACCAAACGCTGCTTGCACATGTGCAAGGGGTGTGGCAAGGTGCACGATCGCGGCGAGTGCGAGTACGAGAAGCTGCTCGTGGATCTCAAGCGCTGGTTCAAGCCCGAAGAACACGCGGCGATCTTGCCGCCGAACGTAGTCCAGTGGTTAAACTAGATCGCTCGCCGACTGGGAAGTCGGTACGCGCCGAGCGATCATCCACTGCTACCTGCATCTACGCATTCATCCAGACGGACAAGAAGAGCAACGATAACCGAGATGAATCGCACGTACGTTTACTTCAAGACGACTTGAGTCCTACGCGACGGAACGCCGACGACCAAGACTTTGAACGACGACCTGTGATCCAGCTACTGTCGCTACTCCCGGGCGAACGACGCGGCTACTGGCGATCCCGCGCTGGCAAGTCGCACCGCCAGACGATTGTCCATGCGGCGATCAACGATCGACGCGCCAGGATCCTCCTGGACTCTGGTGCCGAGGTCTCGATCCTCGATCCAAGCTTTGCGCGTGAGCTAGGAGTCGAGATCGACACCTCACAGTCGTTGCAGTACGTCGGCGTTGGCGACGCGACGTATCCCACCGAGGGCCGATCGCGCGTGAAGATCACGCTTGCCAGCGAGCTCGCGTACGAGTTCTCGCTCTGGGTCGGCAAGCTCTCTGGCATGGACGCGATCCTTGGGATGGACTTCATGGCTCCGGCAGGCGTGCGACTCGATCTCGCTGACGGATCGGCGTGCTTGCCCGACGAGGTGCGTCTGCGCTTCGACGGTCGCCGCCAGATCTTCGATGCGATGGAACGTCACGTGGCCCTGCCGCAGGCGACCCGACTTGACCCCGGCGATACGACGTCGATCAAGCTCTCCAATCGCGATCGGCAGCGTCTCTGGGTGACGCGCGGGGACGACTGGGTGCCCACGATCACGTATGGCAAGGACGGATCCCCGCGGACGCTCCGGATCACAAACGTCGGCGATGAGGCGTGGACGATCCAGGCGACGGTGACGATCGGCTTGTGGCTCGCGCGCGGACATGTGCCACGGAAGCCCGGCTTCGTGTCGTCAAGGTCGCGCCGCTACCGCGACTGGCATGTGTTGGCGTACGAGGCCTCGCCTGACCCAGAGATCGCACGACGCGAGGCGATCGAGCATCGGCGCGCCATCGAGGCGCTGCCGCCGGCGACGTTCAAACCGACGTACACGACGCCGCGTGTGGTCTTGAAGCGTACGACGTGCGAAGAGAAGACAACCGGTGCTGCCCGAGTGTCGATGAGTGATACTGACCTCCGCGCGCTGCGCGAGCACGAGCAACCGAACGCCGACATTGTGAACGAACTCGATCGAAGCCACGATCGACTGCCACCCATCGCTTCCGACTGCGCAAACGCCCTCGAAGATAACCAAGGAGGTCCACATGAGTGTTCCCGGAACGTTCCGATAGCCCCGGTCGTCGACAGCTTCAACCGGATCATCGAGCTCGAGGCGTCGAGCAGAGACACGTACAACTCGGACGTCACCACAGACATTGGAGACCGTCACGGCGCTCTCCGGGCATGCCGCACAATAGCAACATCGTCACACGGCCAAGGAGCGCGATTCATCGCGGCTGTGCAGCTGAAGGATGTCGAGCTCAACCAAGACGACATGGAGGAGACGGTGTTCGTGAAGGAGGGCAGCGATCTACATGCCCAGAGCGTGTCAAGCGAGTTCGCAGTCATCCCCGAACAAGAGCCGGATGATGTCGCGGTCACTGCAGACGACCTGTGCATCGGAGATCCTGAAGTGAACACGCCAGAGGAGATCGCTCGCCTCCGCGAGATCGTATGGCGCCGCAAGCACCTCTGTATGGGCGTGGGTAACGCGTTGCCGCCGCCTGCCAAAGGGGCGGTATGCGATATCGACGTTGGATCTGCGGCACCGATCGCTCAGCGAGTGCGCAAGCTTCCACCCGAGACGCTCGAGAAGGTGTTCAAGTTGCTCAAAGGGCTCGTCGGCGCCGGGATCATCGAGGTGTCGACGTCGTCGTGGGCATCACCGATCGTCGTGATCGTCAAAAAGAACGGGGTCGACATTCGGCTATGCATCGACTATCGCGCGGTGAACGCTTTGACCAGGCTCATGGTGTACCCGATGCCGCTCGTCGGCGATCTGCTCGAGAACCTCGACTCGATGCTTTGGTTCTGCTCTTTGGATATGGCGAGCGGCTTCTGGGTCGTACGCATGACGGATCGCGCGAAGGCGATCTCCGCGTTCATCACGCCGTTCGGTCTGTTTCAGTGGACCCGGATGCCATTTGGCCTCAAGAACGCGCCTCAGATCTACCAACGATTCCTCGACAACGCGCTGTACGGCTTCTTGCAGCTGACACCTGACGGCCGTCGATCGCCCGACACAGACGTGTTCCGCGACGGTAATCCCGTGCCAGTGGACCGCAGTTCGGTGATCAGTCGCCGATCGTACATCGATGATATCCTCTTCGGCGCTGCAACCTGGGATGATCTCTGTAACCTCACGGAGCGTCTCATGGACGCCTGCGACGAATGGGAACTCTCGATCAGCGTGCCCAAGAGCGCGTTCGGACGTCGGATCGTCGACTACCTCGGTCACGAGATCAGTGATCGCGGGGTTAAGGCCTAGCCGAAGAACATGAAGGATCTGGCGAGCTTGGAGTTCCCACGGACGCTCAAGGGTGTTCAGTCGTTCCTAGGATCGCTGAACTACTATCACAAGCACGTCGAAGACTTTGCGATCTACGCCGCTGCGTTGTACGAGCTGACCGAGGACGATCTGCGTGGCTATCGATCCGATCCGGCCCTGCTGAGCGAAGCGCGCCATGGTTTTGAGACCCTGAAGCAGAAGCTGATCGCCGCACCAGTGCTCAAGCACTTTGATCCTGATTGTCCGATCACGATCGCCGTGTATGCAAACGACTGGGCAGTCTCCGGTGTGCTCCTGCAAGAGTACGATCGCGTGTGGATGCCAGTACGCTTCGCGAGTCGCGTGCTGAAGGACAACGAGTTGCGGTACAGCATGGTCGAGAAGGAGATCCTGGGTCTGCTGCGTGTGATCCACACCAGTCTCAACCTCGTGATTGGCCGCCCTCTCCGCGTGATCACACGTCACTCGACGCTCGCATGGCTCTTCCGATCAAAACACCTCGATGGTCGTCTGCAACAATGGGCCGCGATCCTCTCGCCGTGGGAGCTCACGATCGAAAAAGCGCTCAAGGGCGAGACCGAGTTACCAGGCTTGATCGCCGCGTCAGTAACGCCGCGATCGCTTGTGGACCAAGCACTGACGCAGATCCGACCACGCAAGATGCTGAACAAGGGTCGCATTGTCATGATCCCGCCGACTCTAGCCGCCGACGAGCCAGCCTTCGTCGTGTCGTTTGACGGATCGGCGAAGCCCAAGCGGATCGGAGGCAGCTATGGCGCGATCCTCTGGCGACTGCCAGGGTGAGAGGTGATCGAAGCAATGTCCGAGTACTTTGACGACGCTACGGTGAACGAGGCTGAGTACCGTGGCATGATCGGAGCGGTTCAGCTGGCTGTCAAGCACGGTGTCCGAGACGCGATCATGTGTGGCGACTCGAGGATCGTGATCCAGCAGCTGACCGGCGAGATCGAGTGCCATGCATCGGGTCTGAAGCTGTTGTGGAGCCAAGCGCGCAACGAACTGCAGCGTCTGCAGTCTGCTCGGCTCGTGCACGTGAAGCGCGAGTACAACGCAGCAGCCGACCTGATCACCGGCCGCGCGATCCAGCGACAAAGGGGCGAACGTGTGAGCGAGGACGAGCACGACGATTTGCGATCATTGAACCGTCTGGGTGAAGTGCTGATCCGTGACGAGACAGCGGCCGTCGCCGAAGTCGCTCGTGTCTTTGCGACGACGCGCTCGACCGCAGGATCCACGATCGCGACTGCAGCGGCGATCGGGCAAGTGCGCAGTGATCGGATCCGCCGTGCCCAAGACGAAGAGCGATGGATGTGGAACCTCAAACGGTACATTCAAGGGGACGTGCAAGATCTCTCGGTTGCAGAAGCCGAAGAGTGCCAGAAGATCGCGCGCGACTACGACGTTGACGCGTCCGGGCTACTTCTGTTCGTCTCAAAGCAGAAGCGATCGAGCGACGATCCTGAAGCGCACTTCCGGCTCGTGATCCCAACGACGCTCCACGACGAGATCATACATCACTTCCACACGAGCCTCGCCGGCGGTCATCAGGGGATCGCGCGCACGTACGAGAAGATCCGAAAGCAGTGTCACTGGCGCAACATGCACCGATCGGTCACTGAGTACATTGGATCGTGCGTTGACTGCCAGACGGGCAAAGGGGAGCCTCGTCTGCGTGGCAGATCGCCTGGTAACGTGGTGGCGACCTACCCGTTTCAGGTGATCGGCATGGATCACGTGCCGTCACTACCAAAGTCGATTCGCGGCAACACCGAGCTTCTGATCTGGGTGGATCAGCACTCTGGCTTTGTCATCGTCTCAGCGAACGCTTCACGATCGGCCATGCCGTCGCCGAGAGCTACGAGCGCTGCGTCTACCGTAGGTTCGGTGCAAGCGAGGTGATCCGCCACGATCGCGAGCCGGGCTTCATGTCGGACGTGTTCAAGCAGTTAAACAAGCTGATCGGACAGCGCAGTAAAGCGACGCTCGCGTACCGACCGCAGGCGAACGGCATGATCGAGCGCATGGTGCAGACTATGACGCGGGCGATCAAGATGTACGTCCAAGACGAGGAGCAAAGCGACTGGGACGATCATGCAGAACGCTTGGTGATCGCGCTCAACACCGCATACGATCGGACGCGCGGCGAGACTCCGTTCTACCTCGTACATGGATGGGACCCGCGTACCACGCTCGAGTCAACACTGCCACAGGTCAACCCAGGCGTACGATCGGACGACGCGACGAAGTGGCGAGCCCAGATCCAGCGAGGTTACACGCGCGCGCGATCAGCTGCCAACAAGCTGCTGCAAGACGCGGTGGCTACGCGAGCACGAGTCAACAACGAGCGGGCCGAAGACGACGACAGGATCCCTGTCAGATTGCACGTGTGGCTGTTCATCGATCGCGTGAAGCCAGGATACGCGCGAAAACTCGCACATCTCTGGCACGGTCCATTTCGAGTGAGCGATCGGGTCGGTGACTTCATGTTGCGTCTCGAGATCACCGGTACCGACTACTTGTTCTACCCGCTCGTGTATGTGTCAAGAATAAAGCCACGGCGATCGTCGCCGCTACGGCCAGAAATGGAGCTCACGATCCAAGAGGGCGAACGCTTTGACTTCGACGAGGCGTTACTGCCTGAAGACAGCTGGGTACCAGACGCGAGCACTCACGAATATGAGGTCGAGGCGATCCTCGACCACCGCGTCAAGAAGATCACGCGCTTCGGCCGCAAGGTCCGGGAGTTCAAAGTGCAGTGGAAGGGCTACGATCGTCCGAGCTGGGTCGCCGAGGACGACCTGTCCTGCGGTGGTCTCATCTACGACTACGAGCAATTGGCGAAAGCACGCGGGCCGTTCCAAGCCATGGTGATGGAGACGTCACCAGCTGGGGAGCGCTAGCGCGCGTCATGACCGGGCGCACAGCTGAAAAGTGAAGCGCGAACGGCTGACAACGAGTACGGCGCGTTTGCATAAGGACACACAAAGAAGGAGAAGGCAAGGTCAAGAAGACATTGAGCTTAACGACCGCCGTGAGGCTCGACTACACGCAAGCTACGCTACGGGATCAACGCGCGAGATCGCACATGGACGCAGACGATCAGAGGAGAGTCGGAGTTTCAGCGGCCGGTGGTGTGTCGACAGTCGCTTGCTCGACGTCGGGAACCACTGGCTCGTCGGCAGGCGCAGCCGGATCGTTGACAGGCGCCGTCGGACCGTCGGCGATCGTCGCCAGATCATTGTCGGGCGTCGCTGGGTCATCTGGAGCCGCCGGATCTGCGAGTGGAGCCGGCGATCTTGAGGCCGGAGCAACGGCAGACGGCGCAGACGTGGAGGAGCTAGGCGCGCCCGGCGTACCGGCACCACTTGCAGCCGCAGCTGGCGTCGCGATCATCTGTGCCGGAGACGAAGGTCGTGACACGTGCTGGGAGTGCGTGCGCGATCCCGGACGCGAAAACTTGTCGACAAGTCGCGCGTGCACCACCGGCAGCTGCGAGAAATGCAGTTCGGGGCGCTGCAGGAAGAAGAGGCGCGCCGGATCGCGCTGGTCCTCGTCGCGAACCGCCGCCTCGATCGTGGCACCACCAGGCGGGAAGATCGCGTGCGAGACTTGAGGCAGTGGCAGCAGGATCGGCTCAAGCAGGATGTCGATGTCCACCGTACCGTCCTGGATGAGGCGAAGCGTGATCGCAAGCAAATCGCGCCAGCTCGCCGCCGCGTGGGAGTTGCGTTGCTTCCGGGCAACCGCGTACCGCGTCGCATTCGCAGCCGTCGACTCCGTCATGACGAAGTAGTGCGTACGCTCCCAATACGTCGCGCCGTGGCGCGTGATGTGCGCAACCGCCGCGTCAAGGAGCGCTTGGAGACCGCGCGATGGTCGAGACGCCGTCATGAGACCGTCAGGGAGACGAGAAACGAGCGACGCCCAGGGTTCACTCTCGTAGAAACGGATCGCAGCAGACACGTCGAGCTTCGGGCGACCAAGGTGATCGCGTACAGCAGCCAGGCGCGCGACTGGGATCGGTGCGATCGCAAAGTACGGAACACGAGCAATCAAAGCTTGCAGCTCGGCCACCGTCGACGGAACTAGCTCGGCGCTCGGGTTCGCGAAAGGCCACGCGCTCTCATCGAGCCCGGCGTAGCGATTGATTGCCGTCAAGGATCCGGCAGCACGAGGCAGAAGCGCGACCGGCGAGAGGCTCCCGCCACGCCAGATCCGGCGGCGCTTGTTGGTCGATGCTGTAGGCGGAGGTGGCTGTGCCGGCGCTGGCGACGGAGATCCTTGGCGCGAACGGACCACGCGACCACCGATCGTGCCATCGGAGTCAGTGAGGTCGATCCAGGGAGCCGGCGATCGCATGCTCTTGCGGATTGCTGTCTTCACCTGTGCCTGATCGTGCTCGTCGCTGGATGACAACGTCTCGTCAAAGTCGATCGCGCGTGCGGGAGGAGGCGTGCTCGGAGCGATATCGTTCGAGCGATCGCCTGCAGCACCAGCCTGATCGAGCGCCTCGCTCACAGCTTGGCGAACGGACGGCACGTCAAGCCACGTCGACGCCTCGTAGAACCGCTCCGCAGCGGCTTCAAGCGTTGGGATCGTGTGCGGCGCTGACGCGAGCATGTCGAACGGTCGCAAAGGATCGAACGCTGCTGATGAAGCGCCGATCGCAGACACCGGCAGACCAGCGCTCGACGCGATACCAAGATCGTCGATCGTCGCGAACAGCTGAGAGCGCAGCTGGTCAGTGCGATTGGTGAAGTCGCGGAACTCACCAGAGTCTTCGAGCATGTGAAGGACCGCGTGGAGCGAACGAAGCAGCGGCAAGCCACCGAACGCGACGCCCAGATCGCCAGAAGTCGCAGCGCCCGCGCGCGAGAGGAGAGCTGTGAGATCGTTGTGGAACGTCGACGCCATCATCAGCAGTGAGCCAAAGTGGTCGCGCATTGCTGCCGTCTGCTGCTCGCGCGCAGCAAGGAGGGACGCAGTCGGCGTGAAGGCCTCGAACAGCGTCAAGAACGACTTCGCCATGGCTGGGAACTGCTCGGCCCGTGAACGATAGTACGCGATCATAGCATCACGCTGAGCGAGCTCGTCTTGGTGGTCGGTGGTCGACGGCGCTGGCGCAGCGACTGGTGGCGAGAGCACAGCTGATCTTGACGGCGACATGGCGGATCCGGGCGCAGAAGAGTCATCGGCGGCACTAGCGCCACGCGCGGGATCATCGATCAGCTCACAGAACCTGGCCGCAGCGGGAGCGATCGCGTCGAAGGACGCCTGGTCGTAGTCGTTGCGCCGCGCGAGGAACCGGTTCACTGCGTCGAGAAAGCGCGTTTCCAGAGCCGATCGACGCCGACGCTCTTCCAGATCAAGCGAAACAATCGGCAACGCCTGGCGCGAACCGCCTGTGAACACCACAAGCCAAAGCAACGCGTCAAACGACGCCTACGATCGCCGCAGCGGGAGCAACAACGGAGCACACGTGTCGACGTACCTTGATCGTCGAATGGCGGCGGCTGTGACATCGCGAGCGGCTGCGATCGTCGAAGTTCGGAAGTGAGAGCGACCAACGATCGGAAACCCGCGATCGTGCGCGAGCGTTAGTGGGTGTCGGCGATCCTGGACCAATCAACGAAGAGCACGGGACGATCCGGAACATCCGGGTCACACGCCTGCGCAATTGCGTTCCTGCGACGTGTGAAAGGGGCGGCTGTGGTAGAACGCGGTCAGAAAAATCCGGCTAGATCCACGATCGTGCAGCGGCGATCGAGAACCGGAAACAGCGATCACATCAGCGATCAGATCGGCATGTGCAAGTGTGCGACAGCGTTAGACGCTCCACCCAAGCAACACGCTACGCGAGGGGGATGGTCGATCGTCCAAGACAACGTGCGATCATCCAAGCCAACGCGGATCGCGAAGCAAGACGGCATACTGGCGATCGAGTGTGGCGACCGACGATCCTGTCAGCACGAGCTAGCGCGTGACGGCGACACGTACACCGCGAGAGGGACGCGCAACGCGACAACAGTGTCCAGTGGACAGGGACGACAGGCGATCGTCCAAGTAACCCGAGGTCGTGGAGAGCAGAAGCAGTTCGACAATCGAGCACGCCAGCAGCGATCGCGACAACTCAGCATGATGAAGTTCAAGCTGTGAGACATCGGCGTTGTTGCGCACGAGCCACGAAGTCTCCATGATCGTCGTTCGATCACAATCGCCGTCGATCATCGCGCACGGCTGCCATCGGCGATCCTGTGCGGTGCCATCGGCGATCCTGTGCGGTTACACCGGCGATCCCGTGCGGTCCGGAGTCGAGCAGGGCATCGAACGTGAAGGTGTATGCCGACACCATCGTCAGCGACTACACCAAGTGACTCAGCAAGCGTGCTCGTCCCATCAGCACGATTGGAAGATCGCGGCGCGACAGGGGATCGACCCATCTCCCGACGATCTGGTGAAGCGCAAGGTGAGCAGAGGTCCGCGATAGTGCAAGCTAGTCGAGCATAGTGAGATCAAGTCAAAGCGGGTAGATAGTTAAGCGAAGTAATTCAGTCCGGAATTCTGCTTGTCCAACACACGCCCGATCCAGTCGATAGGGGATCGTAAGTGACCAGCCTCGCAGGGCCCGTTCTCACCCTCACGCCCAGCACCTGCGACGCGCAGGCCCGGAATTGAAAGCTCCGAAGAACCGCTCCGATCGACCGACGTGGGGTCATCGGATCGGCATTGGCATTGGCGATCGTCTGGCGATCTTGGCGATCATCGACGATCAAGAGCACGCGACGAGCCTGGAAGCTTTGGCCAGATCGTCCTCTGCTACTGTCTGCAGCGTCTACGCTTGCAGATCTTTGTGCGCCGTTTGGGATCGCGACTGCGATCTTCGAACACCGCCGGCTTCGTGCGACGATCATCCGCACGCACCAGCGAACCCCCAACAGAGCATCAAGGAGGCCTCACAACCCGTCCGCTAAAGAAGCTCTGCGCCCCGCACGGCTCATTTGATCGTGCCGTGCGTCCGTGATCGTGCCTCACAACTACGATCACGACCCGCGATCGTTGAAGACCCCTCGACGATCGCGCAGTGCATCTCGCCGGAACAGCGAGATCGCACGACCCCAAGTCCCTCTCTTCCTCCGAGGACCGTCTTCTCCACCTCCACGGTCGACACTACACGCCGGTAAAGCGGATCGCGCCCTGCGATCCGGTATACGACGGAGCGGCAAGGGTCTGACACTGAGGACAAGAATTTGCTGTGGTCGTTCCACCACAACTCGATGACGTTGCCTTCAGTCGAAAAGTTGACCCGTGGCAGCGTAAGCCTCAATGCGAGCAACACAAGCAACTGATTTTGTCATGGACTTTGATATTTCCCTTTAGAACTGCTGCCTGCATGTAATTTGACGAAGTGAAGCCAAGTAGTCGTCAAGCTGTGGACGCAAGGAGTAGCAGCGTGATAGCAGACTGAGATGTATCTCAGACCCAAAGCAAAAGATGACATGCCTGATTGATGGCCGTATCAACATGTTACGGCAACACAACTAACCACACAAATTACCACACAAATTAAGACGCACCCTTGGCTAGGGTTATTAGTCAAAGCAAGGAGTTTGCTGCTGCTTGTTATGACTGTATGTTGAAATCTTCCGCAAAGTACAGCGAAACAGCATACTTCAGCGCTTGCATCGTCTCAAATCTTCGTGTTTAGCAAAGCCTGCCCGCACAGCCTTGTCCGTGGAGGTCATGTCTCCTTGGTTCTCTTGGCTCGTGCTTGGTTGTTGGTCGGTGAACTTGATTGTGAGTTCTGCTCTACCATCTACATCAACGAGGTTGTTCAACAAAGCTTGGTGTGGATACGCATGGAGTATACGTTTGTTTTTAGAGGTATCGAGCGTTGCGTATAGGTAGATTTTACAATTTTAGTATTGGATCAAGAATATGATGACGTTTGCCTAGTTATGGTGACCATTTAGCATTCAGCCCAAATCGACAGCATCTAATTCAATCATCCTACAAACCCGGATAAATATCAAATACATACTCTTTTGATATATTCGACTCTAAACCTGCAAGTTGCGAGTGTGCGTGTGTGCGAGGACTGGGTTGATGCTTCATGAACGAGTGAATTTGCAAATCGTTCATGGATGCACCGCCACGAGCGACGTGATGTGCATGGAGTGCATCGTGCTTCATCGGCTCTAGGGTTATGTCGTTATAGCAAGTGATTTTGGCAAGAGATTTTGGCTCTATTGCTAAGCTTGGTATTTGTATACTTAAGGCAATCATGTCATGTCAAAACATTTGCTCTAAACAAGCACCTCATTGCTCAACAAGCGACAGCATGAACATGACCTCCTCATCCATCGAGGTTGGCTCCGCGTCAGTGGATGCACCAGCGCCAATTGGCAGCAACGGTCACGCTGGCGTCGCAGTGCTCACGAACGCAGTGCTGTGGAGCGCGATCACAGACTGCATGACCGGATATCCACTCGCAGTGCGCAGCGTCTGCACTGATGCAGGTGCTCGCGCGCTCTTGGACGTTGGCGACCAGTGGCTGATCCACTCGCTGCTTGCCGACAACACGCTGGTCGAGCGCGGCGTGCTCGTGCACCTCGCAATCGCAGCGGGTAGCCTTAAGGTGCTCAAGATCCTCTACGCACTGCGCACACGTTTCGCTCACTACCGACGCAGCGCCGAGCTCGCGATGGATCAAGTCATGCGCTGCGCCGTGCTCTTCAGCCGCATCAACGTCCTCGAGTGGTTCGCAGCGCTCCAAGCAGCAGAGCCAGACAGCTGGCCATGCGAGCCAAGCCTCTTTGAGCTCGCTGTGCGCAACACCAACGCCACAAGCGTCAACGTCTTCGAGTGGATCCACACACACGTGCCGAACGCGACGCGCGGGCTATTGCCTGCAGACATGAACCGCTGCGCGCGCGAAGGGCGTCTGGACCTCGTCCAGTGGCTCCACGTCCACGGCTGTGCTATCACGCAGAAAGCGCTGCATGAAGCTGTCGAGAACGGACACATCGGTGTGCTCGAGTACCTCTTTGGTCACACGAGCCTGCGCTGCACAGACGTGGGCGTGAACAACGCGGCGCGCAATGGCCATCTCGCTGTCATTCAGTTCCTCGCAGCGGCGCAAGACGACGCATCGATCGCCAGAGCGGTCAACTTTGCCGCCCAGAACGGCCACTTGGCGATTGTCCAGTTCCTCATTGAGCACCACAGTGCTCGAGTGGACACGACCCAAGTGCTCGACTTTGCTGCTGAGAGTGGCAACCTGGCGCTCGTGCAGTACCTCCACGCACTGTTTCCAGCTTCGGGCTGCTCGACAAAGGCGATGGACATGACAGCGGCGAAGGGGCATCTCGAGATCGTCAGATTCCTGCATGAGCATCGACGCGAAGGCTGCACAACGCAGGCGCTTGAGATGGCAGCGCACTACGGACATCTCGAGATCGTCAGGTTTTTGTACGAGCACTGCTCAGAAGGCGACCTCGCGCGCGCGATGGTCGAGATAGATCTGGAGCATCGGCACGACGTAGTGGAGTTCCTTCAGTCACGACTACGAGCGTCCAGCTAGACAAGTGGGATGCGGTCGTAAGGACGCCACAGTGCTGTCTGTATCTGCCAGTACTGCCGTGCTGACGAGCCGCGAGCTCTGGGACGCGATCGTCGATTGCATGGCAGGATACCCACTCTCAGTCACCACGCTCGTCCACGACCGAAAGGCCGTCGCTGCGCTCGAGCGCATCGAGCGCGACTGGACAGCTCGCCGCTTGCTTGAACCTTGTTGGCTCTCACGCGATGGCGTGCTCGTGCACCTCGTGATCGCAGCAGACGGCGTTGACGCGATCATGACGATGTTGGCGCTGCGCAAGCGCCTTGCGCACTATCGCGCCGACCTGAAGCTCGCTGTTCGACAAGCCATGCGCTGCACCGTGCTTTTCAACCGCACGTGCGTCCTGCAGTGCCTAGTAGAGATGAAAGCGTCAGATTCTGACGCCTCGGCGTGGGAACCGCATCTACTGAAGCTTGCGATGCGCAATGCCAAGCACACGAGCGTGCAGGTCGTCGACTGGACCTCCACGCACGCACCGCGCGAGCACAACCCATTGCTGCGCACTCACATGCAGCAGTGCGCTCGCAGAGGTCGTTTCGACCTGGTCCAGTGGCTCTACGATCACGCCTGCAAGCTGTCGCGGAGAGTAGTACGCGACGCGGCGATGCGCGGCCACTTGCCAGTGATTCAGTACCTCTACGCACATACACAAGCGCGGTGCCGCGCAGCAGTGATCAACCACGTCGCGGCGTCTGGTGACTTGGATCTGACCACGTTCCTCATCGCACACGACTCCGCACATTGGGGACTCAATCGATCGGTTCATCGTAGCGCAGTCGCACGCCTTCTCTATCGTACATCGCTCGTCTCTTGCGCGGCAAGACACACAGTTGCTCCTGTCGAGAGCGATCGCTCACTCGCTCACGTAGAACGAGTCGAGCTCGAGTTGAGCGTCTGGGAGCGCGTTGTCGAGCGTCGGGTCCGACCTTCGCACCGCCAGTCGCAGTCACAAGTACTAACGTTAGTGAGAGCGCACGAGCGACGCTTCAAGTCCATTGACTGCACTACAGCGCACGTACCACGTGTGCGTCTCACCATCGCTGTTGACTGTTGGGAGGACGCGGAGCGGTCGGTGGATCCCGTAGCAGAACGCGCGGTGACTAGCAACCAACAGAAGAGAGAGAGAGAGAGGAGTGATGAGCTCAGGACACGCGAGCGTCACGACTCGATGCGCACAGGCGACAGTACCTCCGGTACGAGTTCTGGTGCTGGACGCTCGCAGACGACGTGCGGCAGCGGAACTTGCAATACCGAAAGACCGTGAGAGCGCTCGGGTCGCCGTACACTGGGTGCGACGGATCTGCGTGCGTGAGGTACTCGCGTCGGAGGTTCTCCTGTTCATCCACGAGCCGCCACCGTTGCTCCGTTAGGTCCTTTGCGTCTGAGAGTCAGAGTCAGAGTCAGCGTGGACGCCTCGTATCCGTACATTGAGCGGGTGCATGCAGCACGAGACGCAGTGCTCAAACACTTCGCAGCAGTGCGGCGGACTCGTGTCGCACGCGTCGCACGTGAACTGCTTGATCCGCGGCAGCGACGTGTCCGACTCGTTGCAGCAGCCGCGCTTCGTCGCGTCCTGCTGCGAGCGGCTGCACACAAAGCCTAGCGCATCGAGTGTTCGTCCGTCAAACGCGACGCCTGCGGATCGAGAGACTCTGGACTGTATGACGTACCGAGTGCGTCTGTGATGAACGTCACGCCTTGCACAGTGTTCTCGCAGCTCTGCGACGTGTCGTCTGTCTGGAGTCCGTCGCCGCCGGCGCGGAGGAACGCACGGCGCTTAGTCTCTTTCGGCTCGAGCGCGCGTCGGTCGACGATGATGCGCGGTCGGATCTGCTCTTCGCTCAGCTCTTGGGATCTGGCGCAGTGACGTGCGGTTGTGTGAGTCCCACAAGCGCGTTAGCTGGAATGTATCGAGAGCAAGTGATGATCACTCGCTCGACATTGAGACGCATCGCCTGCAGTTCAGTCACTCAGTCCGTCGATCAATCATTGAGACGTACGCTGCGTCAGTGCTGCTGGAGAGCAGTGCGCGCTGGATGCTAAACATGAGGTACGGTACTGCGAGCACGAGCAGCAGCAGCACCGTGAGCCGCATCACGCGCTGCAAGCGGCTCTCGCTGCCGCGCACCGTGCGGATCAGTAACCGGTCGATGAACGCAATGTAGCGCGGGACGCTGCGCTCAATGAGCCGCAGTGCGCGGCGGCCAACTTCGACGAGCACTTGGCCAAGGAACCGGAGCGCGCTGAGGAAGAGGAGCCAGCGCGTCTCGCGCGTCGGTGCACGGCCCTGGTCATGACTCGGACGGCGCCGCTCTGCGCCTCGTGCCAGTGGCGCTGTCTCGTCGTCGCTCTCGCCGCCTGTAGCTGCGCTACCGTCTCTTCGGCCTTTTCGCTCCTGCAGCATCGTCATGTTCATCATCATCGCGGCGCGTTTGCTGCCTCTTCAAGCCGGCAATGGCGACGACGACACCTCGGCGCATGAGCTGGTCGTGGTGTTGATGCGAATGCGTGTCGATTGTATTGGATTATAAAGGGTATGTGGTCCACATATGATGCAATTTCTTGATTCACTTGATTATACAGGGATATTCGGTTCATAGAGGCTTGTATTGAATTCAAACAAGTTGAAGTGAACGATCCTTGCGAGTCATCGACTGAGCAACAGCATGATGCAACGACACTCTCGCTCTGAGCAATGGTTGTCGTGTATTCGCTAGAGCAAACGCTATGAGCAAGAGCGTGCATGTGTGCGAGCATGAGAGTGCATCAAATCTGCACGCTCGCTTCACACATCTCGCGTCGCACTTACGCGTAGTGCGTGATGAGGTACAGAATCGTGCCGCATCCGATCATGAGCACGGGCGTGTCCATCGTGTGCGGTGCAGTCGCCTCGGCGTACGCCATCGTCGGCGGCAGAATGAGCATTGCAAGGAGCACTTGGTGGAAGTTGGCAAAGTCCGCGTACTGGAGCGCTGGGAAGATCATGCCCGAGAGGAACACGCACGCGCTACCCTCCCAGCTCCGCGTGTACTTGTTCTTCGAGAAACAACTGCGCGTCTTGTACTTGTGCTTGCCCCATGCAATGCCCACTGGCTCTGCAAGGCCGTCGCCAATGCCCGTGATGAACACAATGATGAACGTCAGCGCGCCTTGGTCTGCAAAGAGCCACTTGAAGAACAGGATGATGATCATGCCTGGTGCGATGTTGCCGGCGATGATCCACGTGAGCGTGTGCGGACGGTCCTCCGGGCGGTCGAGCGAGTTGAACTGGAGCATGAAGAACTTGGAGCGCTCACGGATCGGCTTGATGAGCACCAAGAAGCCGAGCATGCTGAAGAAGTCGCCCCACGCGAGCGGCAGTGGACCGCTCGCTTCGGCTTTCATCACGAGCGGCACCATGTACGCCGCAAAGTGCTGGAGCTTGCGCGTGTAGTTGACCTTGAAGCGCGACGACTTGTTCGTGATGATGTAGCCCTTCTCGTCCACGTCGCAGTAGTAGCGGCACACAATACCGCCGATGAGCGAGACGAAGACCATGACGCCGAGCTTGGGCGTCTGCATGAGCCAAAAGTGGCCGGACGCGAGGAGCTGTGGCTCATAGATGTATGTGAGCACGATGAGCACAGCGAGGTACAGCATCATGCCGACGAAGAAGACAAAGTCGAACGTGTTGAGCCAGCTCTCCTGGTAGTCGCCCGCGACGTCGCCCTCTTCCACGAGCGAGCTCTTCGGTCGGTCGATCTGGGTCAGCGACGAGCCGTCGCTCGGCGGAATCGCGCCGTACGACGACGGTTTGTTGTACTTGGGTAGCCCTGGCGACCCGGGGACTTTCCATACAAGGCGCAAGAGCACGTAAATGAGCACGAGCGACACGAGCGGGAGCAGTCCGATCACGAGCGATTGCACGAGCGTGATCGGGTGCTCCCAGTTCTTTGGCACTGGCCCGGCATTCGTTGTCTCGGCGAGCTGGACCGCAGCCGCATGCAGCTCTGCGACGGTCGTCGGCCCCATGTTCGTGATATCGCTGGAGCGTTTGACCGATTGACTGCCAAGTGTTCTGCTGTGCTGCGTGTGACGTGTGCGCTGCGCTGGTGCTCCAAGGATCGAAATCGCCGAGTGCTCGCGCTCGACGTTGATCGCAGCAGCCGTAGCGGCGAGCGATGAGTGAGTGAGTGGTTGGAGCACAAGAGCGATCGAGTGCATGCTTTCTCGTTGCAGTCGTTACAGGTGTTGCGACGCTTCGCGCACATGCGGAACAATCGGGACGAGTGGAACGCACGGGACGCATTTTGATTCGATGTTCTTTTTCTTTGTTCAAGCGACAGTTGATCGAGTGGACCACTCAAAACCACTGCCTCAAGCGATGTTTTTGCGATGTTCACAGTACTGCCTTGACTTGTTTTTGACATATTTGCATTACAATGAAGTTCGCAAAATCATCGCTTTTCGTAAAGTTGTGTGGTCTATGTTTTACTTGGACTTTTATGTGGTCAACATCACGATCCAAACTTGAACAGACGTAGACGTGTTGCTGTTGATCGATCCATCCAAGGAGTATGCTGCTGCGTCGAGTAGCTCTCGCTGCAGTAGCGTACATATGCGCAGCGAGTGAAGCAAGCGTGCGTTTGTGTGTAACTTGCTGCTCATGCAAGCTGCTTGCCACTCATTCGCTCACTCATTCATGACGCCATCTCGTGTGCTGTATGCAGGCGTGCTTGGACGATGCGATGCTGTGTCGCTCTGGCGAGCTCAAGTTCCGTGATGCAGCGCGCGGGTGTGCGTTTGCAATGTGCGCGATCATCGATGCGCAGACCATGGTCCGTCATTGCGGCTTGTGTGGAGACGAGGTTGAGCGGACCGCATACAGGGCGAAGAGCGAACAGCGAGCACCACTCGACTGACTCGCGTGACGTCGTGACTGCCTGCTCAATGGATGGATGGGTGTGTTGTGTTTGTCCAGGACGAGAGCTGCAGTCCCGAGGGGTTCACGTGCGAGAACGGCGACATTGTGTACCGCGTAGCTGCGAACCAGTGCGCGTTCGAGCCGTGTCAGAGCACTGCTACGTTGCCACCACCACCACTGCCAGCGCCTACGGGCAGCATACCCGCCAGCACATCTGCGAGCTGTCCTCGCGACGCATTCGTCTGTCCTGGCGGCTTCTTCGTGCGGCGCAACGCCTCGCTCGGCTGCACGTTCGACGCATGTCCGAGCCTCGCACCAGGTGAAGCGTGTCCAAGCGACGTCCGGCACTGCGCAAACGGCGGAGTCGTCGTGCGACGGAACGCGCAGAACCGCTGTCTCTTTGACTCGTGTCCAGCGTAGCACGAGCACTCACTTGAGCGCAGTGTGGCGTGCCTGCTATCGCTAAGGCGACGATACATCAACGTTGATGATCAAACCTGTTGCTTGATCCAGCGCGCACATACGCTCAGTGCTGCGTCGGTAGTGTGTGAAGCGCATGCACAGTGTGGTAGAGTCTTGAGCACATCGAGTCTCCCGGCTGCGATCGCGAGGTGCTTGTGCCATGCTTGACCAGCTCCAGGTCACCTGCGCTTATTGGTCTCAACTTGTCTCTTTGTGTATACAAATGCAAGTTAAAGAGTCGACCAAAAGCCCACTTGCTGAGTCGATTGATTCCTCAGACGCGATCATATTGAAAGCATGTTTGTGCGCGACAACGAGCTCCGGCGTGGCGGCGGCAATCGCGACGAGCGCGCGCGCGTGCTGCAGCTCGCAAAGGAGCAGCGCGCCGCGCGGTCGCAGCTCAAGGAGCACGACGTCGTCGCGCGCAAGCTCCAGGCGTTTCTGCGCGGACGCACGAGCGCGCGCCGCACACGCGCAGACATTCGGCGCGATGTCGACCAGAAGCTCGCAGACATTGCTCAGCTCAAGCTCTTGCTGCAGCTCCCACACATGCCGCTGCCATTCGACGCGCTCTTTGACGTACGCACGTTTCCTGTGTAGTCTTGTGGCTCTGTGATAACGCGCCTTTGTCTGCGACTGACGCGCTACATGTGTACATGTGTGGGGCAGTTGCTCCGCAAGCTGCTGTTCACGTACCGCAGCGCGTCGCTGGACTATGCACGCGTCCAGCAGCTCGCGCTCCTTCTACAGGACGCAGTCGCTGCGAACGCTCCTGCACTCGAGGCCGTGCTGCTGCAGCGGCGCTGGCTGCTCGAGCACTTCATCGACGTCTGCGTGCAGCCGCCAGTGCCGCTGCAGGCAGCGACTGCGCCATCCCCCGCACCGACGCTTCGCGTTGTGCAGCAGCTCGTTGATACGTTCAATGAGCTACAGACGTACGTCATGACTGGCGCACTCGCAACGCTCGAGGCGCCACGCTCCAGCAGCAACAGCAGCGCATTGCTCTACTGCACCATGTCCAAGCAGTCGCTCGCACTCGTAGTGCGCCAGTGGCTCATTCGCATGCGCCGCGTCCACCAGACTGCTGGCGCTTCAGGCATCGCAGCGAGCGTGCGCACGCAGTGCAGCGACTTCCTCGCGCTGCTCGTGCACGTGCTCGAGCTCGACCACTCGCGCATCGCTCGCAGAGCCTTCGTCGCTGCGATCCTCTCGCTCCCGCTGCTCCACGAGCTCGTGCTCCCAGACACGATTGCAGCGCTCGCAGCACCCGCGCGCTGGTCGCTGCTCGTCGCTGCAGTGAACGACAGCCCAACGACGTTCACAGTGCTGCCGCAAGCGCCGGTCGCTGGCATCGTGTCCGCGACGTGGCTGCTCGGGAACGTCCTGTTCGTCTCGGACTGCGTGGCAAACAAGACTCCGGCGCTCGCGCTCGCAGAGGTGCAGCTCCTCACGACGCTCTTGCACACCGTGCCGATGGAGACGTTTGCTGCAAGCGGCGGCGTCGCAGTGTCCTGGACGCACGTGTCGGCGTCGCACTCGGTCCCAGTCGTGTTCCCAGACGCACTCACGGAGCAGCTCGCGATCCTCTTGCGCGACCGGTACGTCCGAGCGCTCGCGGACCAGCTCCTGTGGCTCGACGAGTCGAGTCTCCGCGCGCCACTCGCAACGGTGCGGACAGTGCCAATGCACCCGACAGCTTTGAGTCTCGCGGTACGTCCTAGGCAGCTAGAGACGTCTCGTACAGTGGCGCTCAAGCCGTAGGATGACAGAGCACTGACACGCACTTGGTCCATTGCGGCGCGACAGGAGCAGTACGGCTTTGGGGACATTGCGTCCGAGACGTCGCTCGCGGCGTCGCTCTCGACGACGTGGAACAGAGTCAAAGCCATCGGTCGAGCGAGCTGGGCGCGGAGTCTCCTCGAGAAGACTGGGCTGCGACGCAAGCACCGCAACGACTTTGACGAGCGCGCTGGGAAGACGAGCGAGCGGCTGCGCAACACATCGAGCGCTGCGCGTCAGCTTGCCGCGTCTGGCGCCGCTCCTGACGAGACAAAGCCAGCAGCAGCAGCAGCGCCACCACGCGGCGATCCGTTTGCGCTCGAGCACGTCCGCGCATTTGCGAGTCTCTGGGCGACGTTCCTCTTCCGTTGGGGACGCCAGCACAACGCTGTGCAAGTCCACGGCATGAAGCTCCTCAACACACTTGCGTTCTACCAGTGCGCGCGCCACGACAGCAGCAGCAGCGACGACCGCGTCTCGCTCGTGCGGTTCCTCTGGTGCGTCCTCCAAGACGCGAGTGACTTTGACGCGTTCACCAAGGTGCGAACTCGCGTCATTCGAACGCGGAGCCTGCTGTCGACAGTGTTGACAGTCATGGCTCTCACAACTCACTCTCGCTCAACTGTGCGTAGGGCGTCGACTTGATGCGCGTGAGCAGCGCGGATCCGTACATCTGCACACTCGCGCTCTTCTGCGCCACGTACAACCACTTGCTCGTCGTGCTCGACGACGAAGAGGTGCGCTCCATCGCTCCATCGCTCGCTACCTTGTACTGAGTGAGCGACGGACTGACTGACTGCAACGGCGCAGATGTACGGCGACGAGTTCCCACTGCCGCTTGCGCAAGTCGAGCGCATTGTCAAGAGCCTCAAGCGCGCGCTCTACGCTGCGTACTGGCGCCACGGCCACGTCGCGCAGGACGCGTCGAGCGACTCGACGACGCCGCCTGATGTGGCGTTTGGGATGTTTGTCGTCGACAGCGCAACGACGCTCTTGCGCGATCTCTACAGCCGCTGCTCGCGCCAGCCATTCTGCAACGTCACGAGCTGGTATGTGTGTCTTAGGCGTGCAGCCGAGGCGATCACCTCGTCCTTCTACTGACGCTCGTGCGTCTTCATGACTGACGACGTACGTATCATCGCGTGTAGGATCCTCCCCGAGCTCGACAGCGCGCAGCTCATAGACGAAGTGATCGCAGGGACGCCACGTGCGAACAAACTCATTGCGTCGATGCCGTACCTCGTGCCGTTCCCAGACCGCGTGAAGCTCTTCCAGCGCATCGTCGCAGTCGACCGAGCGATGCATCAAGGCGACGGCAGCACAGTGTACCGCGTGCGCATTCGCCGTGCGATGATCCTCGAAGACGGCCTCGCAAAGCTCAATGGCGCGCAGTCAAGTCTCAAGAAGCGCATCAACGTCGTGTTTGTGAACGCCGCAGGTCGCGAAGAGGTCGGGATCGACGCCGGCGGGCTCTTCAAAGAGTTCTGGCTCGACCTCTCGGCGCTTGCGTTCGACCTCGAGTACGGTCTCTTCCTCACGACTGCGGGCGACCAGCTCCTGTACCCGAATCCGTTCTCTGCGTCTGCGCACTTTGCGCGCGAGAGCGACCACCTCACGCTCTTCCAGTTCGTCGGCCGCATCCTCGGCAAGGCGCTGTACGAAGGCATCGTCGTCGAGCCAAAGTTTGCGCGCTTCTTCCTCTCAAAGCTCCTTCACGCGTTCAACTACGTGCACGACCTACCGTCGCTCGACCCCGAGATCTACAAGGTGCGTGCGTGCGTGACTGTGTCGAGCGTCCTGTACATAGCAAGCGGCACCGCCGCTCGAGACTCACGCCCTGTATGCTGCTGCGTCGTGCGTCTCTTGACACGACACACAGAACCTCATGTTTCTCAAGACGTACGACGGCGACGTCGAAGACCTCGGCCTCACGCACACGATCGTCCAGGACGTCTTTGGCGACCAACGCGAGGTCGAGCTCGTTCCTGGCGGCGGCAACATCCCCGTCACGGCGCAGAACCGCACGCGGTACATCCACCTCGTGGCGAACTACTACCTCAACACGCAGATCCGCGCGCAGTGCGCTGCGTTCCGCGCAGGTCTGAGCGACCTCATTGACGTGCGCTGGCTCCAGATGTTCAACGAGCCGGAGCTCCAGGTCCTGATCTCTGGCAAGAGCGGCCAGATCGACGTCGACGACCTCCGCGCCAACGCCAAGTACGCCGGTGGGTACTACGCACTCGACAAGCGCGTGCAGTGGTTCTGGCAAGCGCTTGCGAGCTTCACGCCGTCCGAGCAAGCGGCGTTCCTGCGCTTTGCTACGAGCTGCCAGCGCGCGCCGTCGCTCGGGTTCAGCAGCCTCACGCCGCCGTTCTGCGTGCAGAAGATCGCGATCCGAGCCGACGACGAGCTGCTCCCGAGCTCCTCGACGTGCTTCAACACGCTCAAGCTCCCGACGTACTCGTCGTACAAGGTCCTGCGCGCGAAGCTCCTG
The DNA here is from genome assembly GCA_003730235.1 of Pythium guiyangense. NCBI lineage: Eukaryota > Oomycota > Peronosporomycetes > Pythiales > Pythiaceae > Pythium > Pythium guiyangense. The sequence goes on from QXDM01000030.1 coordinate 866,878, forward strand.
CTCTCGATCTCGTCTGGCGCTGGCTTTGAGATGACGTAGCGCCTCGTGAGTGTACGTACGTGCTCTGTGTCGACAAGTGTCGCTCTGCACCTGCAAGTGTCGGATCGTGGCGATGCGTTCCATTGTCAAGTAGTACACTGCCACCACCTCTGCCAACCAGTCTATCAAACCAGGTGACGCACAGCACGTCCAGGACAAGCTCGTCTGTATTGTCTGCGCCTTCATCTGCAACGTCTAGTGTGCCGACTGCGCACTCTCTGCTTCGAGTCGTCGTTGCCGCTGCCGTTGGTTCTCGATCTTAGCGGCCAGGAGCTGGGCGATCCGCTGTCGCGGGAGCTCGTCTGCGAGCGCCTTTGCGTCCATGAGCTCGTCCATGCTCGCGAACGCCGCTGCGACTCTTGCAACCTCGACCGCGTTGTTCGCTACAGCTTGCGAGAGAATGCGCTCGGACGCGTGCGCTTGGTGCTCGCACAGAAAGCCAGCGATGTCGCGGTGTCGACGCCGCAGCGCTTTGAGCACAGCGTCATACGTCGACTCGCCGCGCTCGAGTCGCGCGTGCAGGAGCTGGACGATCATCAGGTGGCCGCGCAGTGCTGCGACCTCCAGTGCGTCGACGATTTTGCCTTCCGTACGGTGCTCGACGAGGAACGCCACGACGTCCACGTGGCCGTACCTGGCAGCCTCTGTCAGTGCGGCGTCCGTGCATCCTTCAGTGCGGTGCGCATGGAGGAACTGGACGACGTCGAGACATCCATTCTTCACCGCTTCGTCGAACGCAGACGGCTCGCAGATGTGATTGCACGTCGCGTAGTTGTTCTCGTGGAGGTACTCGACGATCGCAAGGTGGCCATTGCGCGCCGCACTGCCGAGAGCCATAGTGCTACAGGCGCTTGGGTAGTTCTCGTGCAAGAACTCGACGATATCGAGGTGGCCATTCGCTGCCGTCCTCTCGATCGTGTCGTCGCTCACGACGTTGCAGTCAAGATGCTCGTGCAAGTACCGCACGATGTCCATGTGACCACTCAATGCCGCGTCGTTGATCGCGTACGCTGCGTACTCGGTCGCGTTGTAGTCTGAATGCTTGGCGAAGAAGTCGACGAGCTCCAGATGACCGATCGTCGCGGCGTCACAAATCATGACGAAGTGCTCGTGCTTCTTCTTGTGCGCCACGATGAGCTTCACGATGTCGACGAACCCTCGCTCCACCGCATCGCTTGCTGCATACCTATGGCAGCGCTTCGCACTGTGTTTGTACAAGTACTGCAGCACTTGGAGGTGGTTGTTCCGAGCAGCGGCATCCATCGCTGCTTGCGAGATCGCGCGTCCGTGCTCATGGAGCCACTGGACAGTCTGGAGGTCGCCGCGCTTGACGTGGAAGACCAAGAACTTGTGCGTGAGCGAGTAGCTCGTGCGTGGCAGGTGTGCCACGAGCCAGTCGAGCATGCGAGGATCAGGGTCGTCACGCATCAGAGCGATGGCCATGAGGTTCGGCTCCCAGACGACTTGGCCAAAGTCGACGGTACTGCTGTCGCCATCGCTGCTATTGCTCTCGCCACTGCCATGGCTGTCAAGCTCGCGCTTGCACATGCGCTTCACGATGTGCTCGAGCATGCTCACGCTGTTGCACACGACTGCGCAGCGCATGGCTTTCTTGAAACACAGCTTGGCGTCGTGCTGGTACTGCGCGTGTGTGGCCAAGCGATGCAGCGTGTCGAGCATCGCGGTATTGTTTGCTGCGATTGCGAGGTGCACGAGCTCGCCGCGTCGTGCGAGGTGTCCGACAACGAGCGCAGTCGCTGGCGCGAGCGTCTGCTTGGCAGACTCGAGCTTGTTCGCGAGAGCAGAGGCTCTGCTTGTGTGGAGGAAGTCGACGACAGCGCGCGGGTAGCCGGTCTGGCAAGCAGTGACAGCGTCCCAGAGCATGCGGTTCGTGAGCACGTCGACACCAGCGTGCGCTTGAGCAGTGGAGTTGCTGGAGGTCATTGTTATTGTTGTTGCTGTTGCTGCTGTTGCTGCTGTTGTTGTTGGTCCGACTGCTGCTGTGGCAGTGGACTGGATGCTGTCGAGCTGGACGACCGACGTGCGTGGTCGCTGTCTGCAGTGCCTCACTGCTTTACTCGCTTCGCTGCGCCGGGTCACGCGCGTGAACGCAGCAGCAGCAGGTTCGAGAGTGCCGAGCTGTCGTGGCGGTGCGCGAGTGCTATCGAGTGCTGTCTGGTGCTTTTGTTTTGCTTGCTGCTGTTGTGTTCTTACCTTGTCTGACTGAAGGAGCAAAAAGTGGGTTTGAATGAATCGCTCGATCGTGATTGGACAACGTCACATTGGTGAGTGTGTGTCAATGTGGGTTCACTTGATCAAAAGCAAAAAGTGTCTTGTTTAGCAAGTGGTTTGCAGGACAAAAGAGACACACTAAAGTGCATTGTTGAGCATGCATCCCATTTGACCCGTTTGACCCGTTTGATGCTGTGTGTTTGTGTTTGTGTTTGTGTTTGCTTGGTTTGTGCAAGAGTCCAGATCCAATCAAAGAACACATTGTTGTTTGACTTCGAGACAACACACACACAAAAGCGCACTTCGATCATGCTTTCACACGCATCATCGAGTCTTGTGTCTGACATGTGTGTCTGCGTGTGTGCGTCCGTGCATGCTCTTGTGTCGACCACCTTGCGTGGTGTACTAGTACTGCCTGCCTACATCCCTCTCCTGCTACTGCTGCGTCAATTACGCCAACGACTGGCTAAGGCGATCACGATGTCACTCCACTTGGATGCACACTCGGCATGGCTTGCATCGCGTACGCTGCGAGGGCCGCGACGTTGTCGTTGCTCTTCTTGAGCGCGAATGCCTGTGCGGCAGCGAGCGCATCAAGTCTTACACACAAGGCTTGCGACCAGCACTCACAGTTCCCTTGGAGTGTTGGTATTGGGTTGAACAGAGTCCTCTAATCGGATCGTTCATGGGTACACTATTTCATGTTGAGGTCGTGTTGGTCCACACTTGCGATTTCACTCCGATCCAGCGACTCCAGCGACTCCAGCGACTCCAGCGACTCCAGCGACTCCAGCGACTGCAGTACAGCACCACTAGAGTGACAATGAAGCATAAGCGCCACGCTGCGCCGACACCACATGCTAGCGTCGATGTGACGCTCAAGCGCATCGTGCAAACGTTCCCATCGGAGATCGCGCGGTATGCGCGCGATGTGGACCGCTCAGCACTCACGTCGCTCGGGAACGAGAGCGAGAGCGCCCGAATCAAGCTCGAGGTCGACCGCCTCACCGACAAAGGTGTGCTCGTGCACCTCGCAATTGCAACCAACGACACAGCTGCACTCGAGATGCTCTATGCATTCGTCCAGACGAGTTCGGACTATGCGCGCGACCCTGCACTGAGCTTCGCCATGGCGCTGCACTGCGCTGTCCTGTGCAGCCGCGTCGAGATGCTCGAACGCATCCGAGTGCTGCGCGCCAATGAGCCGAACTGGTGCGACGACGCTACGTTACTGCGACTCGCGCTCGAGCGCGAGCACCCGGACGTGCATGTCCTCGACTGGCTTCACACTCACATTCTGCACCCTGAGCAGCACATCCGCACGACAGACATGGCGTTCCACGCGAAGCACGGAAACGTCAATGTCGTTCAGTGGCTACACGAGCACGGCGTCGGACTCACGCAGCGCGCGCTGAACCAAGCGGCGTACAACCAACGCATCGACGTCATGCGCTACATCTACACCCACAGCACACTCCGTTGCCTCGCAGACACTGTCGTCGGTGCAGTGCATCGACGCCACGTCGACGTCATCGAGTGCGTGCTCGAGTACCAGCGAGACGAGATGATGCAGCGAGTGCTCCACGCTGCAGCAGACTCGAACTGGTGGGACCTCGCGACGCCACTTGCACTGACGAACAGTGCTGCATGCGACATGGAGCTCGTGATCACACGCGCAGCGCGTGCAGGTCGTCTCGATCTGCTCAAGCGCCTTCACGACAATCAAGTGCCTGGGTTCACGCCCGATACCATGGACGCGGCGGCCGAGGGCGGACACATAGACGTCATGCAGTTCCTGTTCGAGAACCGCGGCGAGGGCTGTTCTTTCAACGCACTCGATAGCGCTGTGCTAAGTGGCAGTGCCGCAGCAGTGGCGTTCCTGCACGAGCGATACGGCTTGAGCTGCTCGGTCCAAGCGATGGACACTGCTGCAGACCGTGGTCACCTCGACGTGCTGCAGTACTTGCACTTCAACAGCGACAGCGCGTGCTCGTCGCGGGCGATGGACTGCGCTGCAACGCGCGGCCACATCCGCGTCGTCGAGTTCTTGCACTTCAGCCGCACCGAGGGCTGCACGACTCAGGCGCTCATTGCAGCAGCGAAGAACAGTCACTATGCTGTCGCCAAGTTTTTGTGCGAGCATCGGCCAGAAAGCGACGTCCGCGCTGCGCTCGCAAGCGTCAAGTGGTGTCCACGCAATGCACGGCGTATCGCGGCGCTTCTTGAACCGAGTCTCGAGTCAGGACTTCAGGCGTATCCGAGCCTCGAAGTCGTGTCGAAGATGTATCATCCCGAGATCGTGCAGCTCCTGTGCGATCATATCAAGGACCGCACCGAGTTGGCAGCATCAATGGAGCGCTCAGAGACACAAGTTGTGGCTGCGAGCATAACTGAAGTGCTGCGCGCAGTGTGCGAGTTCGCAAGTCTTGATGCGCTCGCTGCCGCACAGGCATTCGCGCTCAAGAAGAGCAACGACAACGTCGCGGCCCTCGCAGCGTACGCGATGCAAGCCATGCCGAGTGTGCATCCAAGTGGAGTGACATCGTGATCGCCTTAGCCAGTCGTTGGCGTAATTGACGCAGCAGTAGCAGGAGAGGGATGTAGGCAGGCAGTACTAGTACACCACGCAAGGTGGTCGACACAAGAGCATGCACGGACGCACACACGCAGACACACATGTCAGACACAAGACTCGATGATGCGTGTGAAAGCATGATCGAAGTGCGCTTTTGTGTGTGTGTTGTCTCGAAGTCAAACAACAATGTGTTCTTTGATTGGATCTGGACTCTTGCACAAACCAAGCAAACACAAACACAAACACAAACACACAGCATCAAACGGGTCAAACGGGTCAAATGGGATGCATGCTCAACAATGCACTTTAGTGTGTCTCTTTTGTCCTGCAAACCACTTGCTAAACAAGACACTTTTTGCTTTTGATCAAGTGAACCCACATTGACACACACTCACCAATGTGACGTTGTCCAATCACGATCGAGCGATTCATTCAAACCCACTTTTTGCTCCTTCAGTCAGACAAGGTAAGAACACAACAGCAGCAAGCAAAACAAAAGCACCAGACAGCACTCGATAGCACTCGCGCACCGCCACGACAGCTCGGCACTCTCGAACCTGCTGCTGCTGCGTTCACGCGCGTGACCCGGCGCAGCGAAGCGAGTAAAGCAGTGAGGCACTGCAGACAGCGACCACGCACGTCGGTCGTCCAGCTCGACAGCATCCAGTCCACTGCCACAGCAGCAGTCGGACCAACAACAACAGCAGCAACAGCAGCAACAGCAACAACAATAACAATGACCTCCAGCAACTCCACTGCTCAAGCGCACGCTGGTGTCGACGTGCTCACGAACCGCGTGCTCTGGGACGCTGTCACTGCTTGCCAGACCGGCTACCCGCGCGCTGTCGTCGACTTCCTCCACACAAGCAGAGCCTCTGCTCTCGCGAACAAGCTCGAGTCTGCCAAGCAGACGCTCGCGCCAGCGACTGCGCTCGTTGTCGGACACCTCGCACGACGCGGCGAGCTCGTGCACCTCGCAATCGCAGCAAACAATACCGCGATGCTCGACACGCTGCATCGCTTGGCCACACACGCGCAGTACCAGCACGACGCCAAGCTGTGTTTCAAGAAAGCCATGCGCTGCGCAGTCGTGTGCAACAGCGTGAGCATGCTCGAGCACATCGTGAAGCGCATGTGCAAGCGCGAGCTTGACAGCCATGGCAGTGGCGAGAGCAATAGCAGCGATGGCGACAGCAGTACCGTCGACTTTGGCCAAGTCGTCTGGGAGCCGAACCTCATGGCCATCGCTCTGATGCGTGACGACCCTGATCCTCGCATGCTCGACTGGCTCGTGGCACACCTGCCACGCACGAGCTACTCGCTCACGCACAAGTTCTTGGTCTTCCACGCTGCGCGCGGCAACCTCCAGACTGTCCAGTGGCTCCATGAGCACGGACGCGCGATCTCGCAAGCAGCGATGGATGCCGCTGCTCGAAGCAATCGCCTTGGAGTCTTGCAGTACTTCTACGACCATAGTAACAAGCGAAGCAGCTACGAGAGTGGATGCGATGCAGCGCAGCGAGGACACGTCGAGATCGTCAAGTTCATTCTGGCGAGCCAATCGATCCCAACGAGCTCGGACATGCTCTTCTCGGCAGCGCGATGTGGGCATTTGGAGACCGTCGAAGTTCTTCTCGACCAGACCATCACCGCCGCGTCTGCTACCTACGCATTCGAACTCGCAGCGGGGAATGGTCACGCAGCGGTCATGGCGCGTCTCTTCACGCACATGCCGCTCTCTCGCCATGACACGGCTGCAGTGCAGCGAGCAGCCGAGAACGGACACGTTGCCATTGTTCAGCTGCTACGACCGTACTGCTCTGCGAGCGACTTGACTGGCGCTCTCGACGGCGCAGTAGCGAACGGCCACCTCGCAGTTGTGGCGTACATCCACGACGAAGAGCCGACGCTGACGTGCTCGACGCTTGCTGCTGACCTCGCTGCTGGGAACGGTCACATGGACGTCGTGGCGTACATCCACTCTGCTCAAGTCGCGCGCGCGTGGTCGTGTGCTGCGATGGACAAGGCTGCGGAGAACGGCCACGTGGATGTCGTGGCGTTCTTGCACGAGCATCAGTGCGGCGGGTGCACTCAGCGAGCGCTGCGTTGGGCTGTGCGGAACCGCCATCGAGATGTCGTCGCGTTCCTGTGCGCGAATCGGTCGGACGGCGACGCGGTTGCTGCGCTGCGAGAAGCCGCGTGGTTCGGCTTTGATGAGATTGTTCAAGTGCTGCGAGCGCATCTGCAGAGCAACGGCGCGTCGTCGCTCGCAGACATCGACGCGGTGAGTAGCGAGGTCGATCGCGCCGACATCCTTCGGTTGCTGTGGGAGACAGAAGCGAGCGACACTGCGGGCTTCTTGAGTGGGCGGCTGTGAGTGGCACCGTCTCGCTTGGAGCGTGCGTGTGAGCTCTGGAATGAACGAGTGGGCTCTTGGCTCTACGACAGCTCAACGGACGCGATCATGTCTTCGAGCGCCGTTGCGACCGAAGTGCGCACCAAGCGGGGCGTGAACAGCGTCTGCGAGCTGTCGGTGTCTTCGCGTGCCTCTTTCGAGTCGGACCCACTCGCAGCTTGCAGAGTCTGGTCGTTGTCAGTGGGTTTGGTGCTCAAGTACTCGTCGATCATCTCCTCCAGCACTAGCGAGTGGCATCCGAGCACAGCGTTGAGAGCAGCATGTCCGTCAACGTGCGAGTCCATCCAGCCACTGGAGGCTGGAAGCTCCAAGCACACAACGAGCGAGAGTTGGCACGGCTTGAGCTCCATTGCGTACCTTCTGGCAGGAGCTCGTGCTGCAGCTCCACGATCCAGTCGTGCAAGACATCGCGCGCCACAGCAAGCAACGGTGGCTCTGCTGCTCGCGCGAGGTCGATGCGCGCTGTCATGTACTCGCGCACCATGCCATCGAGCACGCTCTGAGCCAGAGCAAGTGCATGAGCGAGACAGCACAGCAACGCGCACATATGCAGACGCGTGTGTACTGGCGCCAACTCAAGCGGTGACGTACTTGGAACACCTCGCGAGTGAGCGCATCGACTGCCTCGGTCATGAACTCGCCGCATAGCTGCTCTGCTGTGGACGCGGCCATCGCGTGCTTGGCTGCTGCAGTCTCGAGGTCCTAGTAGTTGAGATAGCAATCACGGATGCAAGAAGGCGAGAGAGGCGACGCGATGAGCGCTAGACAAAGCGTGGTGAGAGCAATGACGCGACGAGCGAAAGAGGCTGGCGTCACCTCCAGATGCCGCGTCTTGAGCGACTCGATCAGCCACGCAGGCACGAGGTTGTGCTGCAGCTCGTTGCGAATGAACGCGTCGAGGAACTCGCTCGCGCATGCGAAGAGTCGTTGCTGGTGCCGCGCACGGTTGATGCGACGACAGCGGTAGACTCGGTACTCTTGCTGTACGAGCAGAGCGCACATTCATCAAAGAGCGTGTTAGCGTCCAGCGATTGGCGTTCATAGCCGCAGCAAGGCTAACAGACCTGGATGAGCGCTGCAGCGCTATGCTGTAGTCGAGACATCGCAGCAAGCGACCGAAAGCGCTCGCTTCGTAGCGAGCAACCGCGTGCGTCTCGCACACGTGACTCGATGCGTTCATCGCCAAAGATGCCATCGTCACTCGAGCTGGCGCTGTTGTCCGCGCTCTCACTCTCACTATCGCTGCTGTAGTCACTGCTGCTACTAGCGTAGCGATGTCGCTGGAATGCTGTAGCCTGTGTAGTTGTAAGAAGTGTGCAAGTACATCGGCGTGAAGGGTGAGTTGAGTACAACAGCACCAGCTTTGTCCTGACGAGATGCTTGTACCTTGGAGAGCTTCGAGGCTGGCGATCGTCGTCGATGGCGCACAGCACTGTCCGACATACGCAACAGTTGATGTTGCTGATGTATGGAGAGATACTGTGGTGTAAAGGCTGGCGAGAGGTACGTGCACGGCACAACGTCTTCGATCACTATCGATGACGAGCGATGTGGGCGACGGTGATCGCGCTGCTTGCAATGTGCGTGTGCGTCTCGGTGCCTGGACACTCGCGACTCGTTGAACGGTGATACTTGATCTGGAAAGCGCCATGCAAAGGACTCGTGTGGAGTGTGGACTTGGTTCGATCGATGGCGTCGATGGACATCAACAGCGAGCGGCTCGAGTCGTCGTGGTTCGCGTTTCGAGCGATGTCGTCTGCGCGTTGCTGCTGCTGCTGTGTAAAGAGAGCGAGAGCGAGCGGATGCACAGTGTGTGAGTATGTACTCGCATTGCGATTGAGAGAGAGAGAGAGCTATAGCATATGCCTCGACGGCCAGAACGACCACCGCGACCTTGCATTGCTCGTCGCTGCAGTGTCCTGCTGCTGCTGCTGCTGCTGTCGTTGTGCAGAGATGGCAATGTGCACGTCCAGATGGCTTCACTCACTTGCGTCCTGTTTCTGCGCGATGTTGAATTTGCTGATGTCCCACTATCATCACTCAAAATGCAAATGCACAGGGTCACATAATCCGACCAAGTCAAATGGACCACCTTACAAACATCAAGACAAACCGAACCCACTGCTGCGCACGTGCGCTTCTCGTCGAGCTCGTTCGGCTTCCATTGCTCGTCTAATCGCTCGATTGGGCTGGAGGTCGTCGATGGTCGATGTGGGCAATGCGAACGACTGGTTCACATACGAGGCACGCGTATGTGTGTCGGTGTATTCATTCATGCGCGTCGTGGCGCTACGAGCTACTTGGTTGGTGTAGAGATGGATGGAGGAGGCAGTAGATAGAGGCGACACACGCGGTCGCTAAATATACAAAGCGCCATTGGATTGGCGTCTCTGATAAGTTGATCTGGAGTGCAGGAGCTGCTGGTGCTGGTGCTGACAGTCGAGGAAGCGCGCCGCAAGTAGCTGGCGATGTTGACGATGATGACGACGACGACGTTGTTGTGGTGGTGGACGCACGCGCGTGTCGAGTCGTTCATAAATACACACACTGTGTGCGCGCACTGCTGGCTGGATCGATCGATCGACACGAGTTGCAGACACAGTGGCGACAGCAGTCGCGGCTCGCACGAACGCGTTACCTCAGCATGCTGGTCGAGAGCTCGAGGTCGAGCTCCTCCTTGTGCGTGCTGAGCTGCGGCAAGAAGCCGCCGAGCAGATGCAGCTGCTTCTGCAACTGGCTCATGCTCGGGTCCTCGAGCAGCTTGATGCACTTGAGCAGTACGTGCGGCGCGCGCTTCGCGACAAACTGGATCGCGTTGCGGTCCACGGGCGAGTCGCCGAGCGCGATCACCTGCTGCTTCTTCGAGAACGCGCTCGGGACTTCAGCAGACTGGAGCATCGCGCGCGAGAGCAGAATGTCCAAGTACGCCGCGATCTTCCACTCGACCGGGTCGCCCGGGTAGTGCGCCTCGTACTTGGCGCGCGCCGACACGATCGTCGTGCTCGCGAGCAGCGCAAACACGCTCGGCAAGAACCGCTTGCACGACCGCTCGACCCAGCCCTGCGCGCCGTTCGTGACGATGAACACTTGGTCGCTCAGCTTCAGGCACGCGCGGAGGAACGCCTCGATTTCCGCCGCGAGCTGCTCGAGCTGGCGCTGCGGCCCTGGCGCGAGACGGAAGCGCGCAGCTTCGCGCTCGTCCGCGAACCCGAGGATCGCGAGGTGCGTGTTCGGCAAGATCGTGTCGTCCCAGTCGAGCACAATGACTGGCAAGAGCAAACAAACAACCAACCAGTCGAGCAGAAGCGCATGAGACAGGTGAGTGCCGTGCCGCCGATGTGATGTGGTGCGACTACCTAACAGACGCAAACGAGTCGGCTGTCCGTCTACAGCACATTCGCTCGCTCGTTTGTTCGAGCAGGCAAGTGCGAGTGTGTTCACGCGAGCAGGCAAGTGCGAGTGTGTTCACGCGAGCACGAGCAAGTCTGCAGTGGCTGCTCTCGCTCGATACGTGTGTCAGCGACGACTTGCGTCGCGACCGATGACTCGAACATTGAGTCGAATCGAGCAAGTCGAACCACTGCAGGCACTGCTGTGGAGAACACTCACACGTAGACTCACACATACAGACGCATCGACGTACTTGGTTTGGAGGCGTCCTTCTTCTTGCGCACGAGTGCGAGCGGCGCGCGGGTCACAGGGTGGATCGCCATTGCGCTCTCTTTTGAGTTCTTGTTGCTTGGGCTTGATTGACTGATGCACACGAGCGAGCGCTTGAATGGCGTTCGCGCCTGTGTGAGTGAGTGAGTGAGTTTCGCTGCTGCTCGGGTGTTGCTGGCGGCGATGCGAGAGAGCCGAGTGCGCTCGAGCGTGCTAAATCAACACTCGCTTGCTGCTTCGCAAGGCTCTGTTTCGTTTGCGACTTGCGCGCTGTATGGTGCGAGAGAAAGACCGACGGCGGTGTGGTGCACACACATCAGTGCGTTTTTCGCGCGTGAAGGGTCGCATACAAACACCAAGTGCGCGAGGTTCAAGTGCTACTCTTGAGCGTGCGTGCTGAAACACGTGCACATTGTATCGAGTGAGAATTCCCAGATGATACGAAAACACTGCAATTCGCGTCGCATTGAGCGAGAGCGCTGTCGACTTGAGAAGCGAAGCGAGCAGAACAAATCAACACACGCGAATTGTATGCTGCGACACAAAAGTCGACACGTCGACACCGAGATGCTCGCGCGAGTGACGTGCACTCTCAGACAGCCTGCGAAACAGCATGCGTCTGGTCGTCACAGACACTTGGCGTGGCGTTCAATCAAAATGCTTTCAAAGGTTTCACTTTGATTTTCAAGCTCTCTTGTCGAATGCAGTTTTAGCACAATTCACTCTTGGATCGAATACGGGTCTTCACACACACAAAAAGGCAGCTGTCTTGTCTGCTGCTTGGATCCATTGCGTCAAACCATACAAACCACACGTGTTCGCTCAATTAATACAAACAACAAGTCACTTGCAACAACGCACACGCTTTCATACAATTCACACATCACTTCGCACAGCCAATTGTGGGTGAAGGCATTTGTCCAAATTGTCCAAAATGACATTGCCAACTCGCTGCTTGATATTGGCAACGAGCGCAAGCAAAAAGATCTTTGTATGTGTTCACTTGCATGAACAAACAACAAAGACTTCGATCTCTGCATGCTGTCGCTGAAGGCCGTGCGTTCATGGCATCCAGGATCCAGCATCCACATTGCACAAACTGTATCTGTACAAATTGAGTAGGGTCCTCGACCACTTTGCAAGCGATGATGTGATGTGTGGGCCACATAAACACGAATCATGTTGTGGACCACACGCATTTTGGACTGCGGCGATTCCGCAAACTTGACTGTACAGTTGCAACTCAAATGTTCTAGGTTGCGGACAAATAGATCTAGGTTGCGGACAAATATCACTTTGAATATCCCAAAATCACTATACTTGCTTTTGTATCAAAATCGAGCGAATCGCTCAGACAATTTCTCGTTTAAACCCAAGCTTGAATCCAATTATCATCTGTCAAAACGTCGTACAAACTGATACTGCTGCTCAAATCCAAAGCCAGTGGCATTCGACTCTACACGTTTGATGTCAATAGAACATGTCGACACAATATTCTGCGATCATGACCTTCTCAACAAGAAACCCAAGAAGCTATCGACGACATCAACATCGACACATCAACACATCGATGGACATCGACTCGCCGGCCCTGCGCGTGCTCACGAGCACGACGCTCTTTCGCCGCATCGCGTCGTACATGCCTGGCTGGCCGATGCCAGTGCACCAGTTCGTCTGGCCTCGCGTCGGTCCATGCACAGCGTTTGCAGCGCAGAAGGCTTTGCGGCTTGCGTGCTGTCCGAACCTTGGACTGTTCATCGCAGCCACGATCACAGACAACGACGTCAACATGCTCAAGCGGCTGCACCGACTGCGCCAGTCGTCCACACACTACCGCGAGCACGCTTGGCTCCAGCTCGACGGCATCGCAGCGTGTGCTGTGATGTGCCAGCGCCTCGAGATCCTCGCGTGGATCCGAGACACGATGCCTCAGGAGCCAGACCTGTCCTGGGGCGACCGCAGTCTCCTGGACATTGCCATCAAAGCCATGCTGCGCCACCAGACACCGCGACTGCAAGACTTTTGCGTCCTCGACTGGCTCGACGCACACTGTCCGCGTGCAAACGCGCAGATTGGACTCGAGACGCTGACTGCGATCACTGTCGCTGGTCGCCTCGACATCATTCAATGGCTCCACGCACACAACGACGCGGTGCAGTTTACGCCTGGAATCATGGACACCGCAGCAGCGGAAGGTCGACTCAATATTGTCCAGTTCTTGCATGAGCACCGCACCGAGGGCTGCACGGCCATGGCGATGGACCTCGCAGCGGTGAACGGACACTTTGCTGTGCTCCGATTCCTGCACGAGCACCGCACTGAGGGCTGCACGATGCGCGCGATGGACGACTGTGTTCGCATTGGCAACTTTGAGATCGCAGCGTATCTGCACGAGCACCGCAGTGAAGGCTGTTCGCTGTATGCGATGACAGTCGCAGCAGGTCGAGGCAACCTCGAGAGCGTCGAGTTCCTCCACAAGATCCACCCCGAGCCGTTCTCGACAGATGCAATGGACGAAGCTGCTGCGAACGGACATCTGCACATCGTCAAGTTCCTCCACGAGCACCGCAACGATGGCTGCACTCGCGCAGCGATCGACGCTGCAGCACGGCGCGGGTACCACCACGTCGTCGAGTATCTCTGTCGCAATCGCACCGAGGGCTGCTCACCGACGACGCTGGTTGACGTTGCAGCACGGGGCTTTGCCAACACGATTCGCGTACTGTGCGAGTACTCGCACCAAGGCTGCCTCGTCGCGGCTCGCAAGCGCGCATTGCGACGCAACTTCACTGAAGTGCTCGATGTCCTCGACGAGTTCATTGCGCCAGACGTGTCCGATTGCAACGCATCGCTTCACGACGAGCAGACGCCGCGACGGTGTCAGCGACAAGTGTGCAGTCGGGTTGGTGGCAACTAGTACAAGCACACGCACACACGCGCGCTTGTGTAGACAATCGACACTGTGGATGTTTGAGTTGTCAAGCGCTCTGTTGCTGCTGCTACTGCTGCTCAAGAGCGGTGCAAATCACTACGAGCATACCCGAACCAAGTCAAACGTGGATTCTATTGATGACACGAGAGTCAACCCACGTCCACAGCACATTTTGACACACAAGCCAAGCCAAGCAAGCAAGAAGACACAGACGAGAAGCTCGACGCGCGCTGCTCGAGCCTCGTCGTCCGTCATGAGCATGCGCTCTCCTCGCATCAACGGCCACGCAACAACAGATACAAGCACTCGTTGTAGCTCGAATGCGCACGCCAGCACCGCAGTGCTGACAAACAGCGTACTGTGGAGCACGATCACCGACTGCATGAGCGGCTTCCCACTCACAGTGCGTACGATGTACAAGCCCAGCGATGTCACAGATCTCATACAGGTCAGCCGCCGCAGGTCCGTTGCACAAGCGCTGGACTCGGAGACGCTGGACACACGCGGCGTGCTCGTGCACCTCGCAATCGCAACCGACAACGTGCACGCGCTCAAGACCCTCCACGCGCTCACACAGCGCTCTTTGCACTACAAGTGCGATCCTCAACTCGACTTCGACCGAGCCATGCGCTGCGCTGCACTGTTCGGCCGTATTGATATGCTCGCGTACATCGCCGAGCTCAACGCACAAGATCCAGCGTGGCAGTGGGAGCCCCACCTTCTGAAGATTGCGTTCCAGTACGCAAAGCAAACGAGCGTCGACGTGCTCAACTGGATCGATACGCACGCGCCGCGCGAGGTGAATCCAATCTCGCCAATGTACATGCTCGTGTGCGCTAGAGACGGCAAATTAGCTCCTGTGCAGTGGCTTCTCGACCACGGATGTCCAATCGATCAGGACGCGGTCGATCACGTTGCGCATCAGCGCTCGTTGCACTACAACGACCGCGATGGCGACGTGCGCTTTCAAAATGCGCTCAACAGTGCAGCACAATGGAGTTACCTCGAGGTCGTCAAGGTCCTCGTGGCAAGTCCAATCCATTACAACGCACCTTATGCGATCAACTACGCTGCTACTAGAGGGTACATCGACATCGTCACGTACTTGCATGAGCACTGTCCAGTAGCAGGCTGTACAGTCGCTGCCATGGACGGCGCTGTGGGAAACGGGTACTTGAGCATCGTCGAGTTCCTCTGTACGCATCGGCGCGAAGGCTGCTCTGCCAATGCGCTGATCGTCGCGACTCAGCAAGGACGCGCGGACATCGTCGCAGTTCTCCATGCGCACTACCCGCACTTGACGTGCTCGCCCGAAGCGTTTGATCGCGCAGCGCAGGGCGGCCACCTCGACGTGATCAAGTTCCTGCACTCAAACCGGACGGAAGGCTGCACATCGTCGGCGCTGACGTGGGCCGCGCGCTCAGGCCACCTCGATGTCGTCCAGTTCCTGTGCGAGCATCGCTCTGAAGGCGACGTCGCTCTTGCGCTGCGAGAAGCAGAAGCGCGCAGACACGTCGACGTCGCAGCGTACCTCCGTACACAGCTTGTAGCACGTAGACTCGCGTCGATGGATGGTTAGCAAGACTGCATACGCTGTGTGTCTCAATCTCAATCCATGTGAGTGTCTCTCTCTACTGATCGTCGGAGTTGTGTGTTGTGTGAGCCGAGTGAGAGATGCATCTCGCATCGCAACGTCACACGGAAGTGTTTGATGTCCTTGACGAGTTCATTGCGCCAGACGTGAGCAAGTCCGAAGCAGCGCTTTGCTTTACGACAAGAAGACGCCACGACGTTGTTAGCGATATGTGCGTGGCCGAGTCAGTGACAAGTGGTCCGAGTACGCTCGCACACACCAGTGCACCGTGCCAGCAAGTATGTCGAGTGACGATAGCTCGTTGAGGCTGCTTTCGATCCATGTTTGTGCTAGCAGCTCATCATGCACGATGCGAGTCATAACGCTCTTGACGGCACGTGTGTCGTGTTTGTCTGTGTACGTGCTCCTAGGGTTCTCAGTGCTCTCAATGTGTCTGCCGCTGTTGCTGTCGGTGTTGTCGACACCAACGCAGCCGTCGCGATGGCATGATGGCACTGCTGTCGGTTGTCACGAGCAGCTCGTCTACATTGAGTCGTGACTGTGTGCGTGTGTGGATGAAGAGCAAGTCTGTGTTGGCCGATCCGAGTGCAACTTGTTCGGAATCCGCACAAGCAACCAACCACACCACTCAAGCACGCAGGCGAACAGGTCGGCAAGCAAGCAACAACGACAACTCGCTTGTTGATCAGCAGCAACAACAACTTGTTTGGCAAGCAACCACATACCAGCAACTACAACTTGCCTGTCAAGCCAGAGTAACAACACCCTGTTTGCCGAGCAACTTGCAACAACTTTGTTGATACATGCTGCACACTCAGCAAGACGCAACGTGCTCATCGACCTCACGAACCACTGCTTGCACGAGCTCCAAGCTATGACACTTGCTTGTCAAGCTCCAAGAACTTGCAGTGGTACGAGTGCATCAGCACTAGCACACGGACGAGAGAGAGGCAAATGGACATCGACTTAGCATTACAACACACGCGAAGACGTCCACTGCCATCGGTGCCTATCGCACTCGCAAGACGCTTTTGCTGCCTCGCGTCGTCCGAGCGCTCGTGTCGTCGTCGTCGTCAAGACAACCATGACGCGCGCTGCTCACGCACTCGCACTCGCTCACTTGCGCACAACGTCCTCGGTCTTGGACACGATCTCGTCGTACACGTGCGTCTCGACAACGTACTCGTCGTCGTCTTCGCTGTCGTAGCCGCCGAGGAGCGCGACGTACTCGGCGCGCGCGCGCTTTGCGGCCGCCACGCGCGTCGCGACGAGGTCCTGGAACTCCTGGCGCAAACGGTTCTTCTCGGCTTGCTCGGCCGCGATGCGCTCGCGCTCCTTGAGTCGGTCCATCTCGTTGAAGCGCTTCTCGTACTTCTTGAGGTTCTTCACGACGTCCGCGTACTCCTTGTCCGAGAGCAGCGAGCGCGGGCGCGGGCGCCACAGGAACTGGTAGAACGCGTCCTTCTTCTCCTCCTTCAGGAGCTTGCCCTGGAACGACCAGAGGTTGTAGCCGTTGTCCATCTGGAACTTGTAGTACGTGTTGTCGAGCGGCTGGCACACAGACGTGGCAACAACGCGACCTGACGGGTCCCACTCGACGTGCGTGCACTTGAAGTGCTCCTGCACCGTGATGCTCTGCTTCTCGTCCGCGTCCCAGAACTCGAGCGAGCCGTTGATCTCACCGAGGCCTGCGAGCACGATGTTGTTGCCGTGCGGCGACCAGTACAAGTGGCTGCACGGCTTCTCCGTGAGCGTGTACAGCAGCGCGATCTCGTTGTTCTTCGCACCGCCGTTCATGTCGTAGAACGACACGTTCAGACGGAGCGAGCTCTCGCCGTGCACGCACGCAAAGCGCGTGCCCTTGGGCTCCCACGCGAACGCCACGATCGTCTCCTTCATCTCGAGCATCTCGACCGGCACGAGCGGCTCGCGCACGCGGAACATCTCAAAGTTGGTGAACAGCGTCTTCTTGGACTTGGAGTGGCGCGTGACCTTGACGCCGAGGAACGTGCCGTTCGGGTGCCAGTTGAGCTTGCAGTCGCTCACGTTGAAGAGGTTCTTCTGACGGATCTCCGTGCGCGACGGCAGCGCCACGAGCGACACGCGCGCAGGCACGTTGTTGCCTTCCGGCGCCCAGTACGCGAGCACCGGGTCCGTCGGCGACCAGAAGAAGTCGTGCACGCCGTCGGCCTTGAGCGACTTCTTCTCCAAGAGCTTCATCGACGGCAGCTCGTACACGCTGATCACGTCCTTGCCGCGGCGCGCAATGAACTTGTCGTCTGGGCTCCACTTGAACGGCGTCTGGAGGCCCTGCACGACCTCGCCCTTCACGCCCGTGGGCTTCCCGGCAGGGAACGCGCGGAGCATCTTGCACGTCTTGACGTCCCAGATGATGATCGCGTTCTCCGCCTCCGTCTCGCTCACCGTGAGCAAGTAGTTCTCGTTCGGCGAGAACACGGCGATCTTGACGTTCTTGTGCGCGAACCGACCAACCTTCTCGTACTTGTCGCCGGCCCAGAGCGCGAGACCCTGCGGGTGGAACGTCGCGAGGTACGTCCCGTGCGGCGACCAGAGCACGTACTGCGAGCACCACTGCTTGCCGTTCGTCTTCTCGCGCGCGCCGTCGTAGTCGAGCGTCACCTCGCCCTTGTCGCTCCAGAAGAGCTCCGTCTCGGAGCCGTGACGCAGCGCAAACATGTCGCGGCGCGCGCTGTCCGTGAGCCAGCTCTTGAGGTTCTTCGGCTCGACGAACTTCTCAACCTTGGGCTCCACGAACGCCGCTGGTGTCTGCGCGAACTTATCCATGTCGCTGTACTTGTTCACGAGCATCGTGTGGCGCTTGTCGAGCGCAAAGTTGTTGATCGTGCGCACGGCCTCGTTCGCGTGCGCCTCCTGCTCGTACTCGACGAGCGCAAAGCCCGTCGTGTTCCCGCTCTTGCCGAACGGCATGCTCAGGTCCACGACCACTCCGACCTGCGAGAAGATCTTCGTGAGCACGGCCGAGAGCTTGGCGTGCTTGGCGCTGTCCACGACCGGCAAGCCGCCGACGACGACACACATCGAAAAGTCCTTGAGGAAGTCGTCTTCATCGTGCTTCTGCGTCGTCACGGCGTCCTCCTGCTCCTCGTCGCTCAAGTAGTCGGCGTAGTACTCGGCCTGCTTCTTCAGGCTCGCGAGCTTCTGCTCGTACGTCTGCTGCGGCGGCGCCATGGTCGTCGTCTCTCGTGCGATCGATCGGATGCGGCGAGTGACCTCGGTCAATCGTGTGAGTGGTCAAGAGCTACGACATGGGGGACGCAACTTTCGCACACTGCACTTGCAAAATGTATGCCGCAAGCGAAAAAATCGCTCCTGCTTCGCGACCAGCCATTCCAAATCACCTGATTTTGTATTCTAGCCTTGAAATATCGTAAAACTGCGCATATAGACCAAAGCGCCAACGCTGCATCAACTGCATCGCATCGACTGACAAGCACGAGCAGCACGACGATGGCAGCGAAGGCGCCGTTCGTGTCGAGCCTCGGCAACGTCTTTGGCGCAGTACCTGGCACTGGCGCAGCAACAGCGACAGCACCTTCGTCGAGTGCAGCGCCAACGTCGTCGTCGTCGTCGTCATCGATCCAGTGGCCGCAGAGCAATGCACCGACGCGCAATCCGTTCGGCGCATTCGGCTCGACCTTCACGAGCACAGCAGCGCCTGCTAACAGCAACAACACCAAGAACAGCATGACGTCGGCGTTCTCTGGGCTCGAACTCGCACTTGACGCAGACGGCGGTGTCGTCTCGACTGCACCGTCGTCGACGCTCTCCGCAGCGCAGCAGCTGATCGCAGCCAAGAGCGCCGAGAAAGCAGCAGAAGCACGCGCCGACGCAGAGCGCGCTGCGGCCCGTGACGCTCGCAAGAAACAGCAAGAGGCAGCACGCGCTGCACCGCGACCTGTCGATGCACTCAGCCAGGCGCTCGGTGCATTCGACTCGGAGATCGCTCAGTCCGACACACTCACGCGCGCGACGTCCGGGTCGTCTGGGACGCTCTCGCGCCGTGCGCGGCAGAAGAAAGACCGCGCGCGCGAGCGCGCCGAGGGCTACGACGGCAAGCGCGCGGCCAAGAGCAGTCGCGACGTCAAGCGGTCGCACCGCAAGGAGAAGTACAAGCATGTATACTAAGTTAGTAGGTAGAGCGAGCAGCAACAGTAGACGAACCAACCGGGTCTCGATAAGCGAGCACTGGAACACGATCGTGATGACAGTGCACTGATGTGTGTGAGAGAGAGTGAGTGAGCCACACGTGCTCTTCTTGCAGAGACGCACGCGCAGCAGCAGCAGCAGCAGTGAACCAAAGACTGCTCGTGTGGTCACACGAAGAGCTCAGTTGACCATCACTCTGACATTTTCACACTCGACACGTCTAGCGCAACGCACTCGAGCGCCATGGATCGCGAGAACACGCCGCTCAAGCAGCGGCAGAAGGTCGGGACTCGTGCGCTGACTCCGCTGCGTGTGCCCTATGCATTCTCACTGATCTGCTGTATGCTGCGTGTGCGTGGAACTGGACGACTCGCAGCGCAGCGGGAGTGGGAACCGACGCAGTAGCACGAGCAGCACGGGCAGCAGCAGCGTCGCGAGCAACCAGCACAAGAGCAGTCAATCCGCTGCTGCTGCGGGCAGTGCAAGTGGACATGCAGTCGCTAGTAGCGCAAGTACAGGCGGTGCTTCGGCGCGCGCATTTCGCGGCGGCAACACGCGGGTACGACATGTTGCGCCGTTGTTGTTGTTGTGTGCGTGTGTGTGTCAATACTCACGTACGTCGGCTGCAACGTGAAGCAGACACGAGCAAAGACTGCAAGCGCTTCATCGACTGCACCGCTTGCTCCAATCGGAGGTGGCAGTGGCGCACCTGGCCCTGCGTCACCAGCGATGATTCTCGCCAAGCACCCTCCGCCGACGGCCATGCGCTCGTCTGGAGCACTCACACCACCTACCGCTGCAATGGGAAGCTTGTACATCCCTGACGCGCATGTGCCTGCAGCGACGACCATGCGTAGCAGTCCGCCTGCTACAAGCGGCAGTGGCCGCCACAGCGATAGCGCAGCAGCGTACCACCTCCACGTCAACACGCGCCAGCATCAGCAAAGCAGCGGTGATCACGCGCAGCTGTACGCCCCGCAAGGTCGCCACTCGACTGGAGGCGGTGATGGCCCTGTCCGGACGCTGTACCAGCCGCCGCCGTCGAGCTCGCCAAGCGTGAAGAAAGTGGCGCCGTCGCCACTATCGCAGCCAGTTGGTGCGACCGCGCCAGCGCTGATGCGGCCAAGCGCAGCGGCACTAGCGGCGCCGCAGCACACGAGTGCGATCACAGCGCCAGCGGCGAGCGTGAAGCTCATTAGTGCACAGTACCAGTTCGCCATCGACCTCTCCTCGAAGCTCGCGGGCTGTCTCGACCTCACACACTTCACAGTCGTCGGTGTCCTCGGCTTTGACGGCGTCGGCAAGTCGACGCTTCTGTCGCTTCTGCACAGCTCGAGCCAGCAGCAGCAGCAGCCGCTGCCTGCGCGTCCGACGAAAGGACCCGCGAGCCGCGCGACTGCGACTTCAAGTCCTTCGAGCCGCAGCAGCGTCTTTGCGACGCAGAGCATGGAGACGCTCCTGACTGGCGACTACGAGACGCGCGGCGTCGACTTGGCAGTGAGCCACGACTCGAGTGGCGCAGCGTGTACTCCGAGTCTTGTGCTGCTTGACACGCAGCCGATGCTGAGCAGCGCGGTGTTGAGCGACGCACTGAGCAAGAGCGAGCCCCAGCAGCGCTTTGGCGCGCTCACGCCCGAGCAGCAAGTCGAAGTACACTCGCTCCAGCTCGCGACGTTCCTGCTCTCGGTCTGCCACTACGTCGTGATTGCGCACGATGCGCTTGCAGACCGCGACGTCGTGCGGTTCCTCGAGCTCGTCGATGCGCGGCTCCAGAGCTGTCGGCTCCCAAACATCTCGGGCAGTGTGAAGGACAAGCACGTCGCGAAGCTCCTGTTCGTTGCGACGCAGATCCCGGACGCCGCGCTGTTGTACAAGGAGCAGACGCTGCTGATGCGCCACGTACGTACGCTCGAGCGTGCGTGGCCAAGCGCGTTCTACCGCACGACGCGACCAGTGTCGCTCTTTGGTACGTTCAAACAGACAGCAAGGCAGGCGCAGTGGCGTTGGCTTTGGTGCTGTTGGTCTGAATCAATAGACGCACTGACGCTCCTCTCGTGCGAATGATGGACGTGCGAGCAGCGCTCGAGCGCTCGAGTGACGATGACGAGCCGAACGAGCAGGCGGCGCAGATCCCAGTCTTTGTGCTGCCGCGCAAGCCAACGAGCGGCACAGCGAGCACGACTCGTGTGTTTAGTCACTACGAAGACTACGACGGTGCGTGCGAGTCGGTCTCGTGCGCTTGTCCTGCGTGCGTTTGCTTCTATGAGGTTGTGACTGGCAAGCTGATTGTCACGGACGTTCGTGCGGCATTGTAGACGCAGTCGCGCGGTGGCAGCGCTTTGTCCAGCGCTTGCCGAACGCGCCGTCGTTCTCGAAAAACCCTGCGACGCACCACGTCATGACGCTGCGCGAGTGGCTCAGCAACGCGTCGCGCGTGTTCGAGAGCGTGCGCAAGTCTGGCGCGTTCACGGCCGAGTTCCAGCACCACCACTGAGTGCGTCTCGGCAATGGCGGACGCACTGCGTAGGAGTCGCTTGTGTGTGCCGTCGCATTAGCGCAACGGCTGCCAAGAGCCCAAGCGAGCGCTGTCACGAGATGCAGAAGCAGCAATGCGCGAGGGCATCCGGTCAGCTTCTCAGCGATGAGTGCGAGCTGGTCGCGCGTGCTCGACTACTCTGATTGCCCCGAGAGTTTCGTAGACGGAGCCAAGCTGGAGCGTTCGCAAGCAGATCAATCAGCTGGGGCTCAAGGACGGCGCCAGCATCGAGAGCGGCGACGAGAGTGCACCTACTGCTGGAGAACGAGGAGACACAGTGGTTGACAGGAGCTCCTGTGTGTGTGTCCATCATAACAAAAGGACCTGGATTTTGACCAGCGGTTGGCTCGCGCGTGCGGTTTGAAATGCCAGCGTTAGCAACCCAGCCAACTGACAGCGAAGTGGTGGTGCAAAAGAAAAGCCAGCGATGCAAATCACTCGCGGGTTGGCAATCACAGCAAAAGCGAATCTACCGCCAAGCCGACGAAGTGCGAGGACAGCGGACGACGACGCTCTCGACGTGCGAGCACACGCGATCGCTGCTCTCGGCACCGCCTGCCCCTTTGACGCCTCGGTTTATTGCGCGTACGTCTGCCTCTGCGTGCGTCTCGCACCATTTCGCTGCTCCTGGCGCGAGCTCTTGATCTGTACGAGCGTCGACAACACGCAGCGCGCAAACCCACACGCATGAAGAAGAAAGCGCCGCTGCCGCAAAAGCCGTCGCGCATTGCTGAAGACGCAGACAACGATGAAGACGCGACGAGCGTCGACATTGACGCCGTGACGCGCGCGCTCGGGCTCTCGTTCCTCGGCGGCGCGGCCGAGTCGAGCTCAAGCTCAAGCTCGAGTGAGAGCGAGAGCAGCGACGAGAGCGACGACGACACAGCGCAGGACGGCGACGACGCTGACGAAACCGCGAAAGCGCGCGCTGCAGCTGCGAAGGCGCATCGGCGCGATGAACGAGCAAAGCAGCGCGCGCGCGAGAAGCAGAAGCGCAAGTTTGCGCGGAAGCTCAAGAGCCGCGGCGACTTGGACAGCGTCGCAGAGAGCAATGGCACTGGCGCTGCGAGCTCACGCGGCGGTAGCAGCTCGTTCGGCTTCCCGTCGCTCGCGAGCACTGCGATCCTCAAGTTCAAGAAGCTCCCTGGCGCGTCTGCGACTGCGTCGAACGCATCGGCAGCGTCCGCGGCGCGAGCGCTCCGGTCGCTGCACAAGCGGAGCGATCCGTGCCTCATGGGCGAGTCGCAGAGCCTGAGCTCCGAAGAAGAGGAGGACGAGAAGCCCAACTACGGCTCGATGGGCAACACTGCGCTCAGCGCCGCCGGTGGCGCTGGCACTGCAGGTGGAGCTGCGAGTCCAGAGCCCGCAGCGCCGACTGCGACTGACGCCACGGACGACTACGGAACGCCGGTCGATCTGCTTGACCCCGAGCTGGGGCTCTCGTCGCCTGCAGTGCTGCGGCTCCGCACGCAGTCGTCGATTGAGTCGACTGGCTTGGATCGCCTGACCGACGTCGATAAAGAGATCCTCGCGACGATGCGGCCGAGTCACGTCCAGCGCGTGCGCTCGACGTCGGACGCTGGGGGCGTCCAGCAGCCGCTGCCGCACGCTGTCGCTGCAGACAAAGCGATGCCGGCAGTCGGCGCGCGCAGCCACGGCCTCCGTCGGTCGCTCCTGCGCGTCTGGGGCAAGATCAACAACTCGTACTTCGCCTACTGGCTCGTCGTGTGCTCGGTCGTCGTGATTGCGCTCGACGTCCTCGCCGTGATCTTCGTCAAAGCGACGTTCAACGCGAGCCACGACGCACACGGACGGCGCGTTGCGCACCGCGCGCTGCAGCTCCAGGACACGGGATCGGCTCTGGAGACGCCACTGCCGCTGCCAGACCGCGACGACGCGTGCGACTGGCGCCTGCAGCTCTTGCGCGGGATGCACTACGTCGGGATCCCGAACGTCCTGCTCGTCGTCCCCGTGCTCTTCTCGTCCGAGTACGTCGCGCTGTACAAGAGCAAGGACAACCGCATCGTCCGGTGCGCGTACTTGCAAGTGTGCGAGCTCATCATCACGGCGCAGATGGCGTTCATGCTCTACTTTGCGGTCGACCAGGTCCTGAACTTGCCCGAGACTGTGCGGTGCCACGAGACGTACACTGCGAGCGAGATCGCGATGCTCTACTCGTCGCTCGTCATGTGGTGCGTGCTCATGCGGCAGATCGTGCTCTTCTGCCGCTTCATCACGCACCAGAAGCTCCAGGCCGACGGCGCGAACGACGCGAACCACACGTCTGCGATGAACTCGTGGCTCAAGCGGTGCGTCATTCCTCTGTCGTATCCGATGGCTGGGCTGTCATAGCAGGCTCACCGTGTCGCTCTGCTTCGTGCCTCTCGTGCTCTCGCTCTCTTGCTAGGATCATGTCGTGGCCAGGACTGACGAAGCACTCGCGCAGTGTCAAGACGTTCAAGAAGAAGCTGTACCGCGCCGTGATTCGCGGCGACGTCGACGCGGCGCAGAAGCTCCTCGACGACGCAAACGACGTGTACGGCATTGCGAGCGTGAGCGGCTTGTACCGCACGCCCGTGCTCTGGTGCTACGCGTTTGCCATGTCGTGCAAGAACCCGCTGCACGTTGCGGCGATGCACGGCAACACGACGATGGTGCACCTCTTGCTCCTCCACGGCTTTGACGTGAACGCCCTCGACAAAGTCGCGCGCGTCAACTTTAACCTCGGCCTGCTCTTCAAGATCTGCACGCGCATCTTGGTATGTGGCGTCGCTAGCTGCTGAGATGCAAAGTCACCGTCACCTTGTAGTGCGTCGTGGCTGATGGACTCACGTGTCGTTGCTACCACCACCAGATTCGGACGCAAGACGGACTCAAGTCGCCGCTCAAAGCGATCCTGTGCACAGTGCTCTTACCGCCAATCCACGGTGCTGTCGCAAGTGGCCACGTGAACGTCGTGCGCTTGCTGATTGAGAACGGAGCGAACGTAAACGCGCTCCCAGCAGCGTCGTTCTACTACCGCGCGGGCGTTCTACCGCCGATCTTTGTCGCCGATGACCCGCAAGTGCTGCAGCTGCTCGTGGCGAACGGCGCGAACTTTCTCCACGTCGCGAAAGTGTCGCTCTCAGGGCTCATGCAGACGTTCGCGACGCCGCTCCAGCGCGCGGCGTTCACACTACGGTCGTCGCTGAGCGACTACTTGGTCGAAGCCGGCGCAGACGTTGCGCTCACGCCACTCCACGCTGCCGCTGCGTCTGGGAACATTGCGCGCGTCAAGTCGCTGCTCGCGCACGGCACGTCTGTGGACACGCTCGGTGAGCGCGTCGATGGCGTGCACCTCCGAACGCCGCTGCACTGGGCAGCGATCGTCGGCGAGCTCTCGTCGGCACAGTTGTTGTTGCGGAAAGGCGCGAATGCGAACGCGCAGGACCGCGACGGACGCACGCCGCTGCACTGGGCGGCGCACAACGACCACCCCGAGATGGTCGACTTGCTGCTCGCGAACGGCGCGGATCCGAACGCACAAGACGCGGAAGGAAACCCGATCTTGTGCTTTGCCGCAGAAGCCGAAGGCGTGAGCGTCCACACGATCTCGAGCCTCGTGAGCGCCGGCTCGTCGCTCAAGTACAAGGTCGTGAACGGCGACACGGCGCTCCACATTGCGCTCCAGCGCGAGAACCGACAGACGGCGCTGTCGCTCATCAAGTGCGGCGCGAACATGATGACGACCAACAGCTTTGGGAAGCGACCGGTGGACTGCACGACGTCGACGGAACTCCAGTTCAAGCTCAAGAAGGAGGCAGGGAGCCGTGACGTCATGATCTCGTACACGCACACGCACTTTGAGTTTGCGCAGCACGTGCGCGAGTACTTGGAGAACAACTGCGCGCTCACGTGCTGGATGGACACGATGGACCCGAGCGGCATTGGCGGCGGCGCGGTCTGGCGCGAAGAGATCGCGCGCGGCATTCAAAAGTGCTCGGTCGTGCTCAGTCTCGTCTGCGACGGCTACACCAAGTCAGAGTGGTGTCTGAAAGAGCTCGCGCTCGCCAAGAACATCCGGAAGCCAGGTGCGTGCTCGTCTCGTGAGCTGCTGTGAGTGTGGTACTCATGAGAGAGAGAGAGAGCTGACAGTCCATCGTGGTGTGGCTTCTGCAGTTGTGGGACTGATCGTCGAGGAAGGAAGCAAAGCAGCAATGGCTCCGCTCGAGGTGAGTGCGTGGTTGTGTTTCCCAGCAAAGAGAGAACGACGCATCGCTGTGATGTGCGACCGATGCCTGACTGACTGACTGATTGTGTGTCTGTGTTGCTCGCCTGCTCGCAAAGACGCTCGTGCCCGTGAAGAACCGCATTCTGTTCAACGACTTCATCGTGTCGAAGCGCCAAGACGGCCGTAAAGTGCTGTTTGAGATCAACGACGTGCTCTTTGCGTCCAAGATCCAGTCCGTGCTGCCGGTCGTGAAGGCGGCGATGGGCTCGGAGCGGCGCTTGGACCTCGAAGAGAAGGACATGCTCGCGCACGACAAGTCGGAGAAGTTCAAGCTCCGGCAGATGACGACAGTGCTTGAGGACTCAAAAGACGACGACGATGATGGCGACGAAGGTGACAGCGTCGACAATGGCGCTGGTGGTGCTACTAATGACCGGGCAAGTGCTGCAGATGCGAGTCGCCATGTCCACTTTCTCCAGCGCAAGGGTGGCGATGGCACTAGCACCGCAAACCAGCTGCAGCAGCAGTGCGTGCGCGTGTACTCGTACTCGCCCGAGAACGCGTTTGCGCAGCGCTTGATCACAGAGCTCACGCGCTTTGGGCTCCAGACAGAAGCGCTCGACCCGACAAAGGCAGCGGAGCAACTGAGCACGTGCAGTTGTCTCGTGCTCGTGGTCGAGAACTTCCAGGAGAAAGACAAGTACGCGCGGAAGCAGATGTCAGCGGCACTCGTGCGCATGGTGCAGACTGCTCATGCGACGGAGCCGCGCACACGCGTCGTGCCAGTGCTCGAGACGCACCACTTCTTGGATCTGAGCAAGATGTACAGCCTCGCGCGGTCCGAGTTCTTCTACTTTGTCGACGGCGTCGGCAAAGCGCGAAGCAAAGCCGAGCTGATCATCCAGTTGCGCAACTGTGTGGCCCGGTAGAAGAAGGCCAAGTGAGTGAGTGCTGTGCGAGTGGCAAGTTGCACGTGTCAAGTGCGTGCGTGTGTATGAGAGAGAACCAGTTGCAGAGACGACAGGCACAAAGGTAGGAGTGTAGGACAAGCAAACACGACGATGTATTTATCGTGTGTGTGTGCGTTGATGCTACTGGAGCATGGATGTTCGCCTGCACCATGCAGACAAACGAGGAGCTCATGCTGGACATGGGTGAAACAAGTTGCTCTTGTTGCTTGACAAGGCAAAGACGTCGTTGCAAGTTGCTCGGCAAACAAGTTGTTGTCAGTCTTGCTCGACAAGCAAGTTGTTGCTGCTGATCAACAAGCGAGTTGTCGTTGTTGCTTGCTTGCCGACCTGTTCGCCTGCTTGCTTGAGTAGTGTGGTTGGTTGCTTGTGCGGATCCGAACAAGTGCAATTCGCACAGCCACGACTTGGTACGCACGAGCTGCTCGTGACAACGGACAGCAGCGGCATCGTCGCCTGCCGAACGGAACACGTATCTCCAGCAGCAGCAAACAACTTCATCAGCAACAGCCTAACAACCCAGTTGACACGAAAGCACACAAACGCACACTGCGCATGACCATGTTGTCTTAACCGAAGAGACGACCTAGGCGAGATGGAGCCCGTTCCTTGAGCAACTGTGCTGCTTGCGAGTGTCCTCTCACCTTCGCCGCCTTGACGTCCTCTCGAGTCGCGATGGCACCAGCCGCAAGCAAGGTGTGCAAGCTTGCGGTATGACCGTAAACGGCCGTCCAGTGAAGAGCTGTGCGGCCATTCTCGTCAGGCTCGTTGATCAACGCACCGTGGCGCAACAGCTCCTCGATGACATCGGTGTAGCCCTTTTCAGCTGCGATGTGGAGAGCTGTCACGCTCTTACTGTCAATCTTCGCATGGACGTTCGCCTTGTGCTCCAGCAAGACGCTCGCGCTCGCAGCTTGACCGTGGGTGGCAGACCAGTGAAGAGGTGTGCGGCCACCATCGTCTGGTTCGTCGATCGGTGCGCCATGGCGCAACAGCTCCTCGATGACATCGGTGTAGCCCTTTTCAGCTGCGATGTGGAGCGCCGTTAGCCCGTTGCTGTCAATCTTCGCATGGACGTTCGCCTTGTGCTCCAGCAAGACGAGCGCGCTCGTTGCTATTCCGAAATACGCCGACCAGTGAAGCGGTGTGCGACCACCATTGTCTGGTTCGTCGATCAGTGCGCCGTGCTGCAACAGCTCTTCAATGACGTCAACGTGTCCTTTGCAGACTGCTTGATGGAGCGCAGTCGAGCCGTTGCTGCTCACCTTTGCACAGACATCTGCGTTGTGCTGCAGCAAGAGGCGTGCGCTAGCAGCCTGACCGTGTGTTGCCGACCAGTGCAAAGGGGTGGCGCCAGTATTGTCAGGTTCCTCGATGCGCGCGCCGTGGCGTAGGAGCTCTTCGATCACGTCGACGTGGCTCTTGGCAACAGCTTGATGGAGCGCAGTCGAGCCGTTGCTGTCAATCTTCGCATGAATATCCGCATCGTGCTGGAGCAAGATACGCGCACTTGCAGCTTGACCGTGAGTGGCAGACCAGTGAAGGGGTGTGTAGCCATCATTGTCTGGCTCGTCGATCGGTGCGCCGTGCTGTAGCAGCTCCTCGATCACGTAGATGTGGTCTTTGTAGACTGCTTGATGGAGTGCGGTCGAGCCGTCCTCGTTCTTCGTGTGCGCGCTCACTTGATGGTCTAGCAGCAGTGCGCGCACGCACTCGATCTGCCCAAACTCGGCAGCCACTGACAGCGTTGACTCGGCAGCGCCAACTTCACACACGTCGAGGTCAGCGCCGAGCTGCACCAGCGTCTGGATCACAGCGACGTGTCCGAACCGCGCGGCAAAGTACAGCGCGCTTCGACGCTTCTTCGTGAGGATGCTCACCAAGTCGGGCTTTGCTTGCAGCAGCGCCTCGACGACGCGTGCGTGACCAGCGTACGCAGCGACATGGAGCGCCGTGCAGCCAGTGTCGTCGATGTCTTCGAGCTTCGCGCTTGGTTCTGTCACCAGTGCGCTGGCGTTCGCGCCTCTTGCGAGCAGCAGCTCTGTCACTTGAAGCGCACCAGTGGCTGCAGCGACGATGAGCGGCGGAGCGCTCCAGCCACCGTCGACAGGCGCTTCGAGCGACGTTGCAGACGAGATCAGCAACCTTCTGACGCTCTCGGCGTCGTCGTCTGCAATCGCTTGGTCGAGCGTCTTTGGAGTCAAGACGACTGCAGTTAGTGCTGCTTCGGGAGTCGACAGCGAATGTGCAGACCGTGCACTCGCTGTCAACGACTCTGTAGCTGAGATCGACAACACATCCGACGAGCGGTCGAGGTCTATGCGACCTATCGCTTGGTCGAGCGTCTTGATCGTGGCAGGAAAGGTGGCCGACCTGCTACCGAATCGCGAGCGAGCCACTCGCACGTCCATCTGATCGCCGAACGACGTTGCCGCCATCTCAGACGTTGCAAAGTCGTCGTTCGTTGTCGCGAGTTCGTCGCCTGCGATCATCTCGCTCAACTCGTCGAGCACGGTCGCCAGACTCGGTCGATTGTTGGGCTTGAGGCTACACATGCGCGTCACGAGGTCCCACACGCGGTCCGTCATGCGCGCAGGTCGCTCCGGCAGCTCGCCCTCTTTCACCAACTCGCGCACGGTCAGGTCGTCGACGCGGTGTCCCCATGGTACCGCCTGCCCCACGACTTCGAGGATGCACATGCCGAACGAGAACACGTCGGACGCGAACGTTGGGCTACGGCCGCGGAGACACTCGGGTGCGCGCCAGCGAATGGCGCCAGCTCGTTTTGAGCTCGCCGCACCACCAAAGTGCGCCACCGAGTTGCGGCTCGCTGACATCGCGCGCACGTAGCTGAAGCTAAAGTCTGCGACCTTGGCGCATCCGTCGGCCGTCACGAGGATGTTGTCGCCCTTGAGGTCGCCGTGCACCACGCGCTTCGAGTGCAAGTACGCGAGTCCTGACGCCGCTTCGTGCAGCAGCCGGAGCGTCTGCGGTCGGTTAGCGCGGTAGCTCAAGTAGTTGAACAAGTTACCATTCGCCGCGAGCTCGCACACAATGAACGGCGGCGACGAGACGTCACATGCGCCGTACATCATGAGCACGTTGCGGTGGCGAAAGTCGAACCAGAGCGACGCTTCGGTACGGAACTGCTCCGTGGCGTTCTCGTTCGCGCACACATCGATGAGCAAGCAGTTGACCACGACGTCCATGTGGTTCGTGCGGCCGTAGTGCACCGTGCCGAACGAGCCGCCAGCAAACGGCTTCGTGACGTCAAAGTCAACGTCGTGCTGCGCGTAGAACCACCTCGGCACGGAGCGCACTTGGACCTTCGAGCGCCGGATGACCTTGTCCAGCGCAGTCGTCAGCAGCCGGTCGTTGTCGTCTGCTTCTGCCGCTGACAACGCCGCGGCAGGTCTGCCCGTCTTGTCCAGCTCGTGCACCAGCACGCTCAGCGCTTCGACCTGTTGCTCGACCCGCATGACCGCCTTCGTGACTGTGGCGTCGTCTGTGAGTCGCGCTGCGATCGCCTGCTCCTGTTCGACACGGAAGCGCTCCATCGCAGCGCGCTCGCTCGCCACGGCGCTCATGTGGACGAGGTTGAGTGCGAGCTGGAGCGTGCTGATGCGCTCCTGGAAGTTCTGCACCTTGTCCGTCGCGCGCTTGGCCATGACGACGCGGTAGACCCACGGCCGGCTCTTGTGCTTGGTCAAGAAGACCGTGAAGTCCTTCACAAGTCTGCTGTAGTCGCGCACGACTCTGTCTGGCGGCAGCGTCTCCTGCGTCTCCATCAGGAGCAGCTTGTCGTTGATCGCGGCCATGCGCTCGTACACGTGCGCACACAGCTCGTTACACTCCTCCATGTCGTGCGCAAGCGTCGCGACGAGCTTGAGCGCTCCAACGAGGTCCATCGTTGCGGGCTTGGAATCGCGAAGCGACCGACGTTGGTGTCCTGTGGCTTGTGCGCTTGTGCTTGTGCTTGACGCAGCGAGATCAGGAATGGACGAGCATGCGCACTCGTGAGCTTGCACTGATATGTCGTTTATTTGCTGTGGTCAGCTAGACGCTGTGCCCTTTGGGCAGATTTCCACGCACCCCTCGGCACTCTTGATTGTTAGCCTGTGGATGAGCTCGCTGCGTCTTTGAATGTGTTTGTGTGGTGCTGCTGCTTGACGCACAACATGCAAGTTGCGCCTGTTGCTGCTGCAACCAAGGTGTTGTATGGTGTTGATCAACAAGCACGTTGTCGTTCGTCTTGCTCGATATGCAAGCAGTTGTTGCTCAATACGTAGCGTCGTCTGCGAGTTGAAATGATGGGACGATTGCTACTAAATGGTCATGGAAACTTGGCAAAAGTGCTAATCAGTCACTCAACTTTGAAAATCTTACTAATCCGTAATAGTCAATTCGAACGCATCGAAACACCAAAAAGTTGCTTATTCATTACTTGGAAACACTGTCCCTCCAGAACATCGATCGACCACAATACGCAGCCAGGCTTCCACATCAGCAGTTAAGCGATTAACCGCAAGTTCTCTCAAGGACTACACGACATGTGTCGGCACCTCGCTCTCGAACAGACCGACCAAGTGATCGTCTGCGGGAACTTCCAGTCCGCAATATTATTATTACGCTGTAAGTATAAGTGCATCTCATATAGTGTGAATGTACCGTTCTCCTCATATCAAAGGCGGATCCATAAATAGAAAAGCCATATGAATAGGCAGCAACCATCCAACGGGTTCCACCAGTTAATATACCATCTTTGAATATAGTACCCTTTGGCAGGTTTCAAGATTGTACTAATGCAAAGTGCTACGTGCAAGTCAAGGCATTGGAGTCACGCCTCGTATCACCTGGTAGCACTTCGTAGTCTGTCTAAAGACCACGACGCGCGCACTGCCGATACAAGGTGCTAGTGGATTGTTCGCGCCCGGCGATATCTCCCACTTGTCGCCATACCAGTGGGACGCGCTCCACTGTCTCGCAGAAGCGTCTGACATCTCTGTCGTTGCCGCGACCCCAGACTACCAGCACGTCGCGATCCAAGAGCTCATGACACGCAAGTATCAACTCTCTCCGCTCCATCGAAGACAGACTTTGTCAAGCACTGAGTGTTTTTACATCAGTTGTCCTGGCAGTGCCAGGTAAAGGTTTGACTAGAAGTTTGTATTGCTACCTGTGATAATTTTTTCCCTTGCTCATCTGGCTTCAGTATACTTGACTTGAGTGACGAAGTATTCAAAATCTGATCCTGGCACTGCTAGGATACGAAAACGCTTATCCTGGCACTTAAAGGATAGGGTGGTAGAGGGGTTAAGGGGATCTATATAGCTGATGAGCTTAAGACTCCATTCCTAGCTTGATAGCGGCGACCAGAGGCGAGCTGGAGTTTGACGCCATTCAGAGGCGACGTCACTCCTGACACATTCCCGCAGCAGCTGAAGTTGCCTTGCTTCGACGCCAGAGACCGTCGCCTTCAGTCCCGTTTTGAGTTCTCATTCTTGCGTCTGGCATCAAATACGACAGGGTACTCGGACCACATGAGAATCGATTTGAGATCTCGCACTGGCGCGACGCGCCGCGCTCCATCGCAACAAACAAACCAAACAAACACAGAATCAAGCGGTAGAGCGACC
Source organism: Pythium guiyangense (assembly GCA_003730235.1). Classification (NCBI taxonomy): domain Eukaryota; phylum Oomycota; class Peronosporomycetes; order Pythiales; family Pythiaceae; genus Pythium; species Pythium guiyangense. Next base: position 899,864 of record QXDM01000030.1, read on the forward strand.
ATGGACAACATAAGATGGCAGCACGCTTTTGCGAAGCACACTTGATTAGCGCAACTACAACGCGCAAGACTAGCAGCAAGCTCGCATCGACCGTGAGGCAGGCAAGCCGCGCACCGCGCGCAACAACATCGACGTGCAGGGGCATCACTCGCATGCCAACCACAGCGCAAGCGACCCGCGCGCTTAGATCCGCCTCGCGCACAGAGATTGAGACGCGCGGGCGTCACTCGCCGCTCGATCGCGAGCGAGTCTTGTGAAGAACTGGCGAGTACGGCGAACGACTAGACGGACTCGGACGGAGCTCGAGTGACGTGCGAGTGGTGCGCGAACGTGGTGTTTCCGAACATGAACTCATGCAAGAGGAGCATGCTACGCCGCGCTAGCCCTTGGGTGACCGATCGAAGTTCCTGTGGACTGACGGCATGATTGCTGCAATACTTCGCCTCTGATTCACCGACCGAACTGTCGAGCGCCGACTCAGCAACGCCAAGACCAACAATTCAAAGGACATTGCGTGGTGTTACTTCGCCGCATTCTTGTCTGAAGAGGTGGGCGTCCCAGTCACCGACAGGCAGCTTCGATCCAATTACGCAAAGGTCAAAGTAGAGCACACCAAGTTCGTCAGCGACATCACGCGGACTGGTAATGGTGCGTCAGTGCGTTCTGTCACGGGCCCTCCCGTGAACACAGCACTGCGCGAGGAAGCGTCTTGGAGTCTTTGCGGTGCAAAGACTACGCTTGTCGTGGGGTTTGTATGCGCCGGCGAGAATGTCTCGCCGACGAAGAAGAAGACGGAAAAAGTACAATCGTAGGTAAAAGAAGAGTGAGATTGTTGTGCGAGCTTCCAGCAGCTCGCACTTAAAAGAAAAACCTAAAACCTAAGTCCTCCTACTCTGATTGGCTAGACACTGAGTGCCTCCTAACCAATGAGCGGACTCAAAGCTCATGCGTCACAGCGACCTTTCGTCACTTAAAAGAAAAACCTAAAACCTAAGTCCTCCTACTCTGATTGGCTAGACACTGAGTGCCTCCTAACCAATGAGCGGACTCAAAGCTCATGCGTCACAGCGACCTTTCGTCACTGTGCTTGAAGATTCGGTGTGGAGTGGACCACACCTACTGTAAGTGCCACACACCAATTAGTGTGACACTCTAAATTATGTGGTCCACAAACCCTGAGGTGGACCACACTGTGTAACACCCCGTTACAGTTGCTTTCATTCTTTTGGGTGTGTTAGACTTGCTTTCACTATACAGGGTCGCTTCTAGCTTGTTGGATGCGAGCGGTCTTCGAAACATCTAGTCGTTTGTGGGTGCGTCGGATCAGTCGCACTGGTCACTATCTTTCACAGAATCTTCGCACAACCGGAAACTGGCTCTTTGGCAAAATGGCTCTTGGTCGGGCATTTGATGAATGCAGACTGAGTGCCGAGCTGGAGCGCGATCAAAATTCGGATCGGACCTGGAGAGCGTGAGCAGGTTAAGTGCAGAACAGACTTGAGAAACAACCTTGCGAACAGTAGTAGAACGGAACGTGAATCGTGGTGCGGCACGGTGCAGAGCTGAAGTGCAGATGAAGCATGGAAGCAGAGCGCGGATTCTGCATGAATGCAAAGTGTGGATGGAGCACGAGGGCCAGGCTGCGGACAAGGCGCGAGTCTGGATTGCGGACGAAGTGCAGGGCACAGGCCCACTACGTACGGCACTCGTAGCATTCCTGCGGACAGAGCAAAAGTGCGCGCGGCGCTTGGGTGCGGACGAGTCAGCATCGACCGGAACGGGACACATGGCACTTGATGTGGATCAGCACGGCGCTTGAACGCCGTTCGGCACTTATCCCAGCAATAACGGTCGGATGCCCCTCTTTCTCATTGGTGACATGATGTTTCTATGCTTCCGCGACCTTGTCCACTGCAATCGCCGCCGCGTTTCGTTCTTGCAAATGATTTGGTCTGAGTATGAACCATCGGTCCGAGAGCGACCCACTTAGTCGCAGAGACGTCGAACTTGACAAAGTCTGTCTTCGATGGAGCGGAGAGAGTTGATACTTGCGTGTCATGAGCTCTTGGATCGCGACGTGCTGGTAGTCTGGGGTCGCGGCAACGACAGAGATGTCAGACGCTTCTGCGAGACAGTGGAGCGCGTCCCACTGGTATGGCGACAAGTGGGAGATATCGCCGGGCGCGAACAATCCACTAGCACCTTGTATCGGCAGTGCGCGCGTCGTGGTCTTTAGACAGACTACGAAGTGCTACCAGGTGATACGAGGCGTGACTCCAATGCCTTGACTTGCACGTAGCACTTTGCATTAGTACAATCTTGAAACCTGCCAAAGGGTACTATATTCAAAGATGGTATATTAACTGGTGGAACCCGTTGGATGGTTGCTGCCTATTCATATGGCTTTTCTATTTATGGATCCGCCTTTGATATGAGGAGAACGGTACATTCACACTATATGAGATGCACTTATACTTACAGCGTAATAATAATATTGCGGACTGGAAGTTCCCGCAGACGATCACTTGGTCGGTCTGTTCGAGAGCGAGGTGCCGACACATGTCGTGTAGTCCTTGAGAGAACTTGCGGTTAATCGCTTAACTGCTGATGTGGAAGCCTGGCTGCGTATTGTGGTCGATCGATGTTCTGGAGGGACAGTGTTTCCAAGTAATGAATAAGCAACTTTTTGGTGTTTCGATGCGTTCGAATTGACTATTACGGATTAGTAAGATTTTCAAAGTTGAGTGACTGATTAGCACTTTTGCCAAGTTTCCATGACCATTTAGTAGCAATCGTCCCATCATTTCAACTCGCAGACGACGCTACGTATTGAGCAACAACTGCTTGCATATCGAGCAAGACGAACGACAACGTGCTTGTTGATCAACACCATACAACACCTTGGTTGCAGCAGCAACAGGCGCAACTTGCATGTTGTGCGTCAAGCAGCAGCACCACACAAACACATTCAAAGACGCAGCGAGCTCATCCACAGGCTAACAATCAAGAGTGCCGAGGGGTGCGTGGAAATCTGCCCAAAGGGCACAGCGTCTAGCTGACCACAGCAAATAAACGACATATCAGTGCAAGCTCACGAGTGCGCATGCTCGTCCATTCCTGATCTCGCTGCGTCAAGCACAAGCACAAGCGCACAAGCCACAGGACACCAACGTCGGTCGCTTCGCGATTCCAAGCCCGCAACGATGGACCTCGTTGGAGCGCTCAAGCTCGTCGCGACGCTTGCGCACGACATGGAGGAGTGTAACGAGCTGTGTGCGCACGTGTACGAGCGCATGGCCGCGATCAACGACAAGCTGCTCCTGATGGAGACGCAGGAGACGCTGCCGCCAGACAGAGTCGTGCGCGACTACAGCAGACTTGTGAAGGACTTCACGGTCTTCTTGACCAAGCACAAGAGCCGGCCGTGGGTCTACCGCGTCGTCATGGCCAAGCGCGCGACGGACAAGGTGCAGAACTTCCAGGAGCGCATCAGCACGCTCCAGCTCGCACTCAACCTCGTCCACATGAGCGCCGTGGCGAGCGAGCGCGCTGCGATGGAGCGCTTCCGTGTCGAACAGGAGCAGGCGATCGCAGCGCGACTCACAGACGACGCCACAGTCACGAAGGCGGTCATGCGGGTCGAGCAACAGGTCGAAGCGCTGAGCGTGCTGGTGCACGAGCTGGACAAGACGGGCAGACCTGCCGCGGCGTTGTCAGCGGCAGAAGCAGACGACAACGACCGGCTGCTGACGACTGCGCTGGACAAGGTCATCCGGCGCTCGAAGGTCCAAGTGCGCTCCGTGCCGAGGTGGTTCTACGCGCAGCACGACGTTGACTTTGACGTCACGAAGCCGTTTGCTGGCGGCTCGTTCGGCACGGTGCACTACGGCCGCACGAACCACATGGACGTCGTGGTCAAGTGCTTGCTCATCGATGTGTGCGCGAACGAGAACGCCACGGAGCAGTTCCGTACCGAAGCGTCGCTCTGGTTCGACTTTCGCCACCGCAACGTGCTCATGATGTACGGCGCATGTGACGTCTCGTCGCCGCCGTTCATTGTGTGCGAGCTCGCGGCGAATGGTAACTTGTTCAACTACTTGAGCTACCGCGCTAACCGACCGCAGACGCTCCGGCTGCTGCACGAAGCGGCGTCAGGACTCGCGTACTTGCACTCGAAGCGCGTGGTGCACGGCGACCTCAAGGGCGACAACATCCTCGTGACGGCCGACGGATGCGCCAAGGTCGCAGACTTTAGCTTCAGCTACGTGCGCGCGATGTCAGCGAGCCGCAACTCGGTGGCGCACTTTGGTGGTGCGGCGAGCTCAAAACGAGCTGGCGCCATTCGCTGGCGCGCACCCGAGTGTCTCCGCGGCCGTAGCCCAACGTTCGCGTCCGACGTGTTCTCGTTCGGCATGTGCATCCTCGAAGTCGTGGGGCAGGCGGTACCATGGGGACACCGCGTCGACGACCTGACCGTGCGCGAGTTGGTGAAAGAGGGCGAGCTGCCGGAGCGACCTGCGCGCATGACGGACCGCGTGTGGGACCTCGTGACGCGCATGTGTAGCCTCAAGCCCAACAATCGACCGAGTCTGGCGACCGTGCTCGACGAGTTGAGCGAGATGATCGCAGGCGACGAACTCGCGACAACGAACGACGACTTTGCAACGTCTGAGATGGCGGCAACGTCGTTCGGCGATCAGATGGACGTGCGAGTGGCTCGCTCGCGATTCGGTAGCAGGTCGGCCACCTTTCCTGCCACGATCAAGACGCTCGACCAAGCGATAGGTCGCATAGACCTCGACCGCTCGTCGGATGTGTTGTCGATCTCAGCTACAGAGTCGTTGACAGCGAGTGCACGGTCTGCACATTCGCTGTCGACTCCCGAAGCAGCACTAACTGCAGTCGTCTTGACTCCAAAGACGCTCGACCAAGCGATTGCAGACGACGACGCCGAGAGCGTCAGAAGGTTGCTGATCTCGTCTGCAACGTCGCTCGAAGCGCCTGTCGACGGTGGCTGGAGCGCTCCGCCGCTCATCGTCGCTGCAGCCACTGGTGCGCTTCAAGTGACAGAGCTGCTGCTCGCAAGAGGCGCGAACGCCAGCGCACTGGTGACAGAACCAAGCGCGAAGCTCGAAGACATCGACGACACTGGCTGCACGGCGCTCCATGTCGCTGCGTACGCTGGTCACGCACGCGTCGTCGAGGCGCTGCTGCAAGCAAAGCCCGACTTGGTGAGCATCCTCACGAAGAAGCGTCGAAGCGCGCTGTACTTTGCCGCGCGGTTCGGACACGTCGCTGTGATCCAGACGCTGGTGCAGCTCGGCGCTGACCTCGACGTGTGTGAAGTTGGCGCTGCCGAGTCAACGCTGTCAGTGGCTGCCGAGTTTGGGCAGATCGAGTGCGTGCGCGCACTGCTGCTAGACCATCAAGTGAGCGCGCACACGAAGAACGAGGACGGCTCGACCGCACTCCATCAAGCAGTCTACAAAGACCACATCTACGTGATCGAGGAGCTGCTACAGCACGGCGCACCGATCGACGAGCCAGACAATGATGGCTACACACCCCTTCACTGGTCTGCCACTCACGGTCAAGCTGCAAGTGCGCGTATCTTGCTCCAGCACGATGCGGATATTCATGCGAAGATTGACAGCAACGGCTCGACTGCGCTCCATCAAGCTGTTGCCAAGAGCCACGTCGACGTGATCGAAGAGCTCCTACGCCACGGCGCGCGCATCGAGGAACCTGACAATACTGGCGCCACCCCTTTGCACTGGTCGGCAACACACGGTCAGGCTGCTAGCGCACGCCTCTTGCTGCAGCACAACGCAGATGTCTGTGCAAAGGTGAGCAGCAACGGCTCGACTGCGCTCCATCAAGCAGTCTGCAAAGGACACGTTGACGTCATTGAAGAGCTGTTGCAGCACGGCGCACTGATCGACGAACCAGACAATGGTGGTCGCACACCGCTTCACTGGTCGGCGTATTTCGGAATAGCAACGAGCGCGCTCGTCTTGCTGGAGCACAAGGCGAACGTCCATGCGAAGATTGACAGCAACGGGCTAACGGCGCTCCACATCGCAGCTGAAAAGGGCTACACCGATGTCATCGAGGAGCTGTTGCGCCATGGCGCACCGATCGACGAACCAGACGATGGTGGCCGCACACCTCTTCACTGGTCTGCCACCCACGGTCAAGCTGCGAGCGCGAGCGTCTTGCTGGAGCACAAGGCGAACGTCCATGCGAAGATTGACAGTAAGAGCGTGACAGCTCTCCACATCGCAGCTGAAAAGGGCTACACCGATGTCATCGAGGAGCTGTTGCGCCACGGTGCGTTGATCAACGAGCCTGACGAGAATGGCCGCACAGCTCTTCACTGGACGGCCGTTTACGGTCATACCGCAAGCTTGCACACCTTGCTTGCGGCTGGTGCCATCGCGACTCGAGAGGACGTCAAGGCGGCGAAGGTGAGAGGACACTCGCAAGCAGCACAGTTGCTCAAGGAACGGGCTCCATCTCGCCTAGGTCGTCTCTTCGGTTAAGACAACATGGTCATGCGCAGTGTGCGTTTGTGTGCTTTCGTGTCAACTGGGTTGTTAGGCTGTTGCTGATGAAGTTGTTTGCTGCTGCTGGAGATACGTGTTCCGTTCGGCAGGCGACGATGCCGCTGCTGTCCGTTGTCACGAGCAGCTCGTGCGTACCAAGTCGTGGCTGTGCGAATTGCACTTGTTCGGATCCGCACAAGCAACCAACCACACTACTCAAGCAAGCAGGCGAACAGGTCGGCAAGCAAGCAACAACGACAACTCGCTTGTTGATCAGCAGCAACAACTTGCTTGTCGAGCAAGACTGACAACAACTTGTTTGCCGAGCAACTTGCAACGACGTCTTTGCCTTGTCAAGCAACAAGAGCAACTTGTTTCACCCATGTCCAGCATGAGCTCCTCGTTTGTCTGCATGGTGCAGGCGAACATCCATGCTCCAGTAGCATCAACGCACACACACACGATAAATACATCGTCGTGTTTGCTTGTCCTACACTCCTACCTTTGTGCCTGTCGTCTCTGCAACTGGTTCTCTCTCATACACACGCACGCACTTGACACGTGCAACTTGCCACTCGCACAGCACTCACTCACTTGGCCTTCTTCTACCGGGCCACACAGTTGCGCAACTGGATGATCAGCTCGGCTTTGCTTCGCGCTTTGCCGACGCCGTCGACAAAGTAGAAGAACTCGGACCGCGCGAGGCTGTACATCTTGCTCAGATCCAAGAAGTGGTGCGTCTCGAGCACTGGCACGACGCGTGTGCGCGGCTCCGTCGCATGAGCAGTCTGCACCATGCGCACGAGTGCCGCTGACATCTGCTTCCGCGCGTACTTGTCTTTCTCCTGGAAGTTCTCGACCACGAGCACGAGACAACTGCACGTGCTCAGTTGCTCCGCTGCCTTTGTCGGGTCGAGCGCTTCTGTCTGGAGCCCAAAGCGCGTGAGCTCTGTGATCAAGCGCTGCGCAAACGCGTTCTCGGGCGAGTACGAGTACACGCGCACGCACTGCTGCTGCAGCTGGTTTGCGGTGCTAGTGCCATCGCCACCCTTGCGCTGGAGAAAGTGGACATGGCGACTCGCATCTGCAGCACTTGCCCGGTCATTAGTAGCACCACCAGCGCCATTGTCGACGCTGTCACCTTCGTCGCCATCATCGTCGTCGTCTTTTGAGTCCTCAAGCACTGTCGTCATCTGCCGGAGCTTGAACTTCTCCGACTTGTCGTGCGCGAGCATGTCCTTCTCTTCGAGGTCCAAGCGCCGCTCCGAGCCCATCGCCGCCTTCACGACCGGCAGCACGGACTGGATCTTGGACGCAAAGAGCACGTCGTTGATCTCAAACAGCACTTTACGGCCGTCTTGGCGCTTCGACACGATGAAGTCGTTGAACAGAATGCGGTTCTTCACGGGCACGAGCGTCTTTGCGAGCAGGCGAGCAACACAGACACACAATCAGTCAGTCAGTCAGGCATCGGTCGCACATCACAGCGATGCGTCGTTCTCTCTTTGCTGGGAAACTTGATCAGCAGCTTGTTGCTGCTGATCAAGAGCAACAACAACTTGTTTGGCAAGCAACCACATACCAGCAACTACAACTTGCCTGTCAAGCCAGAGTAACAACACCCTGTTTGCCGAGCAACTTGCAACAACTTTGTTGATACATGCTGCACACTCAGCAAGACGCAACGTGCTCATCGACCTCACGAACCACTGCTTGCACGAGCTCCAAGCTATGACACTTGCTTGTCAAGCTCCAAGAACTTGCAGTGGTACGAGTGCATCAGCACTAGCACACGGACGAGAGAGAGGCAAATGGACATCGACTTAGCATTACAACACACGCGAAGACGTCCACTGCCATCGGTGCCTATCGCACTCGCAAGACGCTTTTGCTGCCTCGCGTCGTCCGAGCGCTCGTGTCGTCGTCGTCGTCAAGACAACCATGACGCGCGCTGCTCACGCACTCGCACTCGCTCACTTGCGCACAACGTCCTCGGTCTTGGACACGATCTCGTCGTACACGTGCGTCTCGACAACGTACTCGTCGTCGTCTTCGCTGTCGTAGCCGCCGAGGAGCGCGACGTACTCGGCGCGCGCGCGCTTTGCGGCCGCCACGCGCGTCGCGACGAGGTCCTGGAACTCCTGGCGCAAACGGTTCTTCTCGGCTTGCTCGGCCGCGATGCGCTCGCGCTCCTTGAGTCGGTCCATCTCGTTGAAGCGCTTCTCGTACTTCTTGAGGTTCTTCACGACGTCCGCGTACTCCTTGTCCGAGAGCAGCGAGCGCGGGCGCGGGCGCCACAGGAACTGGTAGAACGCGTCCTTCTTCTCCTCCTTCAGGAGCTTGCCCTGGAACGACCAGAGGTTGTAGCCGTTGTCCATCTGGAACTTGTAGTACGTGTTGTCGAGCGGCTGGCACACAGACGTGGCAACAACGCGACCTGACGGGTCCCACTCGACGTGCGTGCACTTGAAGTGCTCTTGCACCGTGATGTGTTGAGTTTCACGTCTTCGATGTTTGACTTGGTTCGAGTATGCTCGTAGTGATTTGCACCGCTCTTGAGCAGCAGTAGCAGCAGCAACAGAGCGCTTGACAACTCAAACATCCACAGTGTCGATTGTCTACACAAGCGCGCGTGTGTGCGTGTGCTTGTACTAGTTGCCACCAACCCGACTGCACACTTGTCGCTGACACCGTCGCGGCGTCTGCTCGTCGTGAAGCGATGCGTTGCAATCGGACACGTCTGGCGCAATGAACTCGTCGAGGACATCGAGCACTTCAGTGAAGTTGCGTCGCAATGCGCGCTTGCGAGCCGCGACGAGGCAGCCTTGGTGCGAGTACTCGCACAGTACGCGAATCGTGTTGGCAAAGCCCCGTGCTGCAACGTCAACCAGCGTCGTCGGTGAGCAGCCCTCGGTGCGATTGCGACAGAGATACTCGACGACGTGGTGGTACCCGCGCCGTGCTGCAGCGTCGATCGCTGCGCGAGTGCAGCCATCGTTGCGGTGCTCGTGGAGGAACTTGACGATGTGCAGATGTCCGTTCGCAGCAGCTTCGTCCATTGCATCTGTCGAGAACGGCTCGGGGTGGATCTTGTGGAGGAACTCGACGCTCTCGAGGTTGCCTCGACCTGCTGCGACTGTCATCGCATACAGCGAACAGCCTTCACTGCGGTGCTCGTGCAGATACGCTGCGATCTCAAAGTTGCCAATGCGAACACAGTCGTCCATCGCGCGCATCGTGCAGCCCTCAGTGCGGTGCTCGTGCAGGAATCGGAGCACAGCAAAGTGTCCGTTCACCGCTGCGAGGTCCATCGCCATGGCCGTGCAGCCCTCGGTGCGGTGCTCATGCAAGAACTGGACAATATTGAGTCGACCTTCCGCTGCTGCGGTGTCCATGATTCCAGGCGTAAACTGCACCGCGTCGTTGTGTGCGTGGAGCCATTGAATGATGTCGAGGCGACCAGCGACAGTGATCGCAGTCAGCGTCTCGAGTCCAATCTGCGCGTTTGCACGCGGACAGTGTGCGTCGAGCCAGTCGAGGACGCAAAAGTCTTGCAGTCGCGGTGTCTGGTGGCGCAGCATGGCTTTGATGGCAATGTCCAGGAGACTGCGGTCGCCCCAGGACAGGTCTGGCTCCTGAGGCATCGTGTCTCGGATCCACGCGAGGATCTCGAGGCGCTGGCACATCACAGCACACGCTGCGATGCCGTCGAGCTGGAGCCAAGCGTGCTCGCGGTAGTGTGTGGACGACTGGCGCAGTCGGTGCAGCCGCTTGAGCATGTTGACGTCGTTGTCTGTGATCGTGGCTGCGATGAACAGTCCAAGGTTCGGACAGCACGCAAGCCGCAAAGCCTTCTGCGCTGCAAACGCTGTGCATGGACCGACGCGAGGCCAGACGAACTGGTGCACTGGCATCGGCCAGCCAGGCATGTACGACGCGATGCGGCGAAAGAGCGTCGTGCTCGTGAGCACGCGCAGGGCCGGCGAGTCGATGTCCATCGATGTGTTGATGTGTCGATGTTGATGTCGTCGATAGCTTCTTGGGTTTCTTGTTGAGAAGGTCATGATCGCAGAATATTGTGTCGACATGTTCTATTGACATCAAACGTGTAGAGTCGAATGCCACTGGCTTTGGATTTGAGCAGCAGTATCAGTTTGTACGACGTTTTGACAGATGATAATTGGATTCAAGCTTGGGTTTAAACGAGAAATTGTCTGAGCGATTCGCTCGATTTTGATACAAAAGCAAGTATAGTGATTTTGGGATATTCAAAGTGATATTTGTCCGCAACCTAGATCTATTTGTCCGCAACCTAGAACATTTGAGTTGCAACTGTACAGTCAAGTTTGCGGAATCGCCGCAGTCCAAAATGCGTGTGGTCCACAACATGATTCGTGTTTATGTGGCCCACACATCACATCATCGCTTGCAAAGTGGTCGAGGACCCTACTCAATTTGTACAGATACAGTTTGTGCAATGTGGATGCTGGATCCTGGATGCCATGAACGCACGGCCTTCAGCGACAGCATGCAGAGATCGAAGTCTTTGTTGTTTGTTCATGCAAGTGAACACATACAAAGATCTTTTTGCTTGCGCTCGTTGCCAATATCAAGCAGCGAGTTGGCAATGTCATTTTGGACAATTTGGACAAATGCCTTCACCCACAATTGGCTGTGCGAAGTGATGTGTGAATTGTATGAAAGCGTGTGCGTTGTTGCAAGTGACTTGTTGTTTGTATTAATTGAGCGAACACGTGTGGTTTGTATGGTTTGACGCAATGGATCCAAGCAGCAGACAAGACAGCTGCCTTTTTGTGTGTGTGAAGACCCGTATTCGATCCAAGAGTGAATTGTGCTAAAACTGCATTCGACAAGAGAGCTTGAAAATCAAAGTGAAACCTTTGAAAGCATTTTGATTGAACGCCACGCCAAGTGTCTGTGACGACCAGACGCATGCTGTTTCGCAGGCTGTCTGAGAGTGCACGTCACTCGCGCGAGCATCTCGGTGTCGACGTGTCGACTTTTGTGTCGCAGCATACAATTCGCGTGTGTTGATTTGTTCTGCTCGCTTCGCTTCTCAAGTCGACAGCGCTCTCGCTCAATGCGACGCGAATTGCAGTGTTTTCGTATCATCTGGGAATTCTCACTCGATACAATGTGCACGTGTTTCAGCACGCACGCTCAAGAGTAGCACTTGAACCTCGCGCACTTGGTGTTTGTATGCGACCCTTCACGCGCGAAAAACGCACTGATGTGTGTGCACCACACCGCCGTCGGTCTTTCTCTCGCACCATACAGCGCGCAAGTCGCAAACGAAACAGAGCCTTGCGAAGCAGCAAGCGAGTGTTGATTTAGCACGCTCGAGCGCACTCGGCTCTCTCGCATCGCCGCCAGCAACACCCGAGCAGCAGCGAAACTCACTCACTCACTCACACAGGCGCGAACGCCATTCAAGCGCTCGCTCGTGTGCATCAGTCAATCAAGCCCAAGCAACAAGAACTCAAAAGAGAGCGCAATGGCGATCCACCCTGTGACCCGCGCGCCGCTCGCACTCGTGCGCAAGAAGAAGGACGCCTCCAAACCAAGTACGTCGATGCGTCTGTATGTGTGAGTCTACGTGTGAGTGTTCTCCACAGCAGTGCCTGCAGTGGTTCGACTTGCTCGATTCGACTCAATGTTCGAGTCATCGGTCGCGACGCAAGTCGTCGCTGACACACGTATCGAGCGAGAGCAGCCACTGCAGACTTGCTCGTGCTCGCGTGAACACACTCGCACTTGCCTGCTCGCGTGAACACACTCGCACTTGCCTGCTCGAACAAACGAGCGAGCGAATGTGCTGTAGACGGACAGCCGACTCGTTTGCGTCTGTTAGGTAGTCGCACCACATCACATCGGCGGCACGGCACTCACCTGTCTCATGCGCTTCTGCTCGACTGGTTGGTTGTTTGTTTGCTCTTGCCAGTCATTGTGCTCGACTGGGACGACACGATCTTGCCGAACACGCACCTCGCGATCCTCGGGTTCGCGGACGAGCGCGAAGCTGCGCGCTTCCGTCTCGCGCCAGGGCCGCAGCGCCAGCTCGAGCAGCTCGCGGCGGAAATCGAGGCGTTCCTCCGCGCGTGCCTGAAGCTGAGCGACCAAGTGTTCATCGTCACGAACGGCGCGCAGGGCTGGGTCGAGCGGTCGTGCAAGCGGTTCTTGCCGAGCGTGTTTGCGCTGCTCGCGAGCACGACGATCGTGTCGGCGCGCGCCAAGTACGAGGCGCACTACCCGGGCGACCCGGTCGAGTGGAAGATCGCGGCGTACTCGGACATTCTGCTCTCGCGCGCGATGCTCCAGTCTGCTGAAGTCCCGAGCGCGTTCTCGAAGAAGCAGCAGGTGATCGCGCTCGGCGACTCGCCCGTGGACCGCAACGCGATCCAGTTTGTCGCGAAGCGCGCGCCGCACGTACTGCTCAAGTGCATCAAGCTGCTCGAGGACCCGAGCATGAGCCAGTTGCAGAAGCAGCTGCATCTGCTCGGCGGCTTCTTGCCGCAGCTCAGCACGCACAAGGAGGAGCTCGACCTCGAGCTCTCGACCAGCATGCTGAGGTAACGCGTTCGTGCGAGCCGCGACTGCTGTCGCCACTGTGTCTGCAACTCGTGTCGATCGATCGATCCAGCCAGCAGTGCGCGCACACAGTGTGTGTATTTATGAACGACTCGACACGCGCGTGCGTCCACCACCACAACAACGTCGTCGTCGTCATCATCGTCAACATCGCCAGCTACTTGCGGCGCGCTTCCTCGACTGTCAGCACCAGCACCAGCAGCTCCTGCACTCCAGATCAACTTATCAGAGACGCCAATCCAATGGCGCTTTGTATATTTAGCGACCGCGTGTGTCGCCTCTATCTACTGCCTCCTCCATCCATCTCTACACCAACCAAGTAGCTCGTAGCGCCACGACGCGCATGAATGAATACACCGACACACATACGCGTGCCTCGTATGTGAACCAGTCGTTCGCATTGCCCACATCGACCATCGACGACCTCCAGCCCAATCGAGCGATTAGACGAGCAATGGAAGCCGAACGAGCTCGACGAGAAGCGCACGTGCGCAGCAGTGGGTTCGGTTTGTCTTGATGTTTGTAAGGTGGTCCATTTGACTTGGTCGGATTATGTGACCCTGTGCATTTGCATTTTGAGTGATGATAGTGGGACATCAGCAAATTCAACATCGCGCAGAAACAGGACGCAAGTGAGTGAAGCCATCTGGACGTGCACATTGCCATCTCTGCACAACGACAGCAGCAGCAGCAGCAGCAGGACACTGCAGCGACGAGCAATGCAAGGTCGCGGTGGTCGTTCTGGCCGTCGAGGCATATGCTATAGCTCTCTCTCTCTCTCAATCGCAATGCGAGTACATACTCACACACTGTGCATCCGCTCGCTCTCGCTCTCTTTACACAGCAGCAGCAGCAACGCGCAGACGACATCGCTCGAAACGCGAACCACGACGACTCGAGCCGCTCGCTGTTGATGTCCATCGACGCCATCGATCGAACCAAGTCCACACTCCACACGAGTCCTTTGCATGGCGCTTTCCAGATCAAGTATCACCGTTCAACGAGTCGCGAGTGTCCAGGCACCGAGACGCACACGCACATTGCAAGCAGCGCGATCACCGTCGCCCACATCGCTCGTCATCGATAGTGATCGAAGACGTTGTGCCGTGCACGTACCTCTCGCCAGCCTTTACACCACAGTATCTCTCCATACATCAGCAACATCAACTGTTGCGTATGTCGGACAGTGCTGTGCGCCATCGACGACGATCGCCAGCCTCGAAGCTCTCCAAGGTACAAGCATCTCGTCAGGACAAAGCTGGTGCTGTTGTACTCAACTCACCCTTCACGCCGATGTACTTGCACGCTTCTTACAACTACACAGGCTACAGCATTCCAGCGACATCGCTACGCTAGTAGCAGCAGTGACTACAGCAGCGATAGTGAGAGTGAGAGCGCGGACAACAGCGCCAGCTCGAGTGACGATGGCATCTTTGGCGATGAACGCATCGAGTCACGTGTGCGAGACGCACGCGGTTGCTCGCTACGAAGCGAGCGCTTTCGGTCGCTTGCTGCGATGTCTCGACTACAGCATAGCGCTGCAGCGCTCATCCAGGTCTGTTAGCCTTGCTGCGGCTATGAACGCCAATCGCTGGACGCTAACACGCTCTTTGATGAATGTGCGCTCTGCTCGTACAGCAAGAGTACCGAGTCTACCGCTGTCGTCGCATCAACCGTGCGCGGCACCAGCAACGACTCTTCGCATGCGCGAGCGAGTTCCTCGACGCGTTCATTCGCAACGAGCTGCAGCACAACCTCGTGCCTGCGTGGCTGATCGAGTCGCTCAAGACGCGGCATCTGGAGGTGACGCCAGCCTCTTTCGCTCGTCGCGTCATTGCTCTCACCACGCTTTGTCTAGCGCTCATCGCGTCGCCTCTCTCGCCTTCTTGCATCCGTGATTGCTATCTCAACTACTAGGACCTCGAGACTGCAGCAGCCAAGCACGCGATGGCCGCGTCCACAGCAGAGCAGCTATGCGGCGAGTTCATGACCGAGGCAGTCGATGCGCTCACTCGCGAGGTGTTCCAAGTACGTCACCGCTTGAGTTGGCGCCAGTACACACGCGTCTGCATATGTGCGCGTTGCTGTGCTGTCTCGCTCATGCACTTGCTCTGGCTCAGAGCGTGCTCGATGGCATGGTGCGCGAGTACATGACAGCGCGCATCGACCTCGCGCGAGCAGCAGAGCCACCGTTGCTTGCTGTGGCGCGCGATGTCTTGCACGACTGGATCGTGGAGCTGCAGCACGAGCTCCTGCCAGAAGGTACGCAATGGAGCTCAAGCCGTGCCAACTCTCGCTCGTTGTGTGCTTGGAGCTTCCAGCCTCCAGTGGCTGGATGGACTCGCACGTTGACGGACATGCTGCTCTCAACGCTGTGCTCGGATGCCACTCGCTAGTGCTGGAGGAGATGATCGACGAGTACTTGAGCACCAAACCCACTGACAACGACCAGACTCTGCAAGCTGCGAGTGGGTCCGACTCGAAAGAGGCACGCGAAGACACCGACAGCTCGCAGACGCTGTTCACGCCCCGCTTGGTGCGCACTTCGGTCGCAACGGCGCTCGAAGACATGATCGCGTCCGTTGAGCTGTCGTAGAGCCAAGAGCCCACTCGTTCATTCCAGAGCTCACACGCACGCTCCAAGCGAGACGGTGCCACTCACAGCCGCCCACTCAAGAAGCCCGCAGTGTCGCTCGCTTCTGTCTCCCACAGCAACCGAAGGATGTCGGCGCGATCGACCTCGCTACTCACCGCGTCGATGTCTGCGAGCGACGACGCGCCGTTGCTCTGCAGATGCGCTCGCAGCACTTGAACAATCTCATCAAAGCCGAACCACGCGGCTTCTCGCAGCGCAGCAACCGCGTCGCCGTCCGACCGATTCGCGCACAGGAACGCGACGACATCTCGATGGCGGTTCCGCACAGCCCAACGCAGCGCTCGCTGAGTGCACCCGCCGCACTGATGCTCGTGCAAGAACGCCACGACATCCACGTGGCCGTTCTCCGCAGCCTTGTCCATCGCAGCACACGACCACGCGCGCGCGACTTGAGCAGAGTGGATGTACGCCACGACGTCCATGTGACCGTTCCCAGCAGCGAGGTCAGCAGCAAGCGTCGAGCACGTCAGCGTCGGCTCTTCGTCGTGGATGTACGCCACAACTGCGAGGTGGCCGTTCGCTACTGCGCCGTCGAGAGCGCCAGTCAAGTCGCTCGCAGAGCAGTACGGTCGTAGCAGCTGAACAATGGCAACGTGTCCGTTCTCGGCTGCTCGCTGCACTGCAGCCGTGTCATGGCGAGAGAGCGGCATGTGCGTGAAGAGACGCGCCATGACCGCTGCGTGACCATTCCCCGCTGCGAGTTCGAATGCGTAGGTAGCAGACGCGGCGGTGATGGTCTGGTCGAGAAGAACTTCGACGGTCTCCAAATGCCCACATCGCGCTGCCGAGAAGAGCATGTCCGAGCTCGTTGGGATCGATTGGCTCGCCAGAATGAACTTGACGATCTCGACGTGTCCTCGCTGCGCTGCATCGCATCCACTCTCGTAGCTGCTTCGCTTGTTACTATGGTCGTAGAAGTACTGCAAGACTCCAAGGCGATTGCTTCGAGCAGCGGCATCCATCGCTGCTTGCGAGATCGCGCGTCCGTGCTCATGGAGCCACTGGGCAGTCTGGAGGTTGCCGCGCGCAGCGTGGAAGACCAAGAACTTGTGCGTGAGCGAGTAGCTCGTGCGTGGCAGGTGTGCCACGAGCCAGTCGAGCATGCGAGGATCAGGGTCGTCACGCATCAGAGCGATGGCCATGAGGTTCGGCTCCCAGACGACTTGGCCAAAGTCGACGGTACTGCTGTCGCCATCGCTGCTATTGCTCTCGCCACTGCCATGGCTGTCAAGCTCGCGCTTGCACATGCGCTTCACGATGTGCTCGAGCATGCTCACGCTGTTGCACACGACTGCGCAGCGCATGGCTTTCTTGAAACACAGCTTGGCGTCGTGCTGGTACTGCGCGTGTGTGGCCAAGCGATGCAGCGTGTCGAGCATCGCGGTATTGTTTGCTGCGATTGCGAGGTGCACGAGCTCGCCGCGTCGTGCGAGGTGTCCGACAACGAGCGCAGTCGCTGGCGCGAGCGTCTGCTTGGCAGACTCGAGCTTGTTCGCGAGAGCAGAGGCTCTGCTTGTGTGGAGGAAGTCGACGACAGCGCGCGGGTAGCCGGTCTGGCAAGCAGTGACAGCGTCCCAGAGCACGCGGTTCGTGAGCACGTCGACACCAGCGTGCGCTTGAGCAGTGGAGTTGCTGGAGGTCATTGTTATTGTTGTTGCTGTTGCTGCTGTTGTTGTTGGTCCGACTGCTGCTGTGGCAGTGGACTGGATGCTGTCGAGCTGGACGACCGACGTGCGTGGTCGCTGTCTGCAGTGCCTCACTGCTTTACTCGCTTCGCTGCGCCGGGTCACGTGCGTGAACGCAGCAGCAGCAGGTTCGAGAGTGCCGAGCTGTCGTGGCGGTGCGCGAGTGCTATCAAGTGCTGTGGTGCTTTTGTTTTGCTTGCTGCTGTTGTGTTCTTACCTTGTCTGACTGAAGGAGCAAAAAGTGAGTTTGAATGAATCGCTCGATCGTGATTGGACAACGTCACATTGGTGAGTGTGTGTCAATGTGGGTTCACTTGATCAAAAGCAAAAAGTGTCTTGTTTAGCAAGTGGTTTGCAGGACAAAAGAGACACACTAAAGTGCATTGTTGAGCATGCATCCCATTTGACCCGTTTGACCCGTTTGATGCTGTGTGTTTGTGTTTGTGTTTGTGTTTGCTTGGTTTGTGCAAGAGTCCAGATCCAATCAAAGAACACATTGTTGTTTGACTTCGAGACAAAACACACACAAACGCGCACTTCGATCATGCTTTCACACGCATCATCGAGTCTTGTGTCTGACATGTGTGTCTGCGTGTGTGCGTCCGTGCATGCTCTTGTGTCGACCACCTTGCGTGGTGTACTAGTACTGCCTGCCTACATCCCTCTCCTGCTACTGCTGCGTCAATTACGCCAACGACTGGCTAAGGCGATCACGATGTCACTCCACTTGGATGCACACTCGGCATGGCTTGCATCGCGTACGCTGCGAGGGCCGCGACGTTGTCGTTGCTCTTCTTGAGCGCGAATGCCTGTGCGGCAGCGAGCGCATCAAGTCTTACACACAAGGCTTGCGACCAGCACTCACAGTTCCCTTGGAGTGTTGGTATTGGGTTGAACAGAGTCCTCTAATCGGATCGTTCATGGGTACACTATTTCATGTTGAGGTCGTGTTGGTCCACACTTGCGAGTTCACTCCGATCCAGCGACTCCAGCGACTCCAGCGACTCCAGCGACTGCAGTACAGCACCACTAGAGTGACAATGAAGCATAAGCGCCACGCTGCGCCGACACCACATGCTAGCGTCGATGTGACGCTCAAGCGCATCGTGCAAACGTTCCCATCGGAGATCGCGCGGTATGCGCGCGATGTGGACCGCTCAGCACTCACGTCGCTCGGGAACGAGAGCGAGAGCGCCCGAATCAAGCTCGAGGTCGACCGCCTCACCGACAAAGGTGTGCTCGTGCACCTCGCAATTGCAACCAACGACACAGCTGCACTCGAGATGCTCTATGCATTCGTCCAGACGAGTTCGGACTATGCGCGCGACCCTGCACTGAGCTTCGCCATGGCGCTGCACTGCGCTGTCCTGTGCAGCCGCGTCGAGATGCTCGAACGCATCCGAGTGCTGCGCGCCAATGAGCCGAACTGGTGCGACGACGCTACGTTACTGCGACTCGCGCTCGAGCGCGAGCACCCGGACGTGCATGTCCTCGACTGGCTTCACACTCACATTCTGCACCCTGAGCAGCACATCCGCACGACAGACATGGCGTTCCACGCGAAGCACGGAAACGTCAATGTCGTTCAGTGGCTACACGAGCACGGCGTCGGACTCACGCAGCGCGCGCTGAACCAAGCGGCGTACAACCAACGCATCGACGTCATGCGCTACATCTACACCCACAGCACACTCCGTTGCCTCGCAGACACTGTCGTCGGTGCAGTGCATCGACGCCACGTCGACGTCATCGAGTGCGTGCTCGAGTACCAGCGAGACGAGATGATGCAGCGAGTGCTCCACGCTGCAGCAGACTCGAACTGGTGGGACCTCGCGACGCCACTTGCACTGACGAACAGTGCTGCATGCGACATGGAGCTCGTGATCACACGCGCAGCGCGTGCAGGTCGTCTCGATCTGCTCAAGCGCCTTCACGACAATCAAGTGCCTGGGTTCACGCCCGATACCATGGACGCGGCGGCCGAGGGCGGACACATAGACGTCATGCAGTTCCTGTTCGAGAACCGCGGCGAGGGCTGTTCTTTCAACGCACTCGATAGCGCTGTGCTAAGTGGCAGTGCCGCAGCAGTGGCGTTCCTGCACGAGCGATACGGCTTGAGCTGCTCGGTCCAAGCGATGGACACTGCTGCAGACCGTGGTCACCTCGACGTGCTGCAGTACTTGCACTTCAACAGCGACAGCGCGTGCTCGTCGCGGGCGATGGACTGCGCTGCAACGCGCGGCCACATCCGCGTCGTCGAGTTCTTGCACTTCAGCCGCACCGAGGGCTGCACGACTCAGGCGCTCATTGCAGCAGCGAAGAACAGTCACTATGCTGTCGCCAAGTTTTTGTGCGAGCATCGGCCAGAAAGCGACGTCCGCGCTGCGCTCGCAAGCGTCAAGTGGTGTCCACGCAATGCACGGCGTATCGCGGCGCTTCTTGAACCGAGTCTCGAGTCAGGACTTCAGGCGTATCCGAGCCTCGAAGTCGTGTCGAAGATGTATCATCCCGAGATCGTGAAGCTCCTGTGCGATCATATCAAGGACCGCACCGAGTTGGCAGCATCAATGGAGCGCTCAGAGACACAAGTTGTGGCTGCGAGCATAACTGAAGTGCTGCGCGCAGTGTGCGAGTTCGCAAGTCTTGATGCGCTCGCTGCCGCACAGGCATTCGCGCTCAAGAAGAGCAACGACAACGTCGCGGCCCTCGCAGCGTACGCGATGCAAGCCATGCCGAGTGTGCATCCAAGTGGAGTGACATCGTGATCGCCTTAGCCAGTCGTTGGCGTAATTGACGCAGCAGTAGCAGGAGAGGGATGTAGGCAGGCAGTACTAGTACACCACGCAAGGTGGTCGACACAAGAGCATGCACGGACGCACACACGCAGACACACATGTCAGACACAAGACTCGATGATGCGTGTGAAAGCATGATCGAAGTGCGCGTTTGTGTGTGTTTTGTCTCGAAGTCAAACAACAATGTGTTCTTTGATTGGATCTTTGCACAAACCAAGCAAACACAAACACAAACACACAGCATCAAACGGGTCAAACGGGTCAAATGGGATGCATGCTCAACAATGCACTTTAGTGTGTCTCTTTTGTCCTGCAAACCACTTGCTAAACAAGACACTTTTTGCTTTTGATCAAGTGAACCCACATTGACACACACTCACCAATGTGACGTTGTCCAATCACGATCGAGCGATTCATTCAAACTCACTTTTTGCTCCTTCAGTCAGACAAGGTAAGAACACAACAGCAGCAAGCAAAACAAAAGCACCACAGCACTTGATAGCACTCGCGCACCGCCACGACAGCTCGGCACTCTCGAACCTGCTGCTGCTGCGTTCACGCACGTGACCCGGCGCAGCGAAGCGAGTAAAGCAGTGAGGCACTGCAGACAGCGACCACGCACGTCGGTCGTCCAGCTCGACAGCATCCAGTCCACTGCCACAGCAGCAGTCGGACCAACAACAACAGCAGCAACAGCAACAACAATAACAATGACCTCCAGCAACTCCACTGCTCAAGCGCACGCTGGTGTCGACGTGCTCACGAACCGCGTGCTCTGGGACGCTGTCACTGCTTGCCAGACCGGCTACCCGCGCGCTGTCGTCGACTTCCTCCACACAAGCAGAGCCTCTGCTCTCGCGAACAAGCTCGAGTCTGCCAAGCAGACGCTCGCGCCAGCGACTGCGCTCGTTGTCGGACACCTCGCACGACGCGGCGAGCTCGTGCACCTCGCAATCGCAGCAAACAATACCGCGATGCTCGACACGCTGCATCGCTTGGCCACACACGCGCAGTACCAGCACGACGCCAAGCTGTGTTTCAAGAAAGCCATGCGCTGCGCAGTCGTGTGCAACAGCGTGAGCATGCTCGAGCACATCGTGAAGCGCATGTGCAAGCGCGAGCTTGACAGCCATGGCAGTGGCGAGAGCAATAGCAGCGATGGCGACAGCAGTACCGTCGACTTTGGCCAAGTCGTCTGGGAGCCGAACCTCATGGCCATCGCTCTGATGCGTGACGACCCTGATCCTCGCATGCTCGACTGGCTCGTGGCACACCTGCCACGCACGAGCTACTCGCTCACGCACAAGTTCTTGGTCTTCCACGTCAAGCGCGGCGACCTCCAGACTGTCCAGTGGCTCCATGAGCACGGACGCGCGATCTCGCAAGCAGCGATGGATGCCGCTGCTCGGAACAACCACCTCCAAGTGCTGCAGTACTTGTACAAACACAGTGCGAAGCGCTGCCATAGGTATGCAGCAAGCGATGCGGTGGAGCGAGGGTTCGTCGACATCGTGAAGCTCATCGTGGCGCACAAGAAGAAGCACGAGCACTTCGTCATGATTTGTGACGCCGCGACGATCGGTCATCTGGAGCTCGTCGACTTCTTCGCCAAGCATTCAGACTACAACGCGACCGAGTACGCAGCGTACGCGATCAACGACGCGGCATTGAGTGGTCACATGGACATCGTGCGGTACTTGCACGAGCATCTTGACTGCAACGTCGTGAGCGACGACACGATCGAGAGGACGGCAGCGAATGGCCACCTCGATATCGTCGAGTTCTTGCACGAGAACTACCCAAGCGCCTGTAGCACTATGGCTCTCGGCAGTGCGGCGCGCAATGGCCACCTTGCGATCGTCGAGTACCTCCACGAGAACAACTACGCGACGTGCAATCACATCTGCGAGCCGTCTGCGTTCGACGAAGCGGCGAAGAATGGATGTCTCGACGTCGTCCAGTTCCTCCATGCGCACCGCACTGAAGGATGCACGGACGCCGCACTGACAGAGGCTGCCAGGTACGGCCACGTGGACGTCGTGGCGTTCCTCGTCGAGCACCGTACGGAAGGCAAAATCGTCGACGCACTGGAGGTCGCAGCACTGCGCGGCCACCTGATGATCGTCCAGCTCCTGCACGCGCGACTCGAGCGCGGCGAGTCGACGTATGACGCTGTGCTCAAAGCGCTGCGGCGTCGACACCGCGACATCGCTGGCTTTCTGTGCGAGCACCAAGCGCACGCGTCCGAGCGCATTCTCTCGCAAGCTGTAGCGAACAACGCGGTCGAGGTTGCAAGAGTCGCAGCGGCGTTCGCGAGCATGGACGAGCTCATGGACGCAAAGGCGCTCGCAGACGAGCTCCCGCGACAGCGGATCGCCCAGCTCCTGGCCGCTAAGATCGAGAACCAACGGCAGCGGCAACGACGACTCGAAGCAGAGAGTGCGCAGTCGGCACACTAGACGTTGCAGATGAAGGCGCAGACAATACAGACGAGCTTGTCCTGGACGTGCTGTGCGTCACCTGGTTTGATAGACTGGTTGGCAGAGGTGGTGGCAGTGTACTACTTGACAATGGAACGCATCGCCACGATCCGACACTTGCAGGTGCAGAGCGACACTTGTCGACACAGAGCACGTACGTACACTCACGAGGCGCTACGTCATCTCAAAGCCAGCGCCAGACGAGATCGAGAGCAGGAGCTTCGCGCGCAGGACCTTGTACGACGAGTACGTCGGGAGCTTGAGCGTGTTGAAGCACGTCGAGGAGCTCGGGAGCAGCTCGTCGTCGGCTCGGATCGCGATCTTCTGCACGCAGAACGGCGGCGTGAGGCTGCTGAACCCGAGCGACGGCGCGCGCTGGCAGCTCGTAGCAAAGCGCAGGAACGCCGCTTGCTCGGACGGCGTGAAGCTCGCAAGCGCTTGCCAGAACCACTGCACGCGCTTGTCGAGTGCGTAGTACCCACCGGCGTACTTGGCGTTGGCGCGGAGGTCGTCGACGTCGATCTGGCCGCTCTTGCCAGAGATCAGGACCTGGAGCTCCGGCTCGTTGAACATCTGGAGCCAGCGCACGTCAATGAGGTCGCTCAGACCTGCGCGGAACGCAGCGCACTGCGCGCGGATCTGCGTGTTGAGGTAGTAGTTCGCCACGAGGTGGATGTACCGCGTGCGGTTCTGCGCCGTGACGGGGATGTTGCCGCCGCCAGGAACGAGCTCGACCTCGCGTTGGTCGCCAAAGACGTCCTGGACGATCGTGTGCGTGAGGCCGAGGTCTTCGACGTCGCCGTCGTACGTCTTGAGAAACATGAGGTTCTGTGTGTCGTGTCAAGAGACGCACGACGCAGCAGCATACAGGGCGTGAGTCTCGAGCGGCGGTGCCGCTTGCTATGTACAGGACGCTCGACACAGTCACGCACGCACGCACCTTGTAGATCTCGGGGTCGAGCGACGGTAGGTCGTGCACGTAGTTGAACGCGTGAAGGAGCTTTGAGAGGAAGAAGCGCGCAAACTTTGGCTCGACGACGATGCCTTCGTACAGCGCCTTGCCGAGGATGCGGCCGACGAACTGGAAGAGCGTGAGGTGGTCGCTCTCGCGCGCAAAGTGCGCAGACGCAGAGAACGGATTCGGGTACAGGAGCTGGTCGCCCGCAGTCGTGAGGAAGAGACCGTACTCGAGGTCGAACGCAAGCGCCGAGAGGTCGAGCCAGAACTCTTTGAAGAGCCCGCCGGCGTCGATCCCGACCTCTTCGCGACCTGCGGCGTTCACAAACACGACGTTGATGCGCTTCTTGAGACTTGACTGCGCGCCATTGAGCTTTGCGAGGCCGTCTTCGAGGATCATCGCACGGCGAATGCGCACGCGGTACACTGTGCTGCCGTCGCCTTGATGCATCGCTCGGTCGACTGCGACGATGCGCTGGAAGAGCTTCACGCGGTCTGGGAACGGCACGAGGTACGGCATCGACGCAATGAGTTTGTTCGCACGTGGCGTCCCTGCGATCACTTCGTCTATGAGCTGCGCGCTGTCGAGCTCGGGGAGGATCCTACACGCGATGATACGTACGTCGTCAGTCATGAAGACGCACGAGCGTCAGTAGAAGGACGAGGTGATCGCCTCGGCTGCACGCCTAAGACACACATACCAGCTCGTGACGTTGCAGAATGGCTGGCGCGAGCAGCGGCTGTAGAGATCGCGCAAGAGCGTCGTTGCGCTGTCGACGACAAACATCCCAAACGCCACATCAGGCGGCGTCGTCGAGTCGCTCGACGCGTCCTGCGCGACGTGGCCGTGGCGCCAGTACGCAGCGTAGAGCGCGCGCTTGAGGCTCTTGACAATGCGCTCGACTTGCGCAAGCGGCAGTGGGAACTCGTCGCCGTACATCTGCGCCGTTGCAGTCAGTCAGTCCGTCGCTCACTCAGTACAAGGTAGCGAGCGATGGAGCGATGGAGCGCACCTCTTCGTCGTCGAGCACGACGAGCAAGTGGTTGTACGTGGCGCAGAAGAGCGCGAGTGTGCAGATGTACGGATCCGCGCTGCTCACGCGCATCAAGTCGACGCCCTACGCACAGTTGAGCGAGAGTGAGTTGTGAGAGCCATGACTGTCAA
Source organism: Pythium guiyangense (assembly GCA_003730235.1). NCBI lineage: Eukaryota > Oomycota > Peronosporomycetes > Pythiales > Pythiaceae > Pythium > Pythium guiyangense. The sequence goes on from QXDM01000030.1 coordinate 924,756, forward strand.
CACTGTCGACAGCAGGCTCCGCGTTCGAATGACGCGAGTTCGCACCTTGGTGAACGCGTCAAAGTCACTCGCGTCTTGGAGGACGCACCAGAGGAACCGCACGGCCTCGAGTGCAGGAGCGTTCGCAGCGACTGCGTCCTGTAGAAGGAGTGCGAGCTGCTGGACGCGTGCATAGTCCAGCGACGCGCTGCGGTACGTGAACAGCAGCTTGCGGAGCAACTGCCCCACACATGTACACATGTAGCGCGGCAGTCGCAGACAAAGGCGCGTTATCACAGAGCCACAAGACTATACAGGCAACAGCACGTACGTCAAAGAGCGCGTCGAATGGCAGCGGCATGTGTGGGAGCTGCAGCAAGAGCTTGAGCTGAGCAATGTCTGCGAGCTTCTGGTCGCCTCCTGACCGATGGGGCATCCGCGGTCGAGAAGCCACTGCACAGGAGCTAATTTGCCGTCTCTAGCGCACACGAGCATGCACATTGGCGAGATTGGATTCATCTCGCGCGGCGCGTGCGTATCGATCCAGTTGAGCACATCGACGCTCGTTTGCTTTGCGTACTGGAACGCAATCTTCAGAAGGTGGGGCTCCCACTGCCACGCTGGATCTTGTGCGTTGAGCTCGACGATGCACGCGAGCATATCTGCGCGACTGAACAGCACAGCGCAGCGCAGCGCATGGCTCGGTCGAAGTCGAGTTGAGGATCGCACTTGTAGTGCAAAGAGCGCTGTGTGAGCGCGTGGAGGGTCTTGAGCGCGTGCACGTTGTCGGTTGCGATTGCGAGGTGCACGAGCACGCCGCGTGTGTCCAGCGTCTCCGAGTCCAGCGTCCGCGCAATGAAGCTACCGCTGCTGACCTGTATGAGCTCCGTGACATCGCTGGGCTTGTACATCGTACGCACTGTGAGTGGGAAGCCGCTCATGCAGTCGGTGATCGTGCTCCACAGTACGCTGTTTGTCAGCACTGCGGTGCTGGCGTGCGCATTCGAGCTACAACGAGTGCTTGTATCTGTTGTTGCGTGGCCGTTGATGCGAGGAGAGCGCATGCTCATGACGGACGACGAGGCTCGAGCAGCGCGCGTCGAGCTTCTCGTCTGTGTCTTCTTGCTTGCTTGGCTTGGCTTGTGTGTCAAAATGTGCTGTGGGTTGACTCTCGTGTCATCAATAGAATCCACGTTTGACTTGGTTCGAGTATGCTCGTAGTGATTTGCACCGCTCTTGAGCAGCAGTAGCAACAGCAGCAACAGAGCACTGAACGACAGTATCGCACACGTTGTCTATTGTCTATGCAAGCCACTGCAGTCGGCTTGCTCTATCGACTCGCTCGTGCGCGTCTTGCCCTCGCTCAATCACGGCAAGGCCGTGATGTCCTTCGTGTACTCGCTGTGCTTGCCAGCAATGACGTTGTCCATCCACTGCGCCATCTCGCGCGCGAGGAAGTCGGCTTTCGTCTTCTGGACGTTGTGGCCGCCGCGCGCGAACGCAAAGCGCGGGCCAGGGTGACACGCATTCGAGACGTCGTGGAAGATCGCTTCCTCCATGAACGCATCGTCCTGCGCCCATGCGAGGAACGATGGCAGTGTCTCGCGTGTGCGCTCAATGTGCTCGCGGAAGACCGCAAAGTCTGCCGTCGCACAGCGCACGATGCCAGCAGCAAAGTACTCCTTCGGCCCGTTGTCTGGGAATCGAAGGTGCTTGACGTAGATCCAGCGCACGAGCTCTTTGGCCACGCGCTCGAGCATCGGGACGTTCGAGCGCAGGAGCTGCCACATGAGCTCGTTCACTGTCGGTTTGAGCGCTTTGTGCGGCTTGAAGCCTGCCGAGGCGATCAGACACAGGCCTTTGAGGTTCACGTGCTGCTGCTGCGCGTTCAAGCCGGCAAAGTGCACCGCAGCGTGGCCGCCGAACGAGTGCCCGAGCACAAACACGTGCTTGTCATCGCGGCAGATCTTGGCGACGGCTTCGAGCGTCGACTGCACGGACGGCACGGCGCTAATGTGTCTGTAGTAGTTGTCCGTGTCGAGCACGTCGCTGCCGTCAAAGCCGGGGAGGTTGAGTCCGATTACGCGCGCGCCACTGCGCTGGAGCTGTGGCATGAGGTACCGAAAGTCCTTGTACGTCCCTGGCGCGCCGTGGATGAGCACGATCGTTGGTGTCTCGGGCGTCACGCCACTCGGAGGCGCCAGCTCGACGTACTTGATCACGCACTTGCCATCAGCTTCGATGAACTTTGGCTCCGGCAGCTCGGGTCGCGGCGGCCGCATCGCACTGCGGGTCTGCGCTGCGTTTGCCGATGCACTACCAGTAGAAGTGGCAGCAGCAGTAGTAGCAGCGTTTGATGCTGGAATCGATGAGACCGAGAACGCGCGCAGAGCTGCGATCTGGTTGTGGGTGTGCGCATGCGGCCAGCGAGCAGCGATTGGAGCAGTTGTGTGCACTCGAAGCGCGCGGGCAGCAGCACTCGCGCTGATGTGGCTCAATCGGCGCGTGAAGACACTCGTGGCAGCGCGCATCGTCAATATGAGCAGGCAACGCGATCTGGAGACGCGAGGAAAGCGCTGTGTCGAGGCGTGCACGATCGCGACTGGCGAGCGCTTCAGGACGACATCTTGCGAATCTCTTGTCCGTCCATTTCTCTTGTCCGTCCATTTCGTTGACGTCAGCAGACATACTGCGTATCAAAAAATCAAATCTCTCGAGGGTATCCTCTGTCCACTTGCTGAAGCAGTCGATTGACTTGAAATTTGTAAGAAAAAGCAGTTGCATGGCCCTCCCAAGGAACTCGGACATTTCGTCTTGATTAAAGAATGCAAAAACCCTCGCTAGTGTGCGAGTACGAGTCCACATACATACACCAAGGACAAAAGACGAAGACAGAAAATTTTGACTTCAAATCGCACCCGACGTGAATGCCGTTTCAAAATGGCCAATCAATATTTTTATATTGCAAAAACTAGCACAGCAGGTATTGAATATTACAATAGTATCTCGTTGTGTCATTTGTAATAATCAATACTAGATGTTCTAGTATATGTACTATAAAAAGCTTTAGTGGTCATTTTGCGTGCCAATTGGTATTCTCATCTATTCCTATCATTTTATAAACAATGAACGACTATAAAGCGAATATGCCTCGCTTTTCTCTACCGTGAACAAACATGTCTACAGTATGCCTTGAATATATATTCATCATGTAGACATGAATATCGGCCGCATATGGTATTGAGCTCCGAGACGCTCTGGGATGCGATCACAGCGCGCATGGACGGATACCCGCGCGCGCTCTCGCTCTTCTATCGCGAACACAGCTTAGCTCGCTGCTCAGATGAACGCAAGAGCAGCAGCGCGTACATGCAGCTGCTCCAGCGCGACAACTCGCTCGCTCGCGATGGCGTGCTACCGCACCTCGCAGTCGTCACTGGCAACGCGAACGTACTCCGGCTCGTGCACAAGTTCAATAGACTGCAACATCAACAGACGCAACAGCAACGGCAGCCACTCGACCCAAAGCTCAGTCTCGCGCGCGTCATGTACTGCGCTGTGCTCTTCCAGCGCATTGACATGCTCGAGTGCATCGTTGAGCTCCAAGCGCGCGACTCAACGTGGACATGCGAGCGGAACCTCATGGCATGCGCACTGCGCCGACCAGCCGACGCGAACGTCAGCGTCCTCGAGTGGCTCTACCGCCACCTTCCGCCTGAACTGCGCGTACTCGAACCGAGCGTCCTGTGCACGTACGCTCGTACAAAGCGCGTTGACGTTGTGCAGTGGCTCCACGAGCACGGATGTCCCGTATCGCAGCGCACTGTGGACGGAGCTGTGCACAGTCGCCACGCGCCGATGCTCGCGTACTTGTGTGCGCACAGCTCGAGCCGCTGCAGCCGCAGTGCGTTCGAGGACGCTGCGAGCAACGGCTACTTGGACCTTGTCAAGCTCATTGTCGAGACGCACGAAGGCGACACCACGCGTCAGCAGAGCGCTGCTCGCTCTCAGCTGAAGATAGAGGCTACTGCGGACGACTTCGCCGATGCATCTCAAGCGTCCGATGACGACCTCTATGCCTCGCGCGCAATGGACTTCGCGGCGCGGAACGGCCACCTCGACGTCCTCACGTACCTCCACACGCACCGCGCTGGTGCCTGCACGGTTCGTGCAATGGACGACGCCGCTGCGAATGGCCACCTCGACGTCGTCGCGTTCCTGCATCGCCAGCGCACAGAAGGCTGCTCGACGGATGCTATGGACAGCGCTGCTGCGCGCGGCCACGTCGACGTTGTGCAGTTCTTGCACGCACACCGCAGCGAAGGCTGCTCGCCAAACGCACTGACGCTTGCGATCCGGAATCGCCACGCGAGCGTCGTGCGCTTCCTGTGTGCGCATCGACTCGAGTGCGACGTCGCATCGGCACTCTCGGATGCTGCAGCAGCAGGCGACATGAAAGGCGTCGAGTTCTTCCACGCGAGACTGCGCACAGGCGAGTCCTCGTACGCAGCCGTGAGAGAAGCAGTGCGGAAGGGGAAGACCAAGGTCGTGGAGTATCTGTGCGCGCACCAAGAGCGCGAGCAGACGCGGTTGCTGGACCGAGCGATCGCAGATGACGGCGCGGAATGGGTCGTGCAAGCGGTCTGCGCCTTTGCACCGATGGCTGAGGTGCTCGAGGCAAAAGAGCGCGTCGATCCGCTGCAGCGACCGCGCGTGACTGCGATGCTCGAGCGTCGGATCCGCACTCTGCGCATGCGTGGCGTGTGAGTAGCGACACGAATCGGCTCTCGATCGCGTGGTACCGATGCCGGTGATCGAGCAGCAGCAGAAGAGAAGTCTCGGTATGTGTCTCCACCCACCGCTTCTCAAGACGATCCTTCGCGCGCGCACTTCACTCGACTCGCACTTGCACGGCCACAGCTGCTCAGCGCAGCTCAAATGGACTTCGAGACACTGCCTACTTGGCGAGCACTACCTGCTCGACTCGAACCTCGTCGTCTGCCAAGCCTCAAGCCACGCGCTGTGCTCCACAAGTGCATTTGCGCCACGTAGTCCACCGCAGAGAAGAAGGCAGCAGACCTGGACGTCTGGACGTGGGAGCCGCATCTGTTCGCGCTTGCTCTGCACGACGTCGAGCACTCGAGCGTCTATGTCCTCAGCTGGATCTTCACACAACACTGTCGGTTCATGTCTGGATGTGGTACTAGCCTGCGTTCACTCGATCTCTAGCTCTCTTACGGATACACTTGCACTGGTGTCTCGCCTGTCTTGATCTCTGCTGCGGCACTGCTGCGACTGCTGCTAGTGTCAAGCACCGTGCGGACCCACTGCGCCACTTCGTTCGCGAGGACGTCTGCGCGCGTCTTCTGGATGTTGTGGCCGCCGCAGGCAAATGCGATGCGTGGTCCGCCAGGGTGGCACACCTGCGCCAGCTCCTTCGGCACTTCCTCTTCCATGAACTCGTCGTTTGAGGACCACGCGAGGAACGCCGGTGTCGTGTGCTGCGTCGCTCGGACGTGGTGTGTGATCGTGTCAAAGTCTGTCGTGCCAGCGCGCACGATGCCAGCAACGAAGTGGCTCGCAGGATAGTCGCTCGAGAAGCCGAGCATCTTTGTGTACAAGATCTTGATGAGGTACGTGAGCGCGCGCGCGGCGACTGGAGGCGACGACCGGAGCAAGTCGACAAGAGCAGCGTTTTTCTTGGGACGAAGCACGCGGTGCGGCCGGCAGCCAGCAGGGGCGAGCAGGACCATCCCACGGACGTCAAGCGGCGACTGGCTCGGATCTTCGGACTTGCCAAAGTCCTTCGCTTGGTTCAGTGCAGCAACGTTGATCGCTGCATGTGCGCCGAACGAGTGGCCCATGAGGAACACGCGCTCGTGCGGCGCGCAGAGCTGCTCCAGTGCGCGGAGCGTCAGTGCCGCGGCAGGTAGCGCGCTGATCTGATCCACGTATCGCTCTGCATCAACACTCGAGCCGCCAAAGCCTGGAAGATTCACGCCAATGACTCGGATTGAGACGTCGGTGCGCTGCTGCAGCAACGGGATGATGTGGCGATAGTCGTGGTACGTTCCCGGTGCGCCGTGCATGACTACAATGGTCACACATGGTGGTGATGCCGATGCGCTCTTGTTGGTAGGATCAGCCCGCGGCGCTGGCGACACATCAATGTACTCGATCGAGCAGCGCTCGCTCGGCAAGTGGAGCATCTTCGGCGCTGGTAGTGGCGGTGGTGGCGCGCGCTGCTCGCGCGGTGGTCCTTGTTGTGCGCGTGGGATCACATTCAGGAGCGAGACAAAGCTCCGTGTGTGCAGTCTGCTCGCGACTTCGGTGCGCGTCGGGTGCTGCGATACACTCGCAATAGACGGAGCACCTACTGCGCCCACGTATTGCACGCTTCGGAGCCGCGCTCGGCGCGCAGCAGCAGCAGCGCCAGCAGCGAGACGAGCTCCACGCATGTTGGAAGGTGGTGAGTGGCGCTTTGACGCCGTTTCGCGAATCAAAATCATTTCGCCGTGATTCCGACGTGTTCGTGCACCTGGCGCTCATGGAGCTCTTGCTGTTGCTACTCGGTACGACAGCGAACGCTGCGAACGTACCATAGACGTCGCATGTAAGTGGCATGAGTGCGTGCGCCAGAGCTTGCTCAAGATCTGTCGCGCGCCGGAGTGACGAGCACAGTTTGACACCTCAAGAAGCTGTGACGAGATCGAGCGAGTTGTCAAGGACGCTCACATGTGCTCTCTCTCATTGCACGAGTCTACGACATCGAGCTTGATCTGTAGTGCCTGGCGAGCCGTGGATGAGCACGATCGTCGGCTGTTGTGGCGTATGACTTGCTGGTTTGACATCGACGTACGTGACGACACGCTTGCCGGCGAGTGTGAGTGTGCTTGGCGCTGGAAGCGGTGATGGCTGCAGCGATGGTCGTTGTTGTTGTTGTTGTTGTTGTTGTTGTTGTTTTGTGTGCGACGAACGCTTCGAGTCTGCGTTCATCGTGCGCGAATCGAGCGTCTGTAGTCTCTAGCTCGAATGTGTCGAGGTGGCACTTGTGTGCTGGACGTGCCGGAATGTCAAGTGAGCTGTTGCTGCTTTGAGCACTCCGCTCAAGCGCAAGGTGAGTGTAGCCAAAGCGTGTTGCAGTGGTTCTCAACAGCGCAGTCGCCACTCAGTGTTGATCTATTGACCATTGCACCTCACAGATCCGAGACTTGCGTGCTGTACAGTGAACGTCGTGGGATAGACCTGCTTGGTGTCGATCTGTGCTGGCGTAGCGCTCCAGTGCAGTCAGTTGGAGCGCTCTTAGAGCACCAACGCTCGTCTCGAGAGCTGCTGCTGCTGTGTAGAGATGGCTACACTTGCTCAACTGTGATGTGGTCCACTCGTAGTAGTGTGGCACTCCATCGTGCACACCACAGACACATTATCTCATTTACTTCACTATTGCTTCACTCACACGCGATGCTTTCATATTCAGCAGCTCAAGCGTCTGCCATGGCGAGCCGGCAGGATGAGCTCCGGCGGCTCATGAAGGAGACGAAGGCGAGCAAGACGCCGCTGCAGCCAAAGACCCAAACTACAACAGCAGCAACAACAAAACATGCAGCTGGCGCGAGTGGCAGCAACAGCAGCAGTGGCGGCGCTTACGCTGCTGCGACTGGAGTGTCTGAAAGGCAGCAGCGGCAGGCTTCGACCACGAGCAATCGGTGCGCTGGTTCGCTGCATGCCTTCGCTTGCGTGTGTCCCTGCTTGCATGGTATTGACTACTCGCTCTCTGACATTCATCTTCCCAACCGTCTTATTGACGCAATGACACTTCGACTCACGACTGCATCAGCGCGTCGTCGAGCGTCCCTGCTGGTTTCTTTGACGACTCGCTCGCAGATGCGAAAGCGCGCAATGTGGACCTGAAGCAGCTCGCAGAGACGCAGCTGGCGCAGGACTGGGAGCAGTTCCAGGAGTTCGTAGCTAAAGTCGAGGAGCAAGACGCGCAAGAGAGCGCGCTGCAGCAAGAAGAGGCGCGCGAGAAAGAGGCAGTCGAGCAGCTCGAGCACATGGAGTACGTCGATCGGTACCGGATAGCGCTCGAGCGCGCAGCGAAGCGCACGAGCGCGTCGAAGAAGCGGAGCGCAAGCGCTCTCGACGCGCCACCGACAGAGAGCGAGCGAGTCGCGATGACTGCCGACTCGAGCGCACCCAGCACCGCAGCAACAGGAGCAGCCACAGGACCAGATGAGGACAGTAGCAATGGCGACAACAACGACGACGATGACAGCAATGCGCTGCCGCTGCATGCTGTGCTGCTCCGGATGCGCAAGCGCAAGGAGCAAGCGAAGAAGCAGCGCGTCGAGGCTACAGACGACGACGACGACGAGGCGTTTGATCCGTGCAACTGGCGCGCAAAGGCGTTCTAACGCTCGCACACTCGGGCGCGCTTGACAGGCCGTGATCGGACATCAGGTGGGTCTCGTGCGTCAGACGATGCGTGTTTTGCGCGTGTCGAGATCAAGGGCCTGGCGCCATCTGACACACTCAAGTGAGCTCCAGACAGCACAACTCCATTGCTCTACGTGCGCACTCGACTCGCGTACTTGCGAGTCGCCTGTGAGCACTGGAGCGCCATGAAGCACTCGACCCACTAAGTGATCGCATAGATCAGTGTTGGTTGTCCAGCATCACAAAGAGTGTACTAGTACGTTGGAAGTACCAAGTGCGACCTCATGGACTGAAGGCACGAGCAACGCCAGCGACGTCCTGCACCACGTACTCGTGAGAGTGAGGCTCGTGTCATCTGACGACGGATCGTACAAGAGGCTTTGCAAGACACCAGTCTCACTTGTCCTAGCACTTCTCGTGTCAGAGAGTACGTTTGGACTGTCAGAGTCGTCAGGACTCACAACCAACGATGTCTGTGCGATGTTGCCTTGGACTCGCTTCATCGCTTCGACGAACGACAACTGCGACTCGCACTGCTGCTCTTGCTGCTACTCTTGATCGATCACATACGTGAAGGTGCCGTCGGTGTCCCGACTGCTCTGTGCGCTTTGTATCACATCAGACTCTGTCATCGTGTGGACTGACAAGTGGCTCTGTCCAGCAGCGCCACGAGCGCTACATCATCTCGAGTCGCAGCCCATGCGCGCATCGCCGACAACACCGTCGCTGTTCTCAATACACTCGTTCACCATGAGGAACGCGGCGACGTTGAGGTGTCTGCGCTTGACAGCAAACCTCAGCGCATCGGGCGAACAGCCTTCGCTCCGGTGCGCGTGCAAGAACGCGAGGATGTCTACGTGGCCTCGCTGAGCTGCGACGTCCACTGCGCGCACCGTGCAGCCTTTGGCATCTGCAGCGCCACTGTGATGCAAGAACATGACCATGTCGAGCTGACCGTCGGCTGCAGCTTGGTCCATCGCAGACGACGCGACGCTGTAGCCATACGCTGCGTGGAGGAACTGCACGACGTCCAAGTGGCCGTGCTTTGCTGCAAAGTCGCTCGCTCGCGGCACGTACAGCAGTGGCTTGCCGTCATTGCCACTGAGGCTTTGGTAGCGCTCTACGAGGCGCTGCACGAGCGCCAGGTGGCCGCTCGCTGCGGCTGCGTAGACTGCGCTTTGGACCGCGTCGCGGCGACTCCCAACGCTCGTGCGCTTGCGCACAATCAGCTCCACGACATCTGCAAAGCCGCGACTCGCAGCGTCCTACAGTGCGTCGCGTCCGCACTGGAGCTTGCTGTGTGCGTACAGGTGTGCGAACACGGTCACGTGGCCGCGCGCTGCAGCGGCGTCCAATGCGTCTCGCGTGATACGGCACCCGCGCTCGCATAACCAACGCACGAGCGCCAGTGCACCGTCCTCTGTTCTTGCGTGTGCAATGGCGTGTTGCATCGCGTTGTGGTACGGCGCGACTGCTACGTTGTGGTCGTGGAGCCACTCGAGCACGCGGAGGTCTGGAGCGATAGCGAGCGCGAGATGCGCCAAGTACGGCTCGCGTCGCCACTCTGACGTGTCACTGTGTACGCGAAGGGCTTCGATGCACTCGAGCATGTCGACGCGTCGGAGCAGCACTGCGCACCGCATGACGCGGTCGAAGCTCAGCTGTGCGTTGCGCTTGTGCGCTGCCTCACAGTGCAAACGATACAGACGCGTGAGCATGGCTGCGTCGTTTGCAAGAATCGCGAGGTGTGGGAGCACGCCGTGTGATGTGAGCGAGCCGTGGAGCAGCCGGCGCACGTATGGATGGCGTTCTGTGACCTGCTCGAGCGCAGTCGTGTCGCCGATCGTGCGCAGCGCGAGCACAGCGAACGGGACGCCGAGCATGCAGTCCGTGATGCGCTGCCAGAGCGACTCGTTCGTCAGCACTGCGATGCCTGCATGTGAGCTGGTGTCTTGATGCAAGGGAAGCGCAGACATGTTGCTACTGCTGCTGTTGTTGCTACTGCTGTTGCTGTTGGTGTTGTGATTCATTGCCGATGCAAATGTTGTGTCGATGTTGCATGAATGTGCCGAGGTGATGCGCAAATGCAACACAATGTCAATAATGGGTATTGCAAACGGTGTTGCTTTTGAATTGCTATTGAATTGATGATAATATTGCAATGCGATTGACGGAAAGGTCGTAAAACCATACAAATTGTGCATAACATATCACGATAATGGCTATTGGTATTGAATCGCAATGCAAGTATGGATTAATACTATTCAATCACGCATTTGGTTTCTAATGCGGTGTGCAAGTGTCAATAAACATCATTGCGATTGGATTGCTATTAAACTGCAACACCAAGTATTGTTGTACCATACGTTGAAAGAACACAATACTATGTGGGTCACACCACCCCTCAATGATCACGAAGCGACGCGACCAAAACAATTGGGTTACCACTCACAAAGGACACGCACAAACAAATTGTGTTGCCACTCACAAAGGACACGCACAAACAAATTGGGTTGCCACTCACAATGCACAACCAGCACAAGATATCGAGCATCGCTGTGCTCCAGTACACAATACTTTGAAGTACACAATTTCGTGTGGGTCACACCACACAAATATTGCCGCGACCAGTTTGCTATCGAATATTGTCATGTGGTCCACGCCGGATCACGAAGCGACGTGACCATAAAGATATGCCACTCACAAAGCACGTCTGCACAAGACAACCAGCACATCAGCACAAACACGACGACGACAGCGACGACCAACGCTATCGCAACACCATCTCGCTGCTTGCACCTCGCTAGCGCACTCTATTCTGCTCAACAACCACATCACCATTACTATGACGCTGCTCGTGTCGCTGCTGCAGCTCTCGGGACTGCTCGGCTTCACGTGGTGGCTCTTGGGCCACTACCGCGACCCGCACGTGTCGTCGTCCGTGCTCTCAGCCGTGTACTTGAGCTGGACGCTTGGCTTCCTCGGTCTCCTGCTGCTGCCTGTCGACCTCGCGCAGAACGGCTTCTCTGTTCTTGCAGACGCTGATATCGCGACTGCTGCCGAGGCAATGGCCGTCGTGGTCGCTGGAGACGTCTCTGCGCTGTCTCTAGTACCAGTCGCACGCAACATCACGACAGACGATGTTGGCGCTGTTGGTGCCGACGCTTTAGCTGCTGCTGGCATTGACGCTCCATTGAGAGCTGCTGCAGTATTCGCCGCGACGGCTGCGAGCGACGACCGCACACGACTGCTCTGGGCGTGGCAAGCGCTCTACTGGCTCACGTTTGTCCTGAGCTGGGTCGCACTGCCGTTCCTCGCCGAGTTCCACCAGAACGGCGAGTTCCTGCTCGACAAGCGCGTCGTGAGCTCACTCAAGCGTCTCGTGCTGCACTGGTCCATTCTCGCGGCAGTAGCTGGCGCTGTCGTCGTGCACTTGGGTCTTTGTTGGTAGTCACTGCGGACTCGAGACCATCCGCTATGGACGTCACCTAATGGCGCACGAACACGATGCAAACGAGATGAGCGAGAGCTTGGAGGAGGAGGTACATTATTCGATTACGTCAGAGCGCGCGCTGCGCACACTCGAGTGTCCGGACGACGAGGTATGGAGGTTGGTGGGTGGGTCTGTCTGTCTGTCTAGTGCTTGCTCGGTCGGTCTACTCGCCCTCGGCGGCCTTGCTCTCGACGCGCTTCGTGTGCTCCTCGGCAAAGAACGCGAGGAGCTGCTGCGCGTCGGCGTCGGCCTCGAGCCCAAACGACTGGTACTGCGCCGTGTACGCGTGCGAGAAGCCCTGGAGCGTGCTGAGGAAGAACTCGACCTCGTCGACTTCGTCCAGCAGACTCGCGTAGTCCTCGTCGCCTTCGTCGTCGTAGCCGTACGTGCCCTCGGCCTCTTCGCGGAGCTGCTTGAGGATCGCGTAGTACTGGTCGTCCACGACGTCCTCGGCGTCTTCGTCCGAGTCGTAGCCGCCGTTCTCGAGGAGCTCGGCGAGGTCCGCGCCGCCGTCCTCGTCGTCCGAGCCCTCGCCTTCAATGTACACGCCCGGCTGCGGGTTCTGGATCGACTCTTTCAAGACCGTCATGGCTGCGAGCACGAGCTGCTTCATGTGCGGGTGCAGCGGCGCCGGGACTTGCTCCACCGGGACCTTGAGCACCGACATGACGCCGAGCACAAAGAGCTTGCGGTCGAGGTAGTTGTCGTAGCGCGTGAGGTCACCGAGCCAGAGCTTGAACACGCCGGCGGTGGCGCCGAGGCTCTCCATTGTCGTGAGTGTGATCACTGGGTTGTAGTGGAACAGGCTGCCGAGGACGCCAAAGAGCGTGCGCGCCGTCGTGTCGACGAGCGGCTCGGCGAGCTTCTTGCACGTCATGAGCACGATCGCCGGGATGCACTCGTCGATCTTGCCAAAGAGGTTGTGCAGGAGCGAGTAGAGCAGGCGGCACGCTGCGCACACGTCCACGTCCTGGACCTTGTCGTTCTCGAGCACGCCCTTGGCCATGTTGAACACGAGCTCGAGGTACCGCACCTGCGTGCCTGCTGGGTCCACGACGGCGCCCGAGAGGAAGCCGTCGACGTCCCGGCCGACAAAGTTGTCGATCACCGGCACAAAGTTGGTGAGGTAGTCCGCGGCCCAGTCGTTGTAGCTCGAGAAGATGAGCGGGAAGAGCGACCAGAGCGCCGGCGAGATCTTCTGCGAGTAGAACGCGAGCGAGCCGAGGATATCGATGCCCGACTCCATGTACTCGACAAAGTCAAAGTCCGTGAGGACCTTCTGGACCACGGGACCGAGCGACGGCACCATGAGGTTGTACAACTCCGGGTGCGCGTGGACGCTCATGAGGATCGTGTTGATCGCGTCGAGGCATGAGACCGCCGCGAGCGACGCGTCCTCGTCCTCCTCGGACGCCGCCGTGAACTGCTGGAAGAACTCGACAAACTTGGCCACGAGCTGGACCGAGAACGGACCGATCTCGTCCGAGAACCGGTCGATGATGTGCTCGAGCGCCACGACGACCTCGTCGTTCCCGATCTCGTCCATCAAGCTGAAGAACTGCTCGAGGATTTGCGGCAAGCGCGGACGCAGGACGTCCACGACCGTGTCCGAGTGCGGGTACATCACGACAAAGCGGATCGTCTTGGCGGCTTCGATGCGCACAGGCAGCTCAGCGTCAAACATCGCGTCCAACATGCCGTTGACAATGTTCACGAGCGTCTGCTCGTTCTGGAACTTGATCGCCTCGATGTACTTGCGCGAGAAGACCTTGCAGGCGCGCAGGCGCAGGAAGCCATGGGGGTTCTTGAACTCGGGCAGGATGTGGTTCACGATCATCGCTTCGACCTGGTCCTTGTGCGCCTTTGACTTGGTCAAGACGCCGTCGAGCGAAAAGAGCGCGTGGAGCGCCGCGTCCTTCTGGATGTAGTCGCGCTCGGCCTCTGGTGTCGCCAAGTACGTGTTGAGGATGTTCGTGTAGAACGTGAGGACGTTCGTGAGGCAGTCCTTGCCGCGCTTCGTGCACAGGTCCGCGAGGAGGTTCGCCGCGGCGTACACCGGGTCCAAAAAGTCCTCAAACACGTCGTTCGTCTTGCGCACAAACTCGTGCGGGTCCTCGGCCCAGAGCGCGAGGTCCTTTGGCGTGAGGCACAGCACGGGGTGGATGACCTCAAAGAGCAGGAAGCCCAAGTGCGGCTTCAGGAGCTTGTACGCCACGGACGAGTCCACGGCCTCTTGCAGAAACACGAGGCAGAGCTGCACGACGCGGTCCGGGCAGAAGCGGCCGTTCTTGCGCAGCGCGAGCGTCTCGAGCACGCACGGCAGGAGCTCTGGCGCGAGCTGGTTCCGGTACACTGTGCTCATCTCGACGTACGCCTCCTCCGACTTCTTCGGGTTGCCGTAGCGCGTGTAGAAGCGGCAGAGGATCTGCAGCGCCCACTTCTTGAGCTTCCACCACGGCCACTTGCCGCGCTCCTCTTCGTCCGTCGGCTGCCCGAGCGGCTCGACGCCCTCGCTCGCCTCTGGGAGCGGCTTGGCGATGATCGCGCGGAAGAGGTTCATCCACGCCACGACGTTCTCGGTCTTTGCGACGTGCGGCGGCAAGTTGGTCTTGACGCACGACCAGTACGTCTTCATGATCAAGTGCATCATGTTCGCGGCCTCGATCGAGTTGTTCGTCTGGAGCTGCGCGAGCATGTTCAAGAGCATCGGGAACACGACTTCGACGAGGTGGTAGAGCGGCTCGAGACGCTCCTCGGAGCGGTACTCAAAGTTCTTGACCACGCGGCGGAGCGCAAGCAGCGCGTTGATGATGCGGCTCGCGTCACCGCTCTGGATGTTCTTGCAGATCTCATCGATGAGCGTCGGCCAGTTGTTCTACACGTGCACAAGAGCATGGCAGACAGTGGCTGAGTGTGAGTCGCTACGTACACGGCAGTGAGCAGTCAAGAGCTACTGCTGCTGCTGGAAGCAAGGAGCTACGAAAGAGCTTGAAACATCGAGGACGCACCGGGAAGTCAAAGCGCGCAATGTACGCGACCGTCTCGGCGAGGAGCGAGCGGATCGAGTTGTCCTGCGTCACGAGAAGCGCCTCGAGCGCGTTCTGGCGCGACACGGCCTTCTCATCGGCAGGAATGAGCTCGACCCACTGGCCCTGCGCGTTCTCGTCGCCCTCCCAGTACTTGTGCACGAGGTTCTTGAGCGAGACCGCCGCGGCCTGGCGAATCTCGCGCGCCACGGACTGCTCGACAGCGATCTGAATGAGCAGCAGCACGGCGCCGCGCACAGTGTGGAGGTTCGCAACCGCGTCCTCGGCCGCCTTGCGCGCCGCGTCGTCGTTGCTGAACGTGTGCAGGAGGATGTTGTGGAGACTCGCAGCGTCCATGGTCGTCGTCGTCGTCGCCGTCGTCGTCGTCCGTCGGTGGCCGAGAGAGAGAAAGCTCGGAACTGGCCATGCGTGTCGGCTCGGTCCATGCTCGCAGCAAGTCGCAATACATGGGTGCGCTCGTGAGGTTTTTCACGTTTGATTGAGGTTTAATAGTGCATTTGACTGGCTGACGCACAAAGTCAAAACACATTGTCTATTCGTAGTGTCATCATTGCCCACTTTGACTCGTGATGCACGTACAAAATCGTGCATCCGTGTAAGTGCGACGGCAATAGTTTTGAAAACCTCAAGCGTGTGTTGATGTCTACATTCACCGAGGTTTTTCACTCCAGGCTCGATATCTAGAGAAACTCAACCTCTCGCGGCCAACCATTTCGACGACTGCGCCCGTCTGTGCGACGAACGCGACCTCGAAAATGGAGCCATCCAGCAGCACATGGCGTCATGTGCGCGTGTGTCTGTGTGTCTGTGTGTGTGAAGAGGCACTACCAGTGAGAGCACTCGCACAGACGAGCACCATATTTGTGTGTTTGAGCATCGACTCGATGCGTCTTGGTTCAGCAAGAGCGTCCTTGGAGCAAGTCACTCGTCTCTCTTCGCATCACATGCTCAGTCGTCACGACACCTTCCTGCATTCGACTCGAAGCGAGTCAGTCACTGCTTGTACGATGTGTTGTCATGCAACGAGAGTCCTCACTTGCTCGTGTCCACTTCGCGACGTTGTTCAGATGTTCGCGTTCGTTCGCGTCAGTACTCGATCGAAAGCGATCGTCTGTACTTGGCGACGACGATGTCCTCTACAAGGACCAACAGAGCAAGACATGCATCGACAAAGCGCCACAAGAACACATCGACTTGCACGACGAGAGCGCCCGATGTCAATAACGTGGCGCCTTCATACAACATGAGGACTTGCGAGCCTTCAATCGAGAGAGGCGCTGCGCAAAAGGCATCAAACACTTCAGCCCATATCCATGACAATGTCAAATCGACTAGCTAACAACACGACGAGGCAAGTGGTCGAGTGTGAAGAGAAGGTGGCTGTATAAATTATAGACCTTCAACGCTACACGAGAACAAGCTGCAACTGCGTGCGAGAGCGCGAGACACACACGTGTGCATCACCACTCGCTGCTGCTCCTGCTGCTGTCACCGCGCACAACGCCCGCTCCAATCGATCGACGCGCGCGCGCTCGTGTGTCGTACATGCACAGACGACTCGGGACGCGGCTGGCAAGCTGGTTGCTTAGTCGACCTCCTCCATCGTGCTCTCCTCCTCGTCCTCGCCCTCGAGTGGCGGCAGGTCGTCGATCGAGTCGTCCACAACGTCGTCGTCGTCGTCGATGCTCAGACCGAGCTTGATGAGACGGTGGATGCGGTTCGCAAACGTCGTTGGCTCGTCGAGGCTGAAGCCCGACGTCAGGAGCGACGTGTCGTAGAGCAGCCAGATGAGGTCCTTGACCGTCTTGTCGCTCTTGTCCGCGTCCGCCTTCTCGCGCAGCGACTTGATGATCGGGTGGAGCGGGTTGATCTCCATCGTCTTCTTCGACGTCATGTACGACGACGTGCTGCTGTCGCGGAGCGCCTGCGCCTTCATGATGCGCTCCATGTTCGCCGACCAGCCGTACTCGCCCGTCACGAGCACGCACGGCGACTCGACGATGCGGTTCGAGATCTCGACCTTCTCAACCTTGTCGTCGAGCACCTCCTTGATGAGCTTGCAGAGACCCGCAGTCGCCGCCTTCGCCTCCTCAAACGTCTTCTTCTCGTCCTCCGTCTCCTCCATCTTGAGGCCCTCCTTCGTCGCACTAATGAGCTTCTTGCCCTCGTACTCCTTGAGCTGCTGCACCGCATACTCGTCGATCGCCTCGACCATGAAGATCACCTCGTAGCCCTTCTTCTTGAGCTTCTCAATGAACGGCGAGTTCTCGACCGCCTTCTTGCTCTCGCCCGTGACGTAGTAAATGCCCGGCTGGTTCTCCGGCATGCGCGAGATGTAGTCGTCGAGCGACGTCAGGTCCTCGCCCGACTTCGTCGAGTGGTAGCGCAGGAGCTTCGCAATCTTCGTGCGGTTCGTCGAGTCCTCGTGGATGCCGAGCTTCAGGTTCTTGCTGAACGCCTCGTAGAACGTCTTGTACTTCTCCGTGTCCTCCGCGAGCTCCGAGAACATCTCGAGGCACTTCTTGATCAAGTTCTTCTTGATCACGCGCAGGATCTTGTTCTGCTGGAGCGTCTCACGCGAAATGTTCAGCGGCAGGTCCTCCGAGTCGACGACACCCTTCACGAACGACAGGTACTCCGGCATGAGGTCCTCGCAGTTGTCCATGATGAACACGCGGCGCACGTAGAGCTTGATGTTGTTCAGCTTCTTCTTCGCACCGCCCTCGAACATGTCGAACGGCGCGCGCTTCGGCGTGAACAGGCACGCCTTGAACTCAAGCTGGCCCTCGACCGAGAAGTGCTTCACTGCGCTGTGCTCCTCCCAGTCGTTCGTGAGCGACTTGTAGAACGACGCGTACTCCTCGTGCGTCACGTCCTCCGGCTTGCGCATCCAGATCGGCTTCTGGCTGTTCAAGTGGTCCCACTCGTGCGTCACCTCCTTGATCTTCTTCGTCTTCTTCTTCTTGTCGCCCTCCTCCTCAGTCACCTCCTCAACCTTCGGCTTGTCGTCGTCGCCCTCCTCCTCGTCCTCCTCGTCGTCCGTCACTTCCTTCTCCTCCGTCTTCTCGACGTAGAGCTTGATCGGGAAGCCAATGAACTCCGAGTGCTTCTTCACGAGGTCCTTGATCTTGCGCTCCTCGAGGTACTCGAGCATGTCCTCCTTGAGCTTGAGCACAATGCGCGTACCGCGAGCAATCGGCTCCGACTTGTCCGCCGTGACCGTGAACGAGCCGCCGGCAGCCGACTCCCACACGTACTGCTCGTCGTCGTTGTGCTTCGAGTGCACCACGACCTTGTCCGCGACGAGGTACGCCGAGTAGAAACCGACACCGAACTGACCGATCATCGAAATGTCCGCGCCGGCCGCGAGCGCCTCCATGAACGCCTTCGTGCCCGACTTGGCGATCGTACCGAGGTTGTTGATCAAGTCCGCCTTCGTCATGCCAATACCCGAGTCCTGGAGCGTGAGCGTGCCGTTCGCCTTGTCCGCGATGATCTTGATCTCCAGGTTCTTGTCCGAGTCAAGCACCGACGCGTCCGTGAGCGACGAGTAGCGAATCTTGTCGAGCGCATCCGAAGCGTTCGAGATGAGCTCGCGGAGGAAGATGTCCTTGTTGCTGTAGAACGTGTTGATGATCAAGCTCAGGAGCTGGTTGATGTCGGCCGAGAAGGCGAACGTCTCAGCTTCGGCGGCGCTCATCGTGCGAGTGGTGGCTTCTTGTGCTGCTGCTGCTGTGGGGCTTGCTGTGCTTCTCTGCTGGAGATGAAATCCAAGAATGAGCTCGATGAGCGCTGCTGTTGCGTTGGCTCGGTTTGCTCGGTTGCTTCGCTTTGGCTGGTTGTTTGTTTTTGGATCGGGCAAAGGGAAAGCGCGCGACCATCACTCTGGAAATCTTTCTGCGCTTGAGGCGACGCTCGCGCGGCGAGGCGACGTCTGCATTTCGTCGTCGACTTCGAGGTATTGTGACGCAGGATATCGACGAGGTCACGCGCCTCGAATCGAAGATTCTAGATGAAAAACCCAGTCAAACAACTGCAGCACCAAAACGCAACAAATAATAGTAGCCATTTCACTTGAAAGTGATAACTAGCCTCGACAGTCATTGATGTGAATGATTTACTTGACCACAGTATGCTCCACCTCAACCGCTCTTCCTCAAGCTCCACCTCGAACAGATATTGTGGTCGTCGTACGTCGTCTCGTCTTGATGGAGCACTGCAGGCATGCGAACATTCTAGAGCAGTCGAGACTGACCGCGCGCAAGGCAATGAGCAAGTCATGGCACGATGGTTCTAGAACCTGCGTCTGCGTGCGTGCATGTGCGTGCGCATCGAGCAGCAGCAAACTCGCTGCGCATTAACAGCAGATCCACACAAGCAACTAGCGCAACGATCTCGTGACGTGCGCTGACGACACGATGTGTGCACGCACTGCATGTCCACTACCTCGACGAGTCTCGTCGTGTGCGCATGCGCGCGTGTGTGCGCAATGCACACGTACGCGGTCACCAATCGCACGAGGTCACTGCGCTTGCAAATGCTGCGTTTTGCCTTGACGACCGCCATTCCCTGCGACGCACGTACAGACACTTGCTTGCGCTCTCCTACCTTCATGATCCATTCATGAAGACACGTAACAACATCGTGAACAGAAAGAGCAGAAGTCACACGTGTACTTGCGTTCTCCCACCTACGATGTCTACGATCGCCAGCGCAGCGATGCTGCCTAGCAACTTGCACACGCGCGCATGCGACTCAAAAAGCGCTTAGACAAGGTTGATGAGCGCGTACAGGATCGCACCGCATCCGATCATGAGCACTGGCGTATCCATCGTGTGCGGCGCAGTCGCCTCGGCGTACGCCATCGTTGGCGGCAGAATGAGCATCGCAAGGAGCACTTGCGTGAAGTTGCCAAAGTCCGCGTACTGGAGCGCCGGGAAGATCATGCCCGAGAGGAACACGCACGCGCTACCCTCCCAGCTGCGCGTGTACTTGTTCTTCGAGAAGCAGCTGTGCGTCTTGTACTTGTGCTTACCCCACGTGATGCCCACTGGCTCCGCGAGACCGTCGCCAATGCCCGTGATGAACACAATGATGAACGTGAGGTTGCCGTGGTCCGCAAAGAGCCACTTGAAGAACATGAGGATGAACATGCCCGGCGCGATGTTGCCAGCGATGATCCACTTGAGCGTGTGCGGGCGGTCCTCTGGGCGGTCGAGCGAGTTGAACTGGAGCATGAAGAACTTGGAGCGCTCACGGATCGGCTTGATGAGCACGAGGAAGCCGAGCATGCTGAAGAAGTCGCCCCACGCGAGCGAGAGCGGGCCCGAGAACTCCGACTTGATCACGAGCGGCACCATGTACGCTGCAAAGTGCTGGAGCTTGCGCGTGTAGTTGACCTTGAACGCCGACGACTTGTTCGTGATGATGTAGCCCTTGGCGTCGACTTCGCAGTAGTGGCGGCAGATGATGCCGCCGAGGAGCGACACGGCCATCATGACAAAGAGCTTCGGGAGCTGGAGCATCCAGAAGCGCGTCGACGTGAGGAGTTCGCGCTGGTAGATGTACGTCAGGATGACCATCACGACAAAGTACAGCGTCATGCCGAGCAAGAAGACAAAGTCGAACGTCTTGAGCCAGCTCTTCTGGTAGTCGCCCGCGACCTCGCCCTCCTCGACGAGTGACGTCTTTGGCGCCTCGATCGGCTTGAGCGGCGTCTCTTCATTCGCACTGCTCTTCGGGGCAAAGCGCGGGAGCGGCTGCGGGACCTTCCAGACCCAGCGCAGGAGCACGTAGATGAGGAAGACCGAGACGATCGGGAGCGCCACGATCACGCCGATCTCGACGTTCGTGATGTTCTGCGGCCAGTAGCCGTCCACGAGCGGCGTGAGCGCCGATGGCACCGGCACTTTCACGTCGACCGAGCTCATTGCGACTGCTTCGTTGACAACGATGACGACGACAACGACGGCGGCGGGTGGTGACAGCGGCGGCGAGCGAGGCGAGGCGAGGAAGGAGACGTGCGTTGAAGCGCGCAAATTGCGATCTGGGGCGGACACTCGCCAACGTCGGTGTGCCAGCCAGCAATGGATGTTGTGCGCGTAAACTTATGGCGCGTAGAGTACACTCGGATCTTTGACAAGCAATGTCAATGTCCGAATCACGAGGGAGAGCAGAAAATCAGTGTTGTGTGTTTAAAGCCTGTAAAATAAGTGCTTTGTGCCATGGGCATGTCGCATGTTTAACCTCTAAGAACTGACCTCACGCGACAACAACGCTGTTTCCCTTTTGACAAACCCAGTCACATATAACCCAGAAATGTGTCGCGCGTCTGCTGGCTCCAAGATTCCGACCCGAGCATTTGATGCCCACATGGCCACCAGCTCAAGCCCAGGACGCTCGAGCTGTGCTCGCGTGGAAATGGCCGGGATTGCCGCGCGACCTGCTTCTCTCCGCCGGCCATGTCCTTCGTGCGCCATGGAGCGCTCGCACACACGCACGATTGATGCGCGTGGTTTGACTGGCCCTCGCGCCAGGCTTTCGGGGTAGAAACGGCACGCTGAGCGTCAGGCTCGGACTGACGCAAGACCTAACGATCTGCGCTGCGGCAGCATGCTCGCTGCCAGCATCATGACGTCCTCTTACGCGCCGCCGGCGTCGTCGTGCTGGCGCTGTAGTATGAGTGAGTGAGTGCGTGCGTGCATGAGGCCAGCGCACGCGCGGTCCAGTCGTCGTGCTACCTCGCTTGAGGCTCGACGCCGGACGTGCGCAGCAGTCGACGTGGCGCGTGAGCGATTGAATGGCCAGCGTGGTGGGTACGACAGCCAGCCTCCGCGCGTTGCTTCAGTCGACGACCGCTCGAGCGTGGGACTCGATCGTTTTCGGAACCCCACACACACGCGCGCCACGTACGAGCACAGTGCATGTGGGTGTGAGTGTCGCCTCCACAATACGCGCTAATGGTCACTTGCTTGCTTTCTCGATCGCTTGCTCTCGCTCCGGCCTCGCTTGCTCTTGTTTAGATGGATTGATCTTTGAGCGTGGCTTCGAGCAAAGCAGCGAAGTGGACACTCGCGAGCTCATCGCGGTGGACACGATGGATGAGGAACCGAACGCGCGCTGGATCGACTAAGCGCGTGAGCGACCTCGTTGACGTTGAAGCTCAGCGCATAGAGCTCCATGCGCTTGCTCCAAATCGCCACCGAGAGAGAGAGAGAGAAGCACCAGGTGCAGTACGCTAGTGATGCAGTACGCTAGTGATACTGCGTGTTGCCAGTCAAGCGTGCTCTCGCCTTCGACTGCTACAGTACTGCTGCTGCTGCGAGTGCTGTGCCGGGGCAACGCAACACTCGCGTCGCTGCCTCTACAAGCGGCACGTCCCGCTCACGCACTGGCGGCGCCTGCGTACCAGCTGGCTAGGTGAACGCACTCGCCCACTGATCAAGCCATCATCAGCCGACGCGCCCGAGTGTACGAGCGTTAGAACGCCTTTGCGCGCCAGTTGCACGGATCAAACGCCTCGTCGTCGTCGTCGTCGTCTGTAGCCTCGACGCGCTGCTTCTTCGCTTGCTCCTTGCGCTTGCGCATCCGGAGCAGCACAGCATGCAGCGGCAGCGCATTGCTGTCATCGTCGTCGTTGTTGTCGCCATTGCTACTGTCCTCATCTGGTCCTGTGGCTGCTCCTGTTGCTGCGGTGCTGGGTGCGCTCGAGTCGGCAGTCATCGCGACTCGCTCGCTCTCTGTCGGTGGCGCGTCGAGAGCGCTTGCGCTCCGCTTCTTCGACGCGCTCGTGCGCTTCGCTGCGCGCTCGAGCGCTATCCGGTACCGATCGACGTACTCCATGTGCTCGAGCTGCTCGACTGCCTCTTTCTCGCGCGCCTCTTCTTGCTGCAGCGCGCTCTCTTGCGCGTCTTGCTCCTCGACTTTAGCTACGAACTCCTGGAACTGCTCCCAGTCCTGCGCCAGCTGCGTCTCTGCGAGCTGCTTCAGGTCCACATTGCGCGCTTTCGCATCTGCGAGCGAGTCGTCAAAGAAACCAGCAGGGACGCTCGACGACGCGCTGATGCAGTCGTGAGTCGAAGTGTCATTGCGTCAATAAGACGGTTGGGAAGATGAATGTCAGAGAGCGAGTAGTCAATACCATGCAAGCAGGGACACACGCAAGCGAAGGCATGCAGCGAACCAGCGCACCGATTGCTCGTGGTCGAAGCCTGCCGCTGCTGCCTTTCAGACACTCCAGTCGCAGCAGCGTAAGCGCCGCCACTGCTGCTGTTGCTGCCACTCGCGCCAGCTGCATGTTTTGTTGTTGCTGCTGTTGTAGTTTGGGTCTTTGGCTGCAGCGGCGTCTTGCTCGCCTTCGTCTCCTTCATGAGCCGCCGGAGCTCATCCTGCCGGCTCGCCATGGCAGACGCTTGAGCTGCTGAATATGAAAGCATCGCGTGTGAGTGAAGCAATAGTGAAGTAAATGAGATAATGTGTCTGTGGTGTGCACGATGGAGTGCCACACTACTACGAGTGGACCACATCACAGTTGAGCAAGTGTAGCCATCTCTACACAGCAGCAGCAGCTCTCGAGACGAGCGTTGGTGCTCTAAGAGCGCTCCAACTGACTGCACTGGAGCGCTACGCCAGCACAGATCGACACCAAGCAGGTCTATCCCACGACGTTCACTGTACAGCACGCAAGTCTCGGATCTGTGAGGTGCAATGGTCAATAGATCAACACTGAGTGGCGACTGCGCTGTTGAGAACCACTGCAACACGCTTTGGCTACACTCACCTTGCGCTTGAGCGGAGTGCTCAAAGCAGCAACAGCTCACTTGACATTCCGGCACGTCCAGCACACAAGTGCCACCTCGACACATTCGAGCTAGAGACTACAGACGCTCGATTCGCGCACGATGAACGCAGACTCGAAGCGTTCGTCGCACACAAAACAACAACAACAACAACAACAACAACAACGACCATCGCTGCAGCCATCACCGCTTCCAGCGCCAAGCACACTCACACTCGCCGGCAAGCGTGTCGTCACGTACGTCGATGTCAAACCAGCAAGTCATACGCCACAACAGCCGACGATCGTGCTCATCCACGGCTCGCCAGGCACTACAGATCAAGCTCGATGTCGTAGACTCGTGCAATGAGAGAGAGCACATGTGAGCGTCCTTGACAACTCGCTCGATCTCGTCACAGCTTCTTGAGGTGTCAAACTGTGCTCGTCACTCCGGCGCGCGACAGATCTTGAGCAAGCTCTGGCGCACGCACTCATGCCACTTACATGCGACGTCTATGGTACGTTCGCAGCGTTCGCTGTCGTACCGAGTAGCAACAGCAAGAGCTCCATGAGCGCCAGGTGCACGAACACGTCGGAATCACGGCGAAATGATTTTGATTCGCGAAACGGCGTCAAAGCGCCACTCACCACCTTCCAACATGCGTGGAGCTCGTCTCGCTGCTGGCGCTGCTGCTGCTGCGCGCCGAGCGCGGCTCCGAAGCGTGCAATACGTGGGCGCAGTAGGTGCTCCGTCTATTGCGAGTGTATCGCAGCACCCGACGCGCACCGAAGTCGCGAGCAGACTGCACACACGGAGCTTTGTCTCGCTCCTGAATGTGATCCCACGCGCACAACAAGGACCACCGCGCGAGCAGCGCGCGCCACCACCGCCACTACCAGCGCCGAAGATGCTCCACTTGCCGAGCGAGCGCTGCTCGATCGAGTACATTGATGTGTCGCCAGCGCCGCGGGCTGATCCTACCAACAAGAGCGCATCGGCATCACCACCATGTGTGACCATTGTAGTCATGCACGGCGCACCGGGAACGTACCACGACTATCGCCACATCATCCCGTTGCTGCAGCAGCGCACCGACGTCTCAATCCGAGTCATTGGCGTGAATCTTCCAGGCTTTGGCGGCTCGAGTGTTGATGCAGAGCGATACGTGGATCAGATCAGCGCGCTACCTGCCGCGGCACTGACGCTCCGCGCACTGGAGCAGCTCTGCGCGCCGCACGAGCGCGTGTTCCTCATGGGCCACTCGTTCGGCGCACATGCAGCGATCAACGTTGCTGCACTGAACCAAGCGAAGGACTTTGGCAAGTCCGAAGATCCGAGCCAGTCGCCGCTTGACGTCCGTGGGATGGTCCTGCTCGCCCCTGCTGGCTGCCGGCCGCACCGCGTGCTTCGTCCCAAGAAAAACGCTGCTCTTGTCGACTTGCTCCGGTCGTCGCCTCCAGTCGCCGCGCGCGCGCTCACGTACCTCATCAAGATCTTGTACACAAAGATGCTCGGCTTCTCGAGCGACTATCCTGCGAGCCACTTCGTTGCTGGCATCGTGCGCGCTGGCACGACAGACTTTGACACGATCACACACCACGTCCGAGCGACGCAGCACACGACACCGGCGTTCCTCGCGTGGTCCTCAAACGACGAGTTCATGGAAGAGGAAGTGCCGAAGGAGCTGGCGCAGGTGTGCCACCCTGGCGGACCACGCATCGCATTTGCCTGCGGCGGCCACAACATCCAGAAGACGCGCGCAGACGTCCTCGCGAACGAAGTGGCGCAGTGGGTCCGCACGGTGCTTGACACTAGCAGCAGTCGCAGCAGTGCCGCAGCAGAGATCAAGACAGGCGAGACACCAGTGCAAGTGTATCCGTAAGAGAGCTAGAGATCGAGTGAACGCAGGCTAGTACCACATCCAGACATGAACCGACAGTGTTGTGTGAAGATCCAGCTGAGGACATAGACGCTCGAGTGCTCGACGTCGTGCAGAGCAAGCGCGAACAGATGCGGCTCCCACGTCCAGACGTCCAGGTCTGCTGCCTTCTTCTCTGCGGTGGACTACGTGGCGCAAATGCACTTGTGGAGCACAGCGCGTGGCTTGAGGCTTGGCAGACGACGAGGTTCGAGTCGAGCAGGTAGTGCTCGCCAAGTAGGCAGTGTCTCGAAGTCCATTTGAGCTGCGCTGAGCAGCTGTGGCCGTGCAAGTGCGAGTCGAGTGAAGTGCGCGCGCGAAGGATCGTCTTGAGAAGCGGTGGGTGGAGACACATACCGAGACTTCTCTTCTGCTGCTGCTCGATCACCGGCATCGGTACCACGCGATCGAGAGCCGATTCGTGTCGCTACTCACACGCCACGCATGCGCAGAGTGCGGATCCGACGCTCGAGCATCGCAGTCACGCGCGGTCGCTGCAGCGGATCGACGCGCTCTTTTGCCTCGAGCACCTCAGCCATCGGTGCAAAGGCGCAGACCGCTTGCACGACCCATTCCGCGCCGTCATCTGCGATCGCTCGGTCCAGCAACCGCGTCTGCTCGCGCTCTTGGTGCGCGCACAGATACTCCACGACCTTGGTCTTCCCCTTCCGCGCTGCTTCTCTCACGGCTGCGTACGAGGACTCGCCTGTGCGCAGTCTCGCGTGGAAGAACTCGACGCCTTTCATGTCGCCTGCTGCTGCAGCATCCGAGAGTGCCGATGCGACGTCGCACTCGAGTCGATGCGCACACAGGAAGCGCACGACGCTCGCGTGGCGATTCCGGATCGCAAGCGTCAGTGCGTTTGGCGAGCAGCCTTCGCTGCGGTGTGCGTGCAAGAACTGCACAACGTCGACGTGGCCGCGCGCAGCAGCGCTGTCCATAGCATCCGTCGAGCAGCCTTCTGTGCGCTGGCGATGCAGGAACGCGACGACGTCGAGGTGGCCATTCGCAGCGGCGTCGTCCATTGCACGAACCGTGCAGGCACCAGCGCGGTGCGTGTGGAGGTACGTGAGGACGTCGAGGTGGCCGTTCCGCGCCGCGAAGTCCATTGCGCGCGAGGCATAGAGGTCGTCATCGGACGCTTGAGATGCATCGGCGAAGTCGTCCGCAGTAGCCTCTATCTTCAGCTGAGAGCGAGCAGCGCTCTGCTGACGCGTGGTGTCGCCTTCGTGCGTCTCGACAATGAGCTTGACAAGGTCCAAGTAGCCGTTGCTCGCAGCGTCCTCGAACGCACTGCGGCTGCAGCGGCTCGAGCTGTGCGCACACAAGTACGCGAGCATCGGCGCGTGGCGACTGTGCACAGCTCCGTCCACAGTGCGCTGCGATACGGGACATCCGTGCTCGTGGAGCCACTGCACAACGTCAACGCGCTTTGTACGAGCGTACGTGCACAGGACGCTCGGTTCGAGTACGCGCAGTTCAGGCGGAAGGTGGCGGTAGAGCCACTCGAGGACGCTGACGTTCGCGTCGGCTGGTCGGCGCAGTGCGCATGCCATGAGGTTCCGCTCGCATGTCCACGTTGAGTCGCGCGCTTGGAGCTCAACGATGCACTCGAGCATGTCAATGCGCTGGAAGAGCACAGCGCAGTACATGACGCGCGCGAGACTGAGCTTTGGGTCGAGTGGCTGCCGTTGCTGTTGCGTCTGTTGATGTTGCAGTCTATTGAACTTGTGCACGAGCCGGAGTACGTTCGCGTTGCCAGTGACGACTGCGAGGTGCGGTAGCACGCCATCGCGAGCGAGCGAGTTGTCGCGCTGGAGCAGCTGCATGTACGCGCTGCTGCTCTTGCGTTCATCTGAGCAGCGAGCTAAGCTGTGTTCGCGATAGAAGAGCGAGAGCGCGCGCGGGTATCCGTCCATGCACGCTGTGATCGCATCCCAGAGCGTCTCGGAGCTCAGCACCGCAAGTCCAGCGTGCCCAGTATGCATGGTGTGTGAAGAGATTGACAGTGCACGGTTGTATTTGGTGTCAGTACCGCAAGATACATGTCGAAGGCGGCCACGTGTTATTGGTGGCGTCAGTTTTTACGACTATGCCTATCAATTCGGAGCATATAAAAACCAAGATGTATTCAATGCGAGTTTATGTTTCTGCTACGATTCTGTTATAATGTATACATTTGGGCTCCCTTTGACATGTATTTTACGATACGCACATTCACATCGTAGCCACATAGTGAACAAACCGAGTAACCTCAAACTAAAGTGCTGGACAAAATTTTACGGTTTTCAGACCAATAAACTTCAGGATTTACATCGTATTCACTGCAACCTACCACAGCGATAGCAATGCAGGTCAGCCACATTCGATTCTCGCTCTGAATTGTCCGAAGCCAAGCTGGTTGAGAAGCGCAAAGTGTACGTCTCTCCAGGTAAACTCTTCTTCAAGAACTTGATTGTACTCAAATGTTTCCCTGAGAGTTCATGCGGTGTAGAAACCGGTGTTTATGCACTTCAAGATGTCAAGATGACAACAAAGCAAGATGTCTCTGTTCAAAGAGCCGCTAAAGTACGCCACGTACCCTCTTCGCGCATTGATCATCGCGATTTCATACAGCTTCCAGCACATACAAACGTATCCCTCCCCAATTCTTCATACACTACAACAAAAGCCAGCCTACAACTTCGATCAGGCGGAGTCACGTACCTTTCGTTGCTCCTTGGTGAGCCTCGCACCCACCGGATATCGCTATATAGGCAGATAGTATATAATTAAAGTCAGATGGCCGCACGAATTTTCGTTTTTCAAAAATTTCTGTCACAGTGATTTTTATAGTTCACTCTTTAACTAATCATTTAATTTTGACATCTTGATTGTTGGACTATGATGTCACTTTTGACGAAGGTGATGGAACCAAAATAGATAATCTCGACCGCAACTAGTTTTACGATATCATTTGAACTTTTAGGCGCACAAAGTATTTTATTTTTGTATGAATTCGGTATACATGACATGTCGCATTCACTGGAACTTGTCCTCTCGAACAATTTCGAATAGGATTATGACAGCAGATTTGTTACGCAGTGGCGCGTTCCATTTGTTGGTTGTGGCATTTGTTTGAACGGACAGGATGTGATCAACTAATCGCATGGGTTATATTTACACAGACCGTCGACAATACTATAATATATATTTGTGTACATATGATAATCTTTCGGTTGTATGCCCCTAGCTAATCTAGCAAATTTGTGACTTTGTTCAGGCATTAATTCCTAGGGTTGACACTTAAATGGAAATAGAAAATTGTTCGCTTCTATTTCATATCGATGTCACATCTCAGACGTTGATTATGTGTCAGATCGAACAAAAGGAATTCGGTTCCCCAGATCAATGCGAAAAGTATTTATTCGGAAGCGCAAAACGATGTGGTCCACCCTATTTAAGACTAAACAAAACATGACACGTGTCTCTCAAATCGTCGGATATAGTGTGTTTACGAATCCTACGTTATCGTTGTAATTGTTAGCAAATACCTTTTGTTAATACATTTAAAAAACGGGTCCGAATGCCCACCTCACACAACAGCAACCTCGATACAAACGAGCGCTCGCAGCATTTTTACCCAAAGACGCAACGCAATGCCCAATATGTAAAATTTGAGCTCAGAAAGTAATATTCAGAAAAATGCGCAAGGCAATGCCTTGTTGAACGCGGAGCGGACTGTGAATTTGCTGATGTCCTCCCAGCCAGCGATAGTGTGCTCAATGATCAGGAGCCGCTTGTCCTTTGCTCTTCGAGCGTCACAGTCACCTGCCTTGAGCCATTGCACGCTCAAGCCTCTTTTTGAGCGGCCCCATCACGCCCACATCTAAGGGTTGGCTGACTGCAGTGGAGTATGGCGGGAGCGAGTGCAAAGTAGAGTGAAGCTCGCCCGCTCCGATGTCGGTTGGCTCGCGCGACATGTCGGCGACGAGGTTGTTGACGAGAAGCACAGAGGGACCCTGGATCTGCGGCGCGAGCAACTTGCGGAGGTACTCATGCCACACGCGAGAGTACATCCACACATTGACTTACGTTGTGTAGCAGTGTCCTGAAATTTAGGAAGAGTTGTCAAACATTTCAACAAAATGATAGCAACATCGTAAAATTCACGTCAAAACGCATGCTCAACAAACCAGACGGGAGTGACACGAGCTCACGCTCTCGGATAAAGCCGTGCTCAGCGCCGTGGAGAACGAATAGGATGGGCAACTTCTGTCCTGTGTTGGAGTGCATACGCACCAGTCAATGAATCAATGAATCGCTCGTTGGTATCAAACATCTCACTTGCACATCAGCAAACGCTCACCATCAGCGCGCACTCCAAGCACCGCGATCATGCGGGCAGAGCGGTGGTGCATTTCTCCGATACGTGCGTTTCCTACACCCCGCTCCTACGCACCGGCAAGGAAAGCACTCTAGATGATTATCTGTCTCGTCGACTTTGATCACGTCGCTGCTGCTGATCGCCACAAAGCGGCGCCAAAACGCGTGGCTGAACTCGTCTTCGTGTCGCTCGAGCTCGGGCAGAAGCACCTGAAAAAGGTCAACCGTTACATATTGTACACATTGTCTCGTACATATTCTCACAAAATGCAAACTTCACTCACAGATTCTTGAGAGGCGGTTTTGTGCGAGAACCCATGCCGATTAGCATAGTGACTCACCAAACGAAGAGCGTTAGAACTGCTGCTTCTTTGGACGACGACGTAGCGAGGTACGTGGCGAGCCGGTCGCTGTGGTTGCGACGGATGTACGTCACGATTGCTCGGGTGCTAAGCCTCTGCAAATTTCACAAATCAAAACATAAAATTCACGTCAGACTCGAGACTCTCAAAGAGAGTGAACAACACAAGCAATGCAGAGCACTACAGGCCTTCTCTTTGCGCCTCACGTCCTTCATGAAGCACACATGCTCGTCGGTGAACGACACGCTCTCCTTGCGTCCTGTTGTCCAGGAGTTCGTCTTCTTGACTCCAGTGAACGCGCGAATCGCTAACTCGTTGTGCTTCCAGGCTGGGATGTTCCAGCGAGGAATCCCGAGAGCACGTGCGACCGCGCTCCGAGTTGGACTGCAGCACATCAAGCGCGCTGATCTTCTCCTTGATGGTGTACGTTCGTCGCTTTAAGCTCATCATGTAACGCTCGTTCAAAAGACTGGACACGTCA
The DNA here is from genome assembly GCA_003730235.1 of Pythium guiyangense. NCBI lineage: Eukaryota > Oomycota > Peronosporomycetes > Pythiales > Pythiaceae > Pythium > Pythium guiyangense. The sequence goes on from QXDM01000030.1 coordinate 955,614, forward strand.
TTTGTCGAATCTCAATCATTCGATTTGTAAATTTTGACTTTTTGCTGATACAAAACTCAGCGAACGAAAAGCGTTGCCCAGCTGGGCATTTCGATGCGTCCAGGCATACGGATCCGGCTTCAGCTGTATTCGGAATATAACCCACTCGTGTACTTTGGAAAATTAGCGACATCTGGGTGATCTATTTGCATTTGATCTAACTCACGTTTGTTAATATATTTGACCCATATTCTTCTCGGATCCATATCCAGATCTCCCCAGATTTGGTTGTCTCTAGGGTTTAGGGAATCTTCTGAACCACCTCTAAATATGCAATTGATTAATCGTGTGTCAATTTGAGAGGATTGCCTGTACTTATCTAACCTTACTTTTTGTCAGTTCGTCCGCACATCTGTGGGACAGCTGTTGAAGGGGTAGCTCTGTTTTTCAAATGAGATTAGATAAGAGGGTGTTGTTTTGTGTAGATCACTTCGATTTTTTGTTTACCAAAACAAGCTGATTCGAGACATGACGTTTCTTGGGACTGCTCCGATGACACTTTGTCAGAACGATTACACGTTTTTGGTGCGAACGCGCTCACACTTATTTGAAAACAAGGACGTAGTGCCTGTCTTCGACGGGCCAGCCAAGCGAGCCCGCAAGTGCTCCTGTGCGCAAACCATCGGCTGATCCACAACCAGGCTGAGTCACCTGTCTTCACTGCGCTCTGGTGGCAATCCCCGTACTGATTGCGGGCCTCAGGACGCGCCCAGTGATCCGGCGAAATAGCCGCCGGATATCGCTATATAGTCAGAGAGTATCTATTATTGACGTCAGATAACCACAAAGAGTTTACACTTTTCAAAAATAGACACCCCTTCAGACAATGATTCCAAAAATTTCAGATATGGGGCGTGACATTTTTCTTGGGACAGACACCAACTTCAAAATATGTATACAGACTAGCCGAGTGCCGCCCGCCGCGCGGGCGGAAAAACAATGCCTGGTTGGAGTCAGTGCCTGGTTGGAGTCATTTGTATAATGTATATCGCTGTTTGGGCCTCATGACCACCGCGCAAAACCTCAGTCGCACCATGCAGAGCGGTTCTACATTCGCTCCGCTGCAGTGGCGAGCCCCAAGCTGCATGACACTGCTTCGGTCCACGCGAGGTGCTATCAGCTGGAAGCCGGGACAGTTCAGGACAGTCCCGGATATTAAATCAAGTGTCAGATTCAAAAGTGATTTCATGTCTCGAAAATCACCCATCAAAATGCCAGTAAAAATATCCCGCTTGACCTAAAAAACGTGACATATTCTGGCTGTCCCTTGGACGTACACGCGCACACGCACGCACGAACGGACACATTACGACAGCAGTTAAGTGTTAGATTTGTTTGTTTTTGACACTGATATCTCAAAGGTGCCACACCAAAACATGCATTATCATTATTATGTTTGGGGCAACTTGCAAATGCAATTTTTTGGTAAACACACATAAATATCTCGGACGATTCAACCAGCGCACCACCAAGAACGGTCGTTTGCCAAAGGACGCCCCCGCACACAAGGGAAATCAAGCAGGTCCAGTGAATTTCCAGTTCAGGTATCAGCCCTAAACATTAAGTGATGTATATGTCATCGAATAGCGATCGCGCGCTTCTCTAAATGAGGAGCGCGGCGCAGCGCACAAGCGCATGACATGTGGAACAAGATCTCGTCTTTGATCGCTTTGCTAGCCAACAATTCTTATACTGAATCAAGAGTGCGCATAGATTTGCACCTGTACTGTCATCAGTAACAAAGGAAATGTTGGCCCGATGAATCTCGTACCAGGGAGTTTGTCTTGCGTATCCTGTGGAAACTCGCCACCCTTTGTTATTATCGTCTTGCGTTCTGGGCCAAGAAAATGAGCAGAGCATACGACTTTGGCGAGCGAGCCGATCCTCCTGCATCTCGACTCATTTCCCGGCCACTGAATTGAAGAAGTGCGTTCATACGCAGCGCATATCAACGCGTTCCTCAAATGTCTCCCCTGAAGCCAGCGTGGCGACGTTAATAGATTGACGTGGCGTAAATGAAGTCCCTCGACATGGCTTTTGCGCGATGTTGCGACGGCACAAGAATAATCAAATGAGACGAATAAACACCGATCATAAGAAACTCTACATTGATTTACTTTAGTGTTGTTGAATTAAATGCATGATTCAACGCATTGGCCCAGTTTTGTGATGTCAAAGTCTTCCATTCTGCGTACTCAGTTGTTCAATAATTGGTTTGCCATCTAATAGCGTCACAGTTGAAATGCAGTACTCTGCTGAGTGAAGTACATGATTTTGATCCCTAAGCGCTTGCACTGCATTCTGTACAGTTATGAAACAGCAATACACTATATATGTAAACGGCCATACTATGCCGTGCATTGTAAGTAAGAATGCATGTCGCTTTGTTTTCATCGTCGCAACGTCGCGAATATGCAATTTTGAGGTGTGACAAGTTAGTCAAATGAGGTCTACCTAAGTTTCGAATATCGTAGTAGTATTGTCTTGTTTTTGATTAATGAACATATTGGCGAACGCGCTTGATCAGTAGTTTAGTTCATCTCAGATGGGATCAAATCAACACATGCATTGCTACTCAATACCAATAAAGCCGAGCAGTCCCGAGAGCTGCAGCAGCGACATGAGCAGCGTCATAGTGATGGTGATGTGGTTGTTGAGCAGAGCAGAGTGCGCTAGCGAGGTGCAAGCAGCGAGATGGTGTTGCGATAGCGTTGGTCGTCGCTGTCGCCGTCGTGCTTGTACTGGTTGTCTTGTGCAGATGTGCTTTGTGAGTGGCATATCTTTATGGTCACGTCGCTTCGTGATCCGGCGTGGACCACATGACAATATTCGATAGCAAACTGGTCGCGGCAATATTTGTGTGGTGTGACCCACACGAAATTGTGTACTTCAAAGTATTGTGTACTGGAGCACAGCGATGCTCGATATCTTGTGCTGGTTGTGCATTGTGAGTGGCAACCCAATTTGTTTGTGCGTGTCCTTTGTGAGTGGCAACACAATTTGTTTGTGCGTGTCCTTTGTGAGTGGTAACCCAATTGTTTTGGTCGCGTCGCTTCGTGATCATTGAGGGGTGGTGTGACCCACATAGTATTGTGTTCTTTCAACGTATGGTACAACAATACTTGGTGTTGCAGTTTAATAGCAATCCAATCGCAATGATGTTTATTGACACTTGCACACCGCATTAGAAACCAAATGCGTGATTGAATAGTATTAATCCATACTTGCATTGCGATTCAATACCAATAGCCATTATCGTGATATGTTATGCACAATTTGTATGGTTTTACGACCTTTCCGTCAATCGCATTGCAATATTATCATCAATTCAATAGCAATTCAAAAGCAACACCGTTTGCAATACCCATTATTGACATTGTGTTGCATTTGCGCATCACCTCGGCACATTCATGCAACATCGACACAACATTTGCATCGGCAATGAATCACAACACCAACAGCAACAGCAGTAGCAACAACAGCAGCAGTAGCAACAACAGCAGCAGTAGCAACATGTCTGCGCTTCCCTTGCATCAAGACACCAGCTCACATGCAGGCATCGCAGTGCTGACGAACGAGTCGCTCTGGCAGCGCATCACGGACTGCATGCTCGGCGTCCCGTTCGCTGTGCTCGCGCTGCGCACGATCGGCGACACGACTGCGCTCGAGCAGGTCACAGAACGCCATCCATACGTGCGCCGGCTGCTCCACGGCTCGCTCACATCACACGGCGTGCTCCCACACCTCGCGATTCTTGCAAACGACGCAGCCATGCTCACGCGTCTGTATCGTTTGCACTGTGAGGCAGCGCACAAGCGCAACGCACAGCTGAGCTTCGACCGCGTCATGCGGTGCGCAGTGCTGCTCCGACGCGTCGACATGCTCGAGTGCATCGAAGCCCTTCGCGTACACAGTGACACGTCAGAGTGGCGACGCGAGCCGTACTTGGCGCATCTCGCGCTCGCTATCGCTCCAGACCTCCGCGTGCTCGAGTGGCTCCACGACCACAACGTAGCAGTCGCGCCGTACCACAACGCGATGCAACACGCCATTGCACACGCAAGAACAGAGGACGGTGCACTGGCGCTCGTGCGTTGGTTATGCGAGCGCGGGTGCCGTATCACGCGAGACGCATTGGACGCCGCTGCAGCGCGCGGCCACGTGACCGTGTTCGCACACCTGTACGCACACAGCAAGCTCCAGTGCGGACGCGACGCACTGTAGGACGCTGCGAGTCGCGGCTTTGCAGATGTCGTGGAGCTGATTGTGCGCAAGCGCACGAGCGTTGGGAGTCGCCGCGACGCGGTCCAAAGCGCAGTCTACGCAGCCGCAGCGAGCGGCCACCTGGCGCTCGTGCAGCGCCTCGTAGAGCGCTACCAAAGCCTCAGTGGCAATGACGGCAAGCCACTGCTGTACGTGCCGCGAGCGAGCGACTTTGCAGCAAAGCACGGCCACTTGGACGTCGTGCAGTTCCTCCACGCAGCGTATGGCTACAGCGTCGCGTCGTCTGCGATGGACCAAGCTGCAGCCGACGGTCAGCTCGACATGGTCATGTTCTTGCATCACAGTGGCGCTGCAGATGCCAAAGGCTGCACGGTGCGCGCAATGGACGTCGCAGCTCAGCGAGGCCACGTAGACATCCTCGCGTTCTTGCACGCGCACCGGAGCGAAGGCTGTTCGCCCGATGCGCTGAGGTTTGCTGTCAAGCGCAGACACCTCAACGTCGCCGCGTTCCTCATGGTGAACGAGTGTATTGAGAACAGCGACGGTGTTGTCGGCGATGCGCGCATGGGCTGCGACTCGAGATGATGTAGCGCTCGTGGCGCTGCTGGACAGAGCCACTTGTCAGTCCACACGATGACAGAGTCTGATGTGATACAAAGCGCACAGAGCAGTCGGGACACCGACGGCACCTTCACGTATGTGATCGATCAAGAGTAGCAGCAAGAGCAGCAGTGCGAGTCGCAGTTGTCGTTCGTCGAAGCGATGAAGCGAGTCCAAGGCAACATCGCACAGACATCGTTGGTTGTGAGTCCTGACGACTCTGACAGTCCAAACGTACTCTCTGACACGAGAAGTGCTAGGACAAGTGAGACTGGTGTCTTGCAAAGCCTCTTGTACGATCCGTCGTCAGATGACACGAGCCTCACTCTCACGAGTACGTGGTGCAGGACGTCGCTGGCGTTGCTCGTGCCTTCAGTCCATGAGGTCGCACTTGGTACTTCCAACGTACTAGTACACTCTTTGTGATGCTGGACAACCAACACTGATCTATGCGATCACTTAGTGGGTCGAGTGCTTCATGGCGCTCCAGTGCTCACAGGCGACTCGCAAGTACGCGAGTCGAGTGCGCACGTGTGGTCAGAGGTGTTAGGAGCTCTCTTGAGCGCGAGTCCTTGCTTGTTTGTCCTGCTCGTACCTAATGTGTCTGCTACAGTACGCAACACTTTGACTCAGACGACATGTCCATCAAGCAACAAACAACAAGAAGCATCAAGTGCTCGATCTCGCCTCCTTCATCGGCGACTCTTCTTCGTCGTCGTTGTCTTCGTCATCGCCATCATCGACCTGCGCACTCTGCTGCCCAACGCTCACAAGCCATGACGCCCGGCAGCCCTTCTTCTACTTCTACTCCTCCACAAGCGCACGCTGGCGTCGTCGTGCTCGCGAACCGCATGCTCTGGGACGCCGTCACTGCCTGCATGACTGGCTATCCGCGCGCAGTCGTCGACTTCCTCCGCTTGCACAGAGCCACTTGCGACGACACACTCGCGTATGTCAAGCACAGAATCACACCCGCAGCAGCACAGGCTGTCGGTTGCCTCTCGCGACGCGGCGCGCTCGTGCACCTCGCGATCGCAGAAGACGACACTGCGATGCTTGACACGCTCCATCGCTTGGCCACGCACGCGCAGTTCCGACGCGACGCCAAGCTGCGCTTCGCGAAAGCCATGCGGTGCGCAGCCGCATGCAACAGCGTTCGCATGCTCGAGCGCATTGTGCAGCTCACGCACGGAAGCAAAAGCAGCAATGGCAGCACTGAGTGTGACGATAGCAGCGGCGTGAACGATGACCACCAGGTCGTCTGGGAGCCGAACCTCATGGCGATTGCACTGATGCGGGACGATCCGGACCCACACATGCTCGACTGGCTCGTGGCGCATTTGCCTCGCTCAAACTACTACGCGCTCTCACACAAGTCCTTGGTCCTGCACGTCCAACGCGGCGATCTCCGCACAGTCGAGTGGCTCCACATCCACGGACGCACGATCACGCGCACAGCCATGGACGTCGCCGCGCAGCACAATCGCTTGAGTGTGCTACAGTACCTGTATGAACACAGTGCGAAGCGTTGCAGCCGCGAAGGCGCGAGTCGTGCTGCGTCCGCTGGCCACATCGCCATTCTCGAGCACATCGCGACGCACGAGAAGAAGCGGACGCTCGACTTTGCGCTCATGGTCGCAGCTGCCGACGGCCGCGCCGCAGTCGCGCAGTTCCTCGTCGAGCGTGTAGCATACGTCGCGTCTGCGCCGGAGCCGCTTGCGCTCAACGTCGCGGCGTCCAGCGGCCACTTGGGCGTCGTTCAGTACCTCCACGAGCACTTTCGCGGCAATGGCAGCGCGATGCTTGGACTCGGCGACGCTGCTGCGCACGGCCACACAGACGTCGTGCGGTTTCTCCACGAGCGCTGCCCAGGCGACTGCCACCCGCGGGCGATCGCGTTCGCAGCAGAGCACGGCCACCTGGCAATCGTCGAGTACCTCCACGCAAACAGCCACGCGACGTGCGCGCACGAGTGTCCGCCGAGCGCGTTCGACCAGGCGGCGGCGCTCGGACACCTCGATGTCGTCCAGTTCCTGCACGCACACCGCAGCGAGGGCTGCACGGCCGAGGCACTGATGCGCGCGGCCATGGGCGGCCACACGGACGTCGTGCTGTTCCTGCTCGAGCACCGCTCAGAAGCCAGCGTGGTCGACGCATTACGCATCGCGGCGCTGCATGGCCACTTGGCGCTCGTCGAAAGACTCCAGAGTCGCCTCAAGCGCGGCGAGTCGGCGTTCGCAGCCGTGTGTGCGGCTGTGCGGCGGCAGCGCCATGCAGTTGTCAAGAGCTTGTGCGCGCACCAAGCGCTTGAGCTTGATAGCGAGCGGTTCCTGCAGCAAGCAGTTGTGGGCGACAGCATGGACGTTGCGCGCGCCGTGGCGCGATACGCGAGCACAGACGAGCTCTTGGCTGCAGAGGCGTGTGCGATCGCACGCGAGCGTCTGCGCATGCGCGAGTTCCTGCGTCTCGTGATCGAGCAGCGACAGCGTCAGCAGCAGTAGTAGTAGTTTGTATGGAGAGTGTGTGTCATGTGAGAGTTGAAGCGACACTCGTTTGGTTGGTTGAACTTGTTTATTTCACTATCCAGAACTGTGGCTTTGAGGCGCTCGGCAGATCTTTTCGACACAAAATGCGCACTCAGATCATGGAGCAAAGTGCTCGTCATGACTGCACTCGGTATCTCGACACGCACGCGACGCGACTCAATCGATGTTACAGCAGCGCTTGCTCGCTGCCCAGGGATGGCTGCTGCTGCTGTTCCTCCTCGTTGCACTGCGCGCCATACAACACACTGCTGCGTTGCGAGGCGAGCAGTCGCTCGTGCATCCGACCGATGTGACGTCGATCGCGGCTCTGCGCAGTCACGGAGCACAAGCTCGCGCATCACACGACTCAAGCAGCAGCCATGACAATCAAGATGCCGACGCATTGGTCTCGGCAGTCGACGTGCTGTACCCCACGAACGGCGCAGTCGTGAAGACGCCGCTCGTGCTCCAGTTCGACGCGCAAGTCGCGAGTCTCGAGCACGTCGCGCCGAGGTACGCGCGCTTACGGGCCTGCGTCGAGGTCGACCACGCAGCAGCAAACGCCACGCGCTGCTACGCACTGCTCGGCGTCACGATCACGCTCGACGACTTGCGTCCTGGTGCTCATGTGCTCCGTGTCGTGGTCGTCGATGCGAACCGCGTCGGTAGTACTGATGGCAGTGATGACAGTGATGAGCAGCAGCAGCAGCAGTCACAAGCATCTGCAACCTACTGGAGCGACCTGCTACCTCACGCGCGTGCCCTGTGCGCGTCAGACCAAGTGTCCTTCACGGTGCTATCAGAGCGCGCATTCGACGTCTACAGGCGCGAGCAGCTCGAGCGTGAGCGGCAAAAGCACCAGCTCCCGCCGCCTGAGCACGACGACCTAGTGCTTTGGGCTCGCGCACAGAACCAGAACAAGCCGCAGGACCACGACGCCCATCCGCCTGACACTATCACAGAAGCCTCTATCGACGTACGTGGCGATCTCCACCGCATTTACAAGCCACAAACAAGCGACGCGCCGCCCTCAGCACACGAACACACCGCGCCGTTCGTCGTCATTGGCGTCAAGACTGACGCCGTCTTTGGCTTTGCGCAGCGTCAGAGCATTCGCGAGTCGTGGGCGAGCACGTCTGCGCTCCATCCCGCGACGCGCGTCGTCTTCCTCGGATGTCGCCCCGCGCTCTCGCCGTTCGCCTCGACCGCAATGAACGCGAGCGTCGAAGCACTGACAATGGCGATCGAGACCGAGAAGCGCGTGTTCCGAGACCTGCTCACGCACGAGCTTGACTGCGACGACTCGTACTACGCGCTCGCAGCCAAAGTGAAGGCGTTCATGGCCTTTGCCGTCGCGGCGTTCCCGTCCGCAGCGTACGTCATGATCACAGACGACGACGTGTACTTGCGCACGCACGACCTCGTGGCGCTGATAGAGAGCGAGGCGTGGCCAAGAGCGCGCGTGTACGCCGGTGCAGTCGCGCGCGAGCCGATCTCGGTCGCGCCCGTGCGTGACCCCGGACACAAGAACTACCTCCCCGTGGCGCAGTACCCACTCCGTGCGCTCCCGCCGTTCGCCTACGGCTACCACTTCCTGCTCTCGCGCGACTGTTTGGCGTTCATCGGCCGCAACCGCGATCGCCTTGACGGTCTCGCGCACCTCGACGACGTGAGCGTCGCGCTCTGGATGCTGGCGATGCAAGTGCACCCGCGCCACGTGCGCGCGTTCAAGAACCTCGACGTCTTTGGCTGCGTCGAGGACGCGGTCTCGCTCGCAGACCTCTCGGCGAGCGCCATGCGCGTCATCCACGCCAACGTCCGCGCCGGCGCGCCGCTCTGCCGTGACTTTGACCGACACACGTGGCGCCGCGTCGCGCAGGGCTCGCCTGGGACCCAGCGCGTCGCGTTCGAGAGCGTCGTCGAGCGCGACCACGCGACACACACGACGGCCGTGACGACCACGATTGCCTCGGGGCTCCGGACGCTGCGCTTCACGTACAGTCCGTCGACCGAGCTCTGGGACGACGCGTCGCTGCACGCGCTGTGTCTTCAGACAAAGCACGCCGTCCTGCCCGGCGGCTTTGCTTGCGCGGCGCTGACTGAGCAACTGCGCGCGCACGTGGAGCGCGTCGCGGCCGAGACGACCAAAGAGAATGCGATCGGAAGCGCGCACCTCGCGCTCTGGACGCACAACCTCCGCTTCGTTGGCCAGCACGCGCGGCCGATCACGGTCGTGTACACGAGCGGCGCTGCGGCGTCCAAGAGCCTGCTCGAGTGTGTGCTCGTCGCGGCGTATCCGCAGCAACCAGTGCGCGTGATTGACGAAACCTCGTTCGCAGACGAGAAGCAGCAGCAGCGTGCGCTGTCGGACGACGCGCAGTCGCCTGACGTCGTCGTGTTTTCGATCCCCGACTGCGGCTCGTGCCGTGAGAACCGAGTGGTCGAGTGCCAACTGCCGATGCAGGCGCTCACTGACCGATACGGCGAGACGGCGTCGCTCGTCATGGTCTCTGGCGAGCCGTGGACAGTCGATGGTCTCGACGACCACGTGCTCTTGCTCTCGACCGTCGCGGACGTCGACAGACGCAAGCACGTGTACGTGCCGATGGCGAGCATGGTGTTCAGCGAGCAAGCGCGTCTGAGTCCGATGCTGCTGCTCGAGAGCAGTACCGAGCGTCTTCGTCAGCAGCAACTCAAACCACCATTGCCACTCTATGACCGCAAGTTCTGCGCCTACATGTACGCGAGATGCGACCGACCGCAGCGAGAGTACATGTTTGATCTGCTCAACGCCATGGAGCCAGTCGACGCGCTCGGCATTTGCCAAGGCTCGGGCCGTGCGCGGCAGCTCGACCGCGCCTCGGGTCGCCTCGATCCGCGCTACAGCGACCGCGCCGTCGAGACGTACGCGCAGTACAAGTTCGTGATCGCGTTCGAGAACGCGCAGCAGCGAGCTGGGTACATCACGGAGAAGCTCACGAACGCGTTCTTGGCCGGGAGCGTGCCCGTGTACTTGGGCCACTCGGACTCGGTCGCGCAGGTGTTCAACGCCAAGAGCTTCATCGACTGCGGCCGCTTTGCAACGCTCCGAGCGTGTGCGCTGCGTGTGATCGAGGTGCATCGTTCGCCGGAGCTGTACGACCGCATGCTGCGCGCGCCAGTGGTCGCCAACGTCACGCGGTTCTACGAGCTCTTTTCGTGGCATCCAGACGTCCCGAGCTCGTACTTGGCGAACGCGATCGCCGCGAAGCTCGAACGGTGACGGTGATGCCTAGTTCTCGCTGACTCTCAGCATGGCGGCGCGGTCGTTGCTCCGTACGAACGCAATCGCAACAAACATCACGGGACGGCGACAGCGTCAGGTCGGGAACAGATCAGCGATGGCTTTTGGGCGCGCATGAGTCGAGGCGTCTTTGATGTTGTGCCCGAGAGCGTCTGGTGGCGTGGTCTGCCGTCGGCCAGCCACCAGGAGGTGCGCGTGATGGCCGATGGGTCAAAACAGAGCGTGGTGATATGATTTGGCCACTCGCGTCGCCTCAACACGTGAGACCTTCTTTGCGTCTCACAAGTCTCCGTCTCGTATCGCAGCTACGGATCTCTCAGCCATCCGCAGCACCGTGTCCAGACGACCAAGCGGTCGATGCGCTTCGTGAAGACGCCGGCGTTGCGCACTTGATCGCGTGTATCGCGCCGCGTTGTTCCGAATCAAATCACTCGGCAGCGCCATGGCTTCATCGGCTTCCAAGCTCGTTGGCGCCCCTCGCTCTGTCAGAAGACCTCTGGCGATAGTACTCCACAAGCACCCGCGGTGGCTTTGCTAGCCTCGCGCACTCGACCCTACCGCTCGATTCAACTGCTCCAGCGATGACTCTGAACAGCCAAAGTCGATGCCGTTTGCCAACTCTCGTCGCCTCGACCACATCGGCGACCCTCTCGAGTCTCTGACCCCGCCATCACGTCGTTCGAGCTCGCAACGTCTTCAGCAGCGATGATCAGCTGCGCATCTGCAGACGAGATGCCGGCTCGAGGCGCCGACGCGCTCCACGAACACGTGGCGATCAAGATGGAGGTCGCGATGGGCTCGCTGCTGCCGCAGATGGAGATCCGCTTTCGCATCCTCTCGCTCGGTGTGGATATCAAAGCCGACGCGCAGGCCGACAAGCGAGCGAGCGCTGCCGACGATCGCCGGCTTTGTCCAGAAGCACTACGGTTGCGCTGGACGCACGCGCGCCGTGGTGCGCATACCATCTTGCGCAACCTCAGCGGGGTCATCAAGCATGGCTCGCTCACGCTCATTCTTGGACAGCCGGGGTCCGGCAAGTTCGCACTCATGAAGGTGCTCAGCGGTCGCTTCCAGATGGACAAGAACGTCGCGCTCGTGGGCGCCATCTCGTACAACGGCGTTCCGCGCGAGACGCTCGCCAGTCGCTTGCCGCAGCTGAGCGCGTACGTGACGCAGACAGACACGCATTTCTCGATGCTCACGGTCAAGGAGACGCTCGAGTTTGCGCACGAATGCTGCGGCGGCGGCGAGCTCCCTGCGCGCATCGAGCAGCAGCTGGCAAAGGGCAATAAGCAAGAGAGCTGCGACGCCATCGAAGCAGCGCGCGCGATGTTCAAGCACGGCCCTGAGCTCGTACTCAAACAACTTGGACTGGCCGAGTGCCAAGACACGGTCGTCGGTGACGCCATGCTTCGCGGCGTCTCTGGCGGCGAGCGCAAGCGCGTGATGCTCGGCGAGATGGACTTTGGCATGAAGTACGCCGCGTTCCTCGACGAGGTCAGCACGGGTCTCGACAGCGCCGCGACGTTCGACATCACCAAGACGCAGCGCAGCGCGGCGAAGCAGTTCCGCAAGACGATCGTCGCCGCGCTGCTGCAGCCGTCGCCTGAGGTCTTCGAGCTCTTTGACGACGTGCTCGTCCTGAATGACGGTCACGCACTGTGCCACGCTCTAAGACGCACGGGCGCATGCTCGCAGCAGTACACGCGCCGGTCGACGCTGTGCTCGAGTGCGACGCCGCGACGCACTTTGCAACTGTGCCTGAGTTTCATCAGTCGTTCTGGGCGAGCACGTGGACGCTCATGCACCGGCAGCTGCTCGTGACGGTGCGCAACAAGGCGTTCTTGCGCATCAAGCTGGTCATGGCCGTGATCGTGGGGCTGCTCTACGCCAGCACGTTCTACCAGTTTGACTTTGAAGACGTCCACGTGGTCATGGGCATCCACTTCTTCTCGGCCCTCTACCTCGCGCTCACGCAGTCGCCAATGCTCCCGATCTACTTTGCCGCGCGACGTCTTCTACAAGCAGCGCCGCGCCAACTTCTTCCACGCGTCGTCCTTCGTGCTGTCTGTGTCGGCGAGCCAGGTCCCGCTCACGCTTGTCGAGAGCGTCGTGTTTGGCACGATCGTGTACTGGATGTGCGGCGTCATCGCGTCGCTCGGCGCGTTCGTGCTCTTTGAGCTCCTGCTCTTCCTCACGAACCTCGCCTTCTCGGCCTACTTCTTCTTTCTCGCGAGTGCCACGACTGACGTGCACGTCGCCAAGCCGCTCGGTCTCTTGACGCTGCTGCTCTGCGTCCTCTTTTCGGGCTTTATCATTGCGCGGGACCACATCCCCGACTACTTCCTCTGGCTCTACTGGATCAACCCGATCGCGTGGGGCTTGCGAGGCCTCGCAGTGAGCCAGTACACGAGCGCGGCGCACGACCAGTGTGTGGCCCCAGACGGCGGGCTGGACTACTGCGCGCGCTTTGGCGAGACGATGGGCAAGTACTTCCTCGACTTGTTCAAGGCCCAGTCCGACCCATCCTGGATCCTCTTCGGTGTCCTCTTTGACGTCGTCTTCTACGCGATCTTCATGTTCCTGGCGTACCACATGCTCGAGCACGTTGTCGTGGATGTTAGCGGCGACCGCTGCAGCGCAACCGGAAGCTACGAGTCGATAGCGACGCCGCGTAGCGCACACACCGCAGTCGCGATTCCAGTCGCGCCGCGCGCGCACCGCCGCGCCCCACCCGTGACGGTTGCATTCCGCGATCTCTGGTACTCGGTACCTGCGCCCGGCACGAAGCGCAAGGAGAGCGCGTCAGTCGACCTGCTCAAGGGCGTCTCGGGCGTTGCGCTCCCAGACAAGATGACGGCGCTCATGCGAGCGTCTGGGACAGGCAAGACGACGCTACTTGACGTCATTGCTGGCCGCAAGTCGGCAGGCAGCAGCGCGGTGCGCGACATCATCTTGCTGAACGGGTTCCCCGCGACTGCGCACGCGGTCGACCGTTGCACGGGCTACTGCGAGCAGATGGACATCCATGAGGACTCGGCGACGGTCCATGAAGCGCTGACGTTCAGTGCGCTCTTGCGCCGGGGGAGTGACGTGCCAGACGCCGCAAAGCTCGAGTCCGTGAGCGAGTGCCTCGAGCTGCTCGGACTCGATGCGATCGCAGACCGCGTCGTCCGCGGCTGCTCAATTGAATAGCTCAAGCGCGTGACGATCGGCGTTGAGCTCGCGGCGCAGCCGAGCGTGCTCTTCCTCGACGAGCCGACAAGCGGTCTCGACGCCAGAGCTGCGAAGCTCGTCATGGACGGCGTGCGCAATGTCGCGGACACTGGTCGCACGATCCTGTGCACGATCCACCAGCCGTCGACAGAGGTGTTTGCGCTCTTTGGTAGACTCCTGTTGCCCAAGCGCGGCGGCGAGGCCGTGTTTTTCGGTGACCTCGGCGCTCGTTGCGAGCGGCTTGTTCAGTACTTCGAGGCGACCCCTGACGTGCCTCCGATTGAAGATGGCTACAACCCTGCGGTGTGAATGCTCGAAGTGATCGGCGCCGGAGTCGACGGTGGTCGTGTCTTGGACGTCGACGCCGAGTTTGTCCGCGCGTTCAACGTCAGCTTGCTCCAGCGCGAGCTCGAGGCGAGACTGAACCAGCACGGCGTCGGACGCGCGCACGCGTCCCAGCCGCAGGAGCTCGCGTTTGCGAGTAAGCGCGCTGCGAGCAACGCCGCGCAAGCAAAAACCGTGCTCCAGCGCTTCACTCGCATGTACTGACGCCTGCCGACGTACAACTGGACGCGCATGGTCGTGCACGTCTTCCTCGGCGTGCTCTTTGGTCTCATCTTTCTCGATGCCGAGTACGCGTCGTACCAGGGCATCAACGCGGGACTCGGCATGCTCTTCTGCATTGTTGCGTTCCTCGGTCTCATTGCCGCGAACACGTGCATCCCCGTCGCGCGCGACTCTCGTGCGTCGTTCTACTACGCGAGCGAGCGTTGCAGACGTACAGCAGTCTCTGGTACTTTGTCGCAAGGGTCCACTGCGTGACCTCGTCGACGAGGTTCAAATGCTGTGATGTGTGGAGCATTTGTGGTCTCACTGGACAACCGCCCGTCGACGCCGCTGTGCTGTGGCTCTAGCGCTGTCGTCGAGACAATGCCCGAAGCTGGTGCGCAAATGTCGTGTAGCGCTGCATGTGGATGTAGAGAAGCCGTTCTTTGATGACTCTCCCCTCCCCTCTACGATGAAGTAGTTGCCATCGATACCACCGTCAAGCTCACCGCCGATTGTCGTTAGCACACACACGCAGCACACGTAGTCGCACAATATACTCAAGACGACTTGTCTACTCTTCTGGTAGTTGATCTAACGGAGCGCCAGCAGTGCGAGCGCGCGGAGCACGACGACCATGACTACGTTCACAAGCATATGCCGTCCGATGTCGTTGCGGCGAATCGCAAAGACGCGGTCGAGGTACGTTGCGATCGGGATCGCGCCGATCGCATTTGGTGCGTTCTCGAGGATCTGACAGCCAAGCGGGTAGCTCGCCATGCCGATCGCCTCGCGTTGTGCGAGTGCGTGCGTGACGGCGTGGAGCTACTCGTCCGAAAACTCGCCAAACACGAGGCCGAGAAGAGCATGAACGCGTACTGGTTCGGCATGATGGCAAAGAGCCAGCGGTAGCCAGTCGGCATGGCGAGCGACGGCGGCGTGAAGCCCGTGAAGAGCACGAAAATTGAGTTGAAGAGCACGCCGATGACCGCGGCGACCTCAACTCTCGGGAGCGCGAACGCGAGTAGCTGGCCGAAGTATGTCTGGAGGAGCAAGTGGAGAACGAGGTTGAGCCAGAAGAACGCTGCAGTCGCGACGCCGCCGGAGAAGCCCATGAGCGGGAAGCAGATCGCGGTGAAGAGCAAACTTGCGACGACGACGTACGGCACTTCAGCGAGCGTGAACCCGAATCGGTACAATAGACTGCTGTACGTCTGCGACGCTCGCTCGCGGTAGAACGACGCACGAGAGTCGCGCGCGACGGGGATGCACGTGTTCGCGGCAATGAGACCGAGGAACGCAACAATGCAGAAGAGCATGCCGAGTCCCGCGTTGATGCCCTGGTACGACGCGTACTCGGCATCGAGAAAGATGAGACCAAAGAGCACGCCGAGGAAGACGTGCACGACCATGCGCGTCCAGTTGTACGTCGGCAGGCGTCAGTACATGCGAGTGAAGCGCTGGAGCACGGTTTTTGCTTGCGCGGCGTTGCTCGCAGCGCGCTTACTCGCAAACGCGAGCTCCTGCGGCTGGGACGCGTGCGCGCGTCCGACGCCGTGCTGGTTCAGTCTCGCCTCGAGCTCGCGCTGGAGCAAGCTGACGTTGAACGCGCGGACAAACTCGGCGTCGACGTCCAAGACACGACCACCGTCGACTCCGGCGCCGATCACTTCGAGCATTCACACCGCAGGGTTGTAGCCATCTTCAATCGGAGGCACGTCAGGGGTCGCCTCGAAGTACTGAACAAGCCGCTCGCAACGAGCGCCGAGGTCACCGAAAAACACGGCCTCGCCGCCGCGCTTGAGCAACAGGAGTCTACCAAAGAGCGCAAACACCTCTGTCGACGGCTGGTGGATCGTGCACAGGATCGTGCGACCAGTGTCCGCGACATTGCGCACGCCGTCCATGACGAGCTTCGCAGCTCTGGCGTCGAGACCGCTTGTCGGCTCGTCGAGGAAGAGCACGCTCGGCTGCGCCGCGAGCTCAACGCCGATCGTCACGCGCTTGAGCTATTCAATTGAGCAGCCGCGGACGACGCGGTCTGCGATCGCATCGAGTCCGAGCAGCTCGAGGCACTCGCTCACGGACTCGAGCTTTGCGGCGTCTGGCACGTCACTCCCCCGGCGCAAGAGCGCACTGAACGTCAGCGCTTCATGGACCGTCGCCGAGTCCTCATGGATGTCCATCTACTCGCAGTAGCCCGTGCAACGGTCGACCGCGTGCGCAGTCGCGGGGAACCCGTTCAGCAAGATGATGTCGCGCACCGCGCTGCTGCCTGCCGACTTGCGGCCAGCAATGACGTCAAGTAGCGTCGTCTTGCCTGTCCCAGACGCTCGCATGAGCGCCGTCATCTTGTCTGGGAGCGCAACGCCCGAGACGCCCTTGAGCAGGTCGACTGACGCGCTCTCCTTGCGCTTCGTGCCGGGCGCAGGTACCGAGTACCAGAGATCGCGGAATGCAACCGTCACGGGTGGGGCGCGGCGGTGCGCGCGCGGCGCGACTGGAATCGCGACTGCGGTGTGTGCGCTACGCGGCGTCGCTATCGACTCGTAGCTTCCGGTTGCGCTGCAGCGGTCGCCGCTAACATCCACGACAACGTGCTCGAGCATGTGGTACGCCAGGAACATGAAGATCGCGTAGAAGACGACGTCAAAGAGGACACCGAAGAGGATCCAGGATGGGTCGGACTGGGCCTTGAACAAGTCGAGGAAGTACTTGCCCATCGTCTCGCCAAAGCGCGCGCAGTAGTCCAGCCCGCCGTCTGGGGCCACACACTGGTCGTGCGCCGCGCTCGTGTACTGGCTCACTGCGAGGCCTCGCAAGCCCCACGCGATCGGGTTGATCCAGTAGAGCCAGAGGAAGTAGTCGGGGATGTGGTCCCGCGCAATGATAAAGCCCGAAAAGAGGACGCAGAGCAGCAGCGTCAAGAGACCGAGCGGCTTGGCGACGTGCACGTCAGTCGTGGCACTCGCGAGAAAGAAGAAGTAGGCCGAGAAGGCGAGGTTCGTGAGGAAGAGCAGGAGCTCAAAGAGCACGAACGCGCCGAGCGACGCGATGACGCCGCACATCCAGTACACGATCGTGCCAAACACGACGCTCTCGACAAGCGTGAGCGGGACCTGGCTCGCCGACACAGACAGCACGAAGGACGACGCGTGGAAGAAGTTGGCGCGGCGCTGCTTGTAGAAGACGTCGCGCGGCAAAGTAGATCGGGAGCATTGGCGACTGCGTGAGCGCGAGGTAGAGGGCCGAGAAGAAGTGGATGCCCATGACCACGTGGACGTCTTCAAAGTCAAACTGGTAGAACGTGCTGGCGTAGAGCAGCCCCACGATCACGGCCATGACCAGCTTGATGCGCAAGAACGCCTTGTTGCGCACCGTCACGAGCAGCTGCCGGTGCATGAGCGTCCACGTGCTCGCCCAGAACGACTGATGAAACTCAGGCACAGTTGCAAAGTGCGTCGCGGCGTCGCACTCGAGCACAGCGTCGACCGGCGCGTGTACTGCTGCGAGCATGCGCCCGTGCGTCTTAGAGCGTGGCACAGTGCGTGACCGTCATTCAGGACGAGCACGTCGTCAAAGAGCTCGAAGACCTCAGGCGACGGCTGCAGCAGCGCGGCGACGATCGTCTTGCGGAACTGCTTCGCCGCGCTGCGCTGCGTCTTGGTGATGTCGAACGTCGCGGCGCTGTCGAGACCCGTGCTGACCTCGTCGAGGAACGCGGCGTACTTCATGCCAAAGTCCATCTCGCCGAGCATCACGCGCTTGCGCTCGCCGCCAGAGACGCCGCGAAGCATGGCGTCACCGACGACCGTGTCTTGGCACTCGGCCAGTCCAAGTTGTTTGAGTACGAGCTCAGGGCCGTGCTTGAACATCGCGCGCGCTGCTTCGATGGCGTCGCAGCTCTCTTGCTTATTGCCCTTTGCCAGCTGCTGCTCGATGCGCGCAGGGAGCTCGCCGCCGCCGCAGCATTCGTGCGCAAACTCGAGCGTCTCCTTGACCGTGAGCATCGAGAAATGCGTGTCTGTCTGCGTCACGTACGCGCTCAGCTGCGGCAAGCGACTGGCGAGCGTCTCGCGCGGAACGCCGTTGTACGAGATGGCGCCCACGAGCGCGACGTTCTTGTCCATCTGGAAGCGACCGCTGAGCACCTTCATGAGTGCGAACTTGCCGGACCCCGGCTGTCCAAGAATGAGCGTGAGCGAGCCATGCTTGATGACCCCGCTGAGGTTGCGCAAGATGGTATGCGCACCACGGCGCGCGTGCGTCCAGCGCAACCGTAGTGCTTCTGGACAAAGCCGGCGATCGTCGGCAGCGCTCGCTCGCTTGTCGGCCTGCGCGTCGGCTTTGATATCCACACCGAGCGAGAGGATGCGAAAGCGGATCTCCATCTGCGGCAGCAGCGAGCCCATCGCGACCTCCATCTTGATCGCCACGTGTTCGTGGAGCGCGTCGGCGCCTCGAGCCGGCATCTCGTCTGCAGATGCGCAGCTGATCATCGCTGCTGAAGACGTTGCGAGCTCGAACGACGTGATGGCGGGGTCAGAGACTCGAGAGGGTCGCCGATGTGGTCGAGGCGACGAGAGTTGGCAAACGGCATCGACTTTGGCTGTTCAGAGTCATCGCTGGAGCAGTTGAATCGAGCGGTAGGGTCGAGTGCGCGAGGCTAGCAAAGCCACCGCGGGTGCTTGTGGAGTACTATCGCCAGAGGTCTTCTGACAGAGCGAGGGGCGCCAACGAGCTTGGAAGCCGATGAAGCCATGGCGCTGCCGAGTGATTTGATTCGGAACAACGCGGCGCGATACACGCGATCAAGTGCGCAACGCCGGCGTCTTCACGAAGCGCATCGACCGCTTGGTCGTCTGGACACGGTGCTGCGGATGGCTGAGAGATCCGTAGCTGCGATACGAGACGGAGACTTGTGAGACGCAAAGAAGGTCTCACGTGTTGAGGCGACGCGAGTGGCCAAATCATATCACCACGCTCTGTTTTGACCCATCGGCCATCACGCGCACCTCCTGGTGGCTGGCCGACGGCAGACCACGCCACCAGACGCTCTCGGGCACAACATCAAAGACGCCTCGACTCATGCGCGCCCAAAAGCCATCGCTGATCTGTTCCCGACCTGACGCTGTCGCCGTCCCGTGATGTTTGTTGCGATTGCGTTCGTACGGAGCAACGACCGCGCCGCCATGCTGAGAGTCAGCGAGAACTAGGCATCACCGTCACCGTTCGAGCTTCGCGGCGATCGCGTTCGCCAAGTACGAGCTCGGGACGTCTGGATGCCACGAAAAGAGCTCGTAGAACCGCGTGACGTTGGCGACCACTGGCGCGCGCAGCATGCGGTCGTACAGCTCCGGCGAACGATGCACCTCGATCACACGCAGCGCACACGCTCGGAGCGTTGCAAAGCGGCCGCAGTCGATGAAGCTCTTGGCGTTGAACACCTGCGCGACCGAGTCCGAGTGGCCCAAGTACACGGGCACGCTCCCGGCCAAGAACGCGTTCGTGAGCTTCTCCGTGATGTACCCAGCTCGCTGCTGCGCGTTCTCGAACGCGATCACGAACTTGTACTGCGCGTACGTCTCGACGGCGCGGTCGCTGTAGCGCGGATCGAGGCGACCCGAGGCGCGGTCGAGCTGCCGCGCACGGCCCGAGCCTTGGCAAATGCCGAGCGCGTCGACTGGCTCCATGGCGTTGAGCAGATCAAACATGTACTCTCGCTGCGGTCGGTCGCATCTCGCGTACATGTAGGCGCAGAACTTGCGGTCATAGAGTGGCAATGGTGGTTTGAGCTGCTGCTGACGAAGACGCTCGGTACTGCTCTCGAGCAGCAGCATCGGACTCAGACGCGCTTGCTCGCTGAACACCATGCTCGCCATCGGCACGTACACGTGCTTGCGTCTGTCGACGTCCGCGACGGTCGAGAGCAAGAGCACGTGGTCGTCGAGACCATCGACTGTCCACGGCTCGCCAGAGACCATGACGAGCGACGCCGTCTCGCCGTATCGGTCAGTGAGCGCCTGCATCGGCAGTTGGCACTCGACCACTCGGTTCTCACGGCACGAGCCGCAGTCGGGGATCGAAAACACGACGACGTCAGGCGACTGCGCGTCGTCCGACAGCGCACGCTGCTGCTGCTTCTCGTCTGCGAACGAGGTTTCGTCAATCACGCGCACTGGTTGCTGCGGATACGCCGCGACGAGCACACACTCGAGCAGGCTCTTGGACGCCGCAGCGCCGCTCGTGTACACGACCGTGATCGGCCGCGCGTGCTGGCCAACGAAGCGGAGGTTGTGCGTCCAGAGCGCGAGGTGCGCGCTTCCGATCGCATTCTCTTTGGTCGTCTCGGCCGCGACGCGCTCCACGTGCGCGCGCAGTTGCTCAGTCAGCGCCGCGCAAGCAAAGCCGCCGGGCAGGACGGCGTGCTTTGTCTGAAGACACAGCGCGTGCAGCGACGCGTCGTCCCAGAGCTCGGTCGACGGACTGTACGTGAAGCGCAGCGTCCGGAGCCCCGAGGCAATCGTGGTCGTCACGGCCGTCGTGTGTGTCGCGTGGTCGCGCTCGACGACGCTCTCGAACGCGACGCGCTGGGTCCCAGGCGAGCCCTGCGCGACGCGGCGCCACGTGTGTCGGTCAAAGTCACGGCAGAGCGGCGCGCCGGCGCGGACGTTGGCGTGGATGACGCGCATGGCGCTCGCCGAGAGGTCTGCGAGCGAGACCGCGTCCTCGACGCAGCCAAAGACGTCGAGGTTCTTGAACGCGCGCACGTGGCGCGGGTGCACTTGCATCGCCAGCATCCAGAGCGCGACGCTCACGTCGTCGAGGTGCGCGAGACCGTCAAGGCGATCGCGGTTGCGGCCGATGAACGCCAAACAGTCGCGCGAGAGCAGGAAGTGGTAGCCGTAGGCGAACGGCGGGAGCGCACGGAGTGGGTACTGCGCCACGGGGAGGTAGTTCTTGTGTCCGGGGTCACGCACGGGCGCGACCGAGATCGGCTCGCGCGCGACTGCACCGGCGTACACGCGCGCTCTTGGCCACGCCTCGCTCTCTATCAGCGCCACGAGGTCGTGCGTGCGCAAGTACACGTCGTCGTCTGTGATCATGACGTACGCTGCGGACGGGAACGCCGCGACGGCAAAGGCCATGAACGCCTTCACTTTGGCTGCGAGCGCGTAGTACGAGTCGTCGCAGTCAAGCTCGTGCGTGAGCAGGTCTCGGAACACGCGCTTCTCGGTCTCGATCGCCATTGTCAGTGCTTCGACGCTCGCGTTCATTGCGGTCGAGGCGAACGGCGAGAGCGCGGGGCGACATCCGAGGAAGACGACGCGCGTCGCGGGATGGAGCGCAGACGTGCTCGCCCACGACTCGCGAATGCTCTGACGCTGCGCAAAGCCAAAGACGGCGTCAGTCTTGACGCCAATGACGACGAACGGCGCGGTGTGTTCGTGTGCTGAGGGCGGCGCGTCGCTTGTTTGTGGCTTGTAAATGCGGTGGAGATCGCCACGTACGTCGATAGAGGCTTCTGTGATAGTGTCAGGCGGATGGGCGTCGTGGTCCTGCGGCTTGTTCTGGTTCTGTGCGCGAGCCCAAAGCACTAGGTCGTCGTGCTCAGGCGGCGGGAGCTGGTGCTTTTGCCGCTCACGCTCGAGCTGCTCGCGCCTGTAGACGTCGAATGCGCGCTCTGATAGCACCGTGAAGGACACTTGGTCTGACGCGCACAGGGCACGCGCGTGAGGTAGCAGGTCGCTCCAGTAGGTTGCAGATGCTTGTGACTGCTGCTGCTGCTGCTCATCACTGTCATCACTGCCATCAGTACTACCGACGCGGTTCGCATCGACGACCACGACACGGAGCACATGAGCACCAGGACGCAAGTCGTCGAGCGTGATCGTGACGCCGAGCAGTGCGTAGCAGCGCGTGGCGTTTGCTGCTGCGTGGTCGACCTCGACGCAGGCCCGTAAGCGCGCGTACCTCGGCGCGACGTGCTCGAGACTCGCGACTTGCGCGTCGAACTGGAGCACGAGCGGCGTCTTCACGACTGCGCCGTTCGTGGGGTACAGCACGTCGACTGCCGAGACCAATGCGTCGGCATCTTGATTGTCATGGCTGCTGCTTGAGTCGTGTGATGCGCGAGCTTGTGCTCCGTGACTGCGCAGAGCCGCGATCGACGTCACATCGGTCGGATGCACGAGCGACTGCTCGCCTCGCAACGCAGCAGTGTGTTGTATGGCGCGCAGTGCAACGAGGAGGAACAGCAGCAGCAGCCATCCCTGGGCAGCGAGCAAGCGCTGCTGTAACATCGATTGAGTCGCGTCGCGTGCGTGTCGAGATACCGAGTGCAGTCATGACGAGCACTTTGCTCCATGATCTGAGTGCGCATTTTGTGTCGAAAAGATCTGCCGAGCGCCTCAAAGCCACAGTTCTGGATAGTGAAATAAACAAGTTCAACCAACCAAACGAGTGTCGCTTCAACTCTCACATGACACACACTCTCCATACAAACTACTACTACTGCTGCTGACGCTGTCGCTGCTCGATCACGAGACGCAGGAACTCGCGCATGCGCAGACGCTCGCGTGCGATCGCACACGCCTCTGCAGCCAAGAGCTCGTCTGTGCTCGCGTATCGCGCCACGGCGCGCGCAACGTCCATGCTGTCGCCCACAACTGCTTGCTGCAGGAACCGCTCGCTATCAAGCTCAAGCGCTTGGTGCGCGCACAAGCTCTTGACAACTGCATGGCGCTGCCGCCGCACAGCCGCACACACGGCTGCGAACGCCGACTCGCCGCGCTTGAGGCGACTCTGGAGTCTTTCGACGAGCGCCAAGTGGCCATGCAGCGCCGCGATGCGTAATGCGTCGACCACGCTGGCTTCTGAGCGGTGCTCGAGCAGGAACAGCACGACGTCCGTGTGGCCGCCCATGGCCGCGCGCATCAGTGCCTCGGCCGTGCAGCCCTCGCTGCGGTGTGCGTGCAGGAACTGGACGACATCGAGGTGTCCGAGCGCCGCCGCCTGGTCGAACGCGCTCGGCGGACACTCGTGCGCGCACGTCGCGTGGCTGTTTGCGTGGAGGTACTCGACGATTGCCAGGTGGCCGTGCTCTGCTGCGAACGCGATCGCCCGCGGGTGGCAGTCGCCTGGGCAGCGCTCGTGGAGAAACCGCACGACGTCTGTGTGGCCGTGCGCAGCAGCGTCGCCGAGTCCAAGCATCGCGCTGCCATTGCCGCGAAAGTGCTCGTGGAGGTACTGAACGACGCCCAAGTGGCCGCTGGACGCCGCGACGTTGAGCGCAAGCGGCTCCGGCGCAGACGCGACGTATGCTACACGCTCGACGAGGAACTGCGCGACTGCGGCGCGGCCGTCGGCAGCTGCGACCATGAGCGCAAAGTCGAGCGTCCGCTTCTTCTCGTGCGTCGCGATGTGCTCGAGAATGGCGATGTGGCCAGCGGACGCAGCACGACTCGCGCCTTCGCGGCTGCAACGCTTCGCACTGTGTTCATACAGGTACTGTAGCACACTCAAGCGATTGTGCTGCGCGGCGACGTCCATGGCTGTGCGCGTGATCGTGCGTCCGTGGATGTGGAGCCACTCGACTGTGCGGAGATCGCCGCGTTGGACGTGCAGGACCAAGGACTTGTGTGAGAGCGCGTAGTAGTTTGAGCGAGGCAAATGCGCCACGAGCCAGTCGAGCATGTGTGGGTCCGGATCGTCCCGCATCAGTGCAATCGCCATGAGGTTCGGCTCCCAGACGACCTGGTGGTCATCGTTCACGCCGCTGCTATCGTCACACTCAGTGCTGCCATTGCTGCTTTTGCTTCCGTGCGTGAGCTGCACAATGCGCTCGAGCATGCGAACGCTGTTGCATGCGGCTGCGCACCGCATGGCTTTCGCGAAGCGCAGCTTGGCGTCGCGTCGGAACTGCGCGTGCGTGGCCAAGCGATGGAGCGTGTCAAGCATCGCAGTGTCGTCTTCTGCGATCGCGAGGTGCACGAGCGCGCCGCGTCGCGAGAGGCAACCGACAGCCTGTGCTGCTGCGGGTGTGATTCTGTGCTTGACATACGCGAGTGTGTCGTCGCAAGTGGCTCTGTGCAAGCGGAGGAAGTCGACGACTGCGCGCGGATAGCCAGTCATGCAGGCAGTGACGGCGTCCCAGAGCATGCGGTTCGCGAGCACGACGACGCCAGCGTGCGCTTGTGGAGGAGTAGAAGTAGAAGAAGGGCTGCCGGGCGTCATGGCTTGTGAGCGTTGGGCAGCAGAGTGCGCAGGTCGATGATGGCGATGACGAAGACAACGACGACGAAGAAGAGTCGCCGATGAAGGAGGCGAGATCGAGCACTTGATGCTTCTTGTTGTTTGTTGCTTGATGGACATGTCGTCTGAGTCAAAGTGTTGCGTACTGTAGCAGACACATTAGGTACGAGCAGGACAAACAAGCAAGGACTCGCGCTCAAGAGAGCTCCTAACACCTCTGACCACACGTGCGCACTCGACTCGCGTACTTGCGAGTCGCCTGTGAGCACTGGAGCGCCATGAAGCACTCGACCCACTAAGTGATCGCATAGATCAGTGTTGGTTGTCCAGCATCACAAAGAGTGTACTAGTACGTTGGAAGTACCAAGTGCGACCTCATGGACTGAAGGCACGAGCAACGCCAGCGACGTCCTGCACCACGTACTCGTGAGAGTGAGGCTCGTGTCATCTGACGACGGATCGTACAAGAGGCTTTGCAAGACACCAGTCTCACTTGTCCTAGCACTTCTCGTGTCAGAGAGTACGTTTGGACTGTCAGAGTCGTCAGGACTCACAACCAACGATGTCTGTGCGATGTTGCCTTGGACTCGCTTCATCGCTTCGACGAACGACAACTGCGACTCGCACTGCTGCTCTTGCTGCTACTCTTGATCGATCACATACGTGAAGGTGCCGTCGGTGTCCCGACTGCTCTGTGCGCTTTGTATCACATCAGACTCTGTCATCGTGTGGACTGACAAGTGGCTCTGTCCAGCAGCGCCACGAGCGCTACATCATCTCGAGTCGCAGCCCATGCGCGCATCGCCGACAACACCGTCGCTGTTCTCAATACACTCGTTCACCATGAGGAACGCGGCGACGTTGAGGTGTCTGCGCTTGACAGCAAACCTCAGCGCATCGGGCGAACAGCCTTCGCTCCGGTGCGCGTGCAAGAACGCGAGGATGTCTACGTGGCCTCGCTGAGCTGCGACGTCCATTGCGCGCACCGTGCAGCCTTTGGCATCTGCAGCGCCACTGTGATGCAAGAACATGACCATGTCGAGCTGACCGTCGGCTGCAGCTTGGTCCATCGCAGACGACGCGACGCTGTAGCCATACGCTGCGTGGAGGAACTGCACGACGTCCAAGTGGCCGTGCTTTGCTGCAAAGTCGCTCGCTCGCGGCACGTACAGCAGTGGCTTGCCGTCATTGCCACTGAGGCTTTGGTAGCGCTCTACGAGGCGCTGCACGAGCGCCAGGTGGCCGCTCGCTGCGGCTGCGTAGACTGCGCTTTGGACCGCGTCGCGGCGACTCCCAACGCTCGTGCGCTTGCGCACAATCAGCTCCACGACATCTGCAAAGCCGCGACTCGCAGCGTCCTACAGTGCGTCGCGTCCGCACTGGAGCTTGCTGTGTGCGTACAGGTGTGCGAACACGGTCACGTGGCCGCGCGCTGCAGCGGCGTCCAATGCGTCTCGCGTGATACGGCACCCGCGCTCGCATAACCAACGCACGAGCGCCAGTGCACCGTCCTCTGTTCTTGCGTGTGCAATGGCGTGTTGCATCGCGTTGTGGTACGGCGCGACTGCTACGTTGTGGTCGTGGAGCCACTCGAGCACGCGGAGGTCTGGAGCGATAGCGAGCGCGAGATGCGCCAAGTACGGCTCGCGTCGCCACTCTGACGTGTCACTGTGTACGCGAAGGGCTTCGATGCACTCGAGCATGTCGACGCGTCGGAGCAGCACTGCGCACCGCATGACGCGGTCGAAGCTCAGCTGTGCGTTGCGCTTGTGCGCTGCCTCACAGTGCAAACGATACAGACGCGTGAGCATGGCTGCGTCGTTTGCAAGAATCGCGAGGTGTGGGAGCACGCCGTGTGATGTGAGCGAGCCGTGGAGCAGCCGGCGCACGTATGGATGGCGTTCTGTGACCTGCTCGAGCGCAGTCGTGTCGCCGATCGTGCGCAGCGCGAGCACAGCGAACGGGACGCCGAGCATGCAGTCCGTGATGCGCTGCCAGAGCGACTCGTTCGTCAGCACTGCGATGCCTGCATGTGAGCTGGTGTCTTGATGCAAGGGAAGCGCAGACATGTTGCTACTGCTGCTGTTGTTGCTACTGCTGCTGTTGTTGCTACTGCTGTTGCTGTTGGTGTTGTGATTCATTGCCGATGCAAATGTTGTGTCGATGTTGCATGAATGTGCCGAGGTGATGCGCAAATGCAACACAATGTCAATAATGGGTATTGCAAACGGTGTTGCTTTTGAATTGCTATTGAATTGATGATAATATTGCAATGCGATTGACGGAAAGGTCGTAAAACCATACAAATTGTGCATAACATATCACGATAATGGCTATTGGTATTGAATCGCAATGCAAGTATGGATTAATACTATTCAATCACGCATTTGGTTTCTAATGCGGTGTGCAAGTGTCAATAAACATCATTGCGATTGGATTGCTATTAAACTGCAACACCAAGTATTGTTGTACCATACGTTGAAAGAACACAATACTATGTGGGTCACACCACCCCTCAATGATCACGAAGCGACGCGACCAAAACAATTGGGTTACCACTCACAAAGGACACGCACAAACAAATTGTGTTGCCACTCACAAAGGACACGCACAAACAAATTGGGTTGCCACTCACAATGCACAACCAGCACAAGATATCGAGCATCGCTGTGCTCCAGTACACAATACTTTGAAGTACACAATTTCGTGTGGGTCACACCACACAAATATTGCCGCGACCAGTTTGCTATCGAATATTGTCATGTGGTCCACGCCGGATCACGAAGCGACGTGACCATAAAGATATGCCACTCACAAAGCACGTCTGCACAAGACAACCAGCACATCAGCACAAACACGACGACGACAGCGACGACCAACGCTATCGCAACACCATCTCGCTGCTTGCACCTCGCTAGCGCACTCTATTCTGCTCAACAACCACATCACCATTACTATGACGCTGCTCGTGTCGCTGCTGCAGCTCTCGGGACTGCTCGGCTTCACGTGGTGGCTCTTGGGCCACTACCGCGACCCGCACGTGTCGTCGTCCGTGCTCTCAGCCGTGTACTTGAGCTGGACGCTTGGCTTCCTCGGTCTCCTGCTGCTGCCTGTCGACCTCGCGCAGAACGGCTTCTCTGTTCTTGCAGACGCTGATATCGCGACTGCTGCCGAGGCAATGGCCGTCGTGGTCGCTGGAGACGTCTCTGCGCTGTCTCTAGTACCAGTCGCACGCAACATCACGACAGACGATGTTGGCGCTGTTGGTGCCGACGCTTTAGCTGCTGCTGGCATTGACGCTCCATTGAGAGCTGCTGCAGTATTCGCCGCGACGGCTGCGAGCGACGACCGCACACGACTGCTCTGGGCGTGGCAAGCGCTCTACTGGCTCACGTTTGTCCTGAGCTGGGTCGCACTGCCGTTCCTCGCCGAGTTCCACCAGAACGGCGAGTTCCTGCTCGACAAGCGCGTCGTGAGCTCACTCAAGCGTCTCGTGCTGCACTGGTCCATTCTCGCGGCAGTAGCTGGCGCTGTCGTCGTGTACTTGGTCTTTGTCGGCCACCTGTCGCTGTTTGGACTCGTCGGACTCGCAATGGCAGCAAGCAACACGTACGGACTGCTCTGGCTCGTCGCGCTGCTCGGCTACGGACTCGTGGACATCCCTCGACACTTTTGGACGCTGCGGTTCCCAGTGATGCGTCTCCAAGCCCTGCACTTCCGGGCCGTGCAAGTCTATGACGAGCGCATGGAGGCGATCTTTGAGCTCGAAGACGTCAGCGGCGCTGTGCACGACTGCTACGAGCGCATGCTGCACGCAGAAGGCGTGGCGATCATCCTTACGAGCGACATGCAGTTCGTCAAGACGTGCCTCTCGCAAGTGAAGGACCTCGTTGACAGCGACGTGCCTCCACGGCGACAATCACACACCAAATCCAGCACCGCCAGTAGCAGCAGCAGCAGCTCGAGAACAGCGCCGTGGAAGCAGTACGCGCGCGACCAGCGTGCAACTGGTCGCCGCGCAATGACAGTCACTGGCTCGCCGTTCACGTCGTCGATGCGAACGCCAACCATGACAGAAGTCGTCGAGCTCCACCGCCGTGTCCTGATCGCAAAAGCCGAGCGCCGGCGGTCCGAGCAAGCGTGGGTCGCGCTTTGTATCCAAGCCGAGCAGCTCCAGGACCGCATCACGCAGCGCGAGCTCCAATCAGCGAGTCTCTACCCAAATACGTCGATGCTCAACGACGTGCGCAACGCAGTGCTTGCTGTCAACCACGAGCTCCGACACCTCGCGCTCGAGCCCATCGCCGTCTCGTGCGCGTGCATCACTGGCGTCGTGTCGCTGTGCATCTTGTGGAGCGAGCTCACGATGGGTCTCTCGAGTGCCTCGCTCTCGCTCTTTCGCGCATTCGCGCGCGCCTGGGGACCGAACGCATTCGAGCTCGTCGCCTTCGCAGCGCTGCTCTACATGGTCGTGTGTGCGTACTCGAGTCTGTTCAAGCTCCGCGCGTGGGGCAAGTTTGCGCTCCAGGCGCACGCGAGCTCGACCGAGCAGTGCCTCCTCCAAACATCGATCCACCAGTGCCGCCTCCAGTTCGCGCTCGGGTACAACTTCCTCTTGCTGCTCAACGACCGCGCGCTCACAGACCGCACAGCGTTCGCCGCGCTCTTTGAGCACATGCAGATCGTGCACGTCTTCGGCCGCGGCTTTGCTGTCTACGCGCCGCTCATGCTCGTGCTGCTCGTTGCGTTCACGCTCACGAACGGCTACGCGCACGTGATGAAGCGCGTGGGTATCGAGCAGTACGAGCAAGTGCTGCTCGACCACCCCGCGCACGAAGCGCAGGTCGCAAAAGGCGCAGCGCTCGTCGAGCAAGGGCTCGAGCGGTACCGAGCAGTCGTTCGCCGCCGAAAAGCTGGTAGCGCGGCGCCCCGGAGCTACGGCTTTGCGACAACGAGCGCTGGTGCACAGGCGCTGCTCGACGGCGACACGAGCGACGACGCGAGCGAGTTCGGCGACATGGCGCGCCACGCTGTGTGAACATGCATCAATGCCATGGTGTAGCGAATGTACGACTGTAAGAGTGTCAAGATGTTCATCTGCGTACTCATTCTTGCTGGCAGTAGTGTCTTCTCTTGGCTGTGGCTACTGAAGCACCACAGTGCGCTCGCTCTGTGTGTGCGCAAGCGGCATCGCCTGGATCGCTCGGTCGAGAACGCGAACTGTGCGTTCGTGACCAAGCACTAGCGCTTGGTCCTTGGCGTGGAGCAGCTCGCTTCGGGTTGCAAACGGACACAGCGCTTGGACGATCCAGCTCGCGTTGTCGGCCACTGCTCGATGCAAGAACTGCGTCGCGTTGTGGGCTTGATGCGCACACAGGTACGCAACGACGTCCTTCTTCCACTTCTGCGCTGCAGCCGCCACTGCAGCATACAACGAGCGCTCATGAGAAACCTTTGTGCACAGTACCTTGACGATCTCGAGGTGTCCCTGTGCGGCGGCTGCGACAAACACCGACGCTGCGTGATCGAGCGACAGGAGGTGGTGATCGGACAAGAACTGCGCGACTGCGACGTGGCCGTTGGCAGCTGCGGCCTTGAACGCAGCGGCAGTGCAGCCTTCTGTCCGATGTGTGTGCAGGAACTCGAGCACGTCCACGTGTCCGTACATCGCTGCGCCGTCCATCGCTCGTGTCGTGCAGCCTTCAGTGCGATGTTCATGCAAAAAGCGAACGACGTCCAACTGTCCGCGCGTCGCCGCGCCATCCATCGCGCGTGCCGTACAGCCTTCAGTGCGGTGTGCATGCAGGAACTGAACGACAGCGAGGTGGCCGCTCGAAGCAGCGAGGTCCATCGCTCGGGACGTACACAGACTCGCTGGTTGCGAGTGCAAGAACGCGACGACGTCGAGGTGTCCGCACTGCGCCGCTTCGTCCATCGCGCGTGGCGTGGTCGGGTAGAACCCGCGCGCGGCGAAGAACTGCACGATCGCCAAGTGTCCGTTTGACGCTGCAGCGATGATCGCATGTTGCCACGAGTCAGAGACCTCAGCTTCGTCGTCGTCGTCATCGCCGATGGTGCGGTTGGCCAAGCGGTCGTCTACGACAAACGCGATAATGTCCAGCAAGCCACGGTCAGCAGCGCGATACGTGGTAGTCGGGCGGTAGTGGCTGTGGCGATACAGGTACTGCAATACTGCAAGGTGTCCCCGCATCGTTGCGGTGTCGATTGCAGACTGCGTGATGCTGCAGCCGTGCTCGTGCAGCCACTGAACGACCACAAGGTCGCCCTTGGCTGCGAAGTCCTGAATGTCGTACGGGTACAGCGCGCGCATTGATGGCGGAACGTGGACGCAGAGCCACTCGAGCATGCGCTTGTCGACGCCGTTGGCGCTGTCGTATAGAGCTGTGCGCATCAAACCGGGTTCCCACTGCTGATCAAACGTGGGAGCTCGTAGTTTGGCGACATACGCGAGCGCCTCGATCTGTCCGAACGCAGCAGCGCAGCGCATTGTGTTTGCAAAGCTGAGACGCGAGTCGAGTCGGTGCTGTGGCTGCTGCGCAAGCGTCCAGAGGCGCTCGAGCATGCTCAGATCGTTCATGACGATCGCAAGATGCGGTAAGACGCCACCCCGCGGAGACAAACTGCTGCGGTTCGCGTGTGCGAGGAAGTGCTGGTGCGCCGACATGGCTTCGTCGTGGCGCAGTGGCTGCGTCGTCGCGTCTCGACAGAAGCGAACGACTGCGAGCGGGAAGCCATCCATGCAGTCGGTGATCGCATGCCACAGCACCGCGTTGCTCAGGACGGCGAGACCAGCATGTGCGTCCATTGCTCCTGCGTTCGCTCTCTTGCTTCTTGCTTCCTCTTCGTCTTGCGCTGTGCTTGCTCGATGTCTTCGTCTTGCGTTGTGCTTGCTCGAAGTGATTGGGGCGAGTGGGTTCACTTTGACCAGCAAAAAGGCGAGGTGTCAAACCAACAATTTGAGTACCAAGAGCACAAGTATCAAGTATTTTGAGTATCAAGAGTACCAAGCACTAGATCACTACTCGACCAAGAGCTACCCTACCAAGAGCAGCCACGAGCTACCAAGAGCTACCAAGCGAAGACCTCCTCGGCCTCGATGAGAGCTCTGGACGAGAGCTCCAGACAAAAAGGCAACAAAGAGCACGACACTCGAGTCGAGAATGAGTGTCGTGATGCATCAACATGTTGACGAGAGCACACTCGAGTTGTGGTAGAGACCGTCCATCGAAGGTTCGCCACGGCATGACAGCGGTCCCGACATTCGACGACGTCGTGGCTCGAAGATCGCTCGCCACTCACGTCTGCTCGAGGCTACGAGCGCCGAATGGTCGACCATCGCATGCCAGAGGCGCTCATTTCACAAGTTGCGAGCAACGCTTCGGTCGCCAAGACTCTTCAGCCCAGATGTCCAGCACTGCGTCGCACCGCAAGCCTGTTCGCGTCGAGCCACCAGCGCTGCCAGCGCCACGCTCACTCGAGCTCGACGGACGAGCGATCATCAAGTACATTGAGCTCACGCCGCCGAGCTTTGCGCCACAGACGACACCGACGGTCGTGCTCATTCACGGCTCGCCAGGCACGTACAACGACTTTCGGTACCTCATTCCGCAGCTCCAGCCGCACGCCCGCATCATCGCGATCACGCTGCCGGGCTTTGGCGACTCGGAGGTTGTCGACACGCACAAGCCGTACGACCACGTCATGCCGCTCGGCGGCGCCAAGCTCGCGCTCGAAGCGCTCGAGCAGCTCTGCAAAGACGACGAGCACGTCTTCCTCGTCGGCCACTCGTTCGGCGGTCACACTGTGATCAACATCACTGCGCTCAATGAAGAGCTCAAAGCGCAAGAAGACCGAGCTTGCAAGCTCCGGCTGCGAGGCATTGTGCTCTTGGCGTCGATCGGAGACCGCATGCCTGACTCACAGTGGCCGATCGGGAGCGTTGTGCTCTCGACGTTGATCCAGTCTGAGCTACCGATTCTCTCACCAATTGCGAGCTACATGGCGCGGCGTGTGTACACTGATCTACTCAAGTTCCCCGACACAGCACCGACGTTTCACTACGCCTCCGGTATGGTTCGGAGCGCATCGACCGACTTTGACGTCGTGAAGGACCACATCCAGAAGATCGCGCACGTCCCTGCGTTCGTCGCGTGGGCGAAGAACGACTTTCACCAGACCGACGACGTGTTCGAGGCACTAAGCCGAGCGTGTCACCCAGGACCGCGCTTTGCGTTCGACAAGGGCGGTCACAACATCCAGAAGACCCAAGTCGACGTGCTCGCACCGGAGCTCACGCGCTGGACGCGCGATGTCATCTCGACTGTCAAAGTGCAGGCGTAGGACACGTAGCGAGAGCTTTCGGTCTATGGATGAACGCAATGTGTTGGTGTCAAAGCCATTGAGCTCGTCGAGACCTTCGTGTTGGTAGGTCCTCTTGTCTGTTTGATGACTTTGTATCGTCAACAGTCTTTGATGTACCTCATTTATATCACTATCATATCAAACAATGATATTCACTGTTTCCCACCTCGAGAACTCGATCGCTGCGTCCATGAGCACTGCGAGCTCGCCAACGCGGCGCTCGCGTCCACCGCCACCAGCTCTCCCACCGCAACAATCGCTCGAGATCCCAGGCACGGCGATCATCAAGTACATTGACGTCCAGCCGCCGAGCTACGCACCGTCGACGACGCCGACGATCGCGCTCATCCACGGCTCGCCCGGCAGCTACAAGGACTTTCGGTACTTGGTGCCGCTCTTGCAGCCGCATGCGCGCGTCGTGGCGCTCAACTTACCGGGCTTTGACGACTCGGTCGTGACAGACGACGCGAACCGCTTTGAGCACGTGACAGCGCTCGGGTCGGCGCGCCTTGCGTACGACGCGCTTGTGCAGATCTGCCGCGGCGCGCAGCACGTCTTCCTCGTCGGCCACTCGTTTGGCGGACACACGACGATTAACGTCGCGTACATGAACCTTCGTCGCCAGCAGCTGCCGCTCCGAGGCATTGCGCTGCTCTCGTCCGCTGGGACGCGGCCGCAAGGCACGTCTCGTCCGATCTCGATGAACACTGTGGCGATGATGATCCGGTCCAAGCTCCCGCTCGTCTCACGCGCTGGTCAGGCGCTCGCGCACTCAATGTACACGAGCGCCGGGTTCAAAGACGACATGCCACGGCAGCACTTTGCATCGGCGATGGTCCGGTGCATGACGACCGACTACGCGCGCATTGGCGCGCACTGCCGCGCGATCGCCCACGTACCGGCGTTTGTCGCTTGGACGCGCGACGACCACTTGATTGAAGAAGAGATCTTTGTCGACATGAGCGACGCTGTGGGTCCAGGTCCGCGCTTTGGCTTCGACAAGGGCTCGCACTTTGTCCAGCGCACGAAGGCGACGGTGCTCGGCCCTGCGCTCGTGCGCTGGTTCGCCGAGGTTGTGGCAGGCGCCAGCGATCGTAGCGATGCCGCTATACGCCACGATGCAGTCGAGCAGGTCTCCGCGCGTGCGAAGCTCTAAGGACGCAGTGATCAAGGCAGAGACTCGCCGTGCAGCGTGCACCGCGCAATGTCCTGGTTAATGTCCTGGTTAATCGCTGGTGTCGGCGTCGTTTGGGGACTTTTGGCGGATGACTGCTCTATTTATTCATACAAATTTCAATATACTATGTCGAGCGCATCGATATTTCGCGGGAGAGAGCCACTTGGTTGTCGTGAGAAGCAAAGCGACACTACAAGAGCAGCATGTGCAGCAGGCGCAGGCGATGACCAGCGGCGGCCATTCGCGCGCACAGCTTCTTCTGCAGACGACTCGCAGGAGCAACAAGACACAGGCATGAGCTACGCAGCACGCGCAGACGCGTACACTCACGGCGTCGCAGGCGGTAGCAGCGGGAGCTTCCAAGGCGGCGCCTGCGACGAGAGCTACTACATGCACGCGAGCAGCGACGACTACGAGCGCTTTGGCTCGCACAAGCAGCCGCGACGCAAGCGCATCAAGCGCTTCGTGCCACTTCTCGCCTGTACGTCTAGCTGCGTGTGTTTCCATGTCAATTGTCTATGAGTGTGGACGTACTGATCGCGTGTGGTGTGTCGCTATCTCGTTCGTTGCCAGTGCTCGTGCTCGGTGCGATCATCACAGCAGTCGCTGTGACGGTGAAAGCCGGTCGCAAGAGCTCCGACGCGTCTTCTGACCCGAGCACTGCAGCGTCGACGCCAGCGAGCGGGGCAACGTCTGCGAGCAAGACGAGCGGCACGAGCAACAGCAGCGCAGCGACAGCCACTGGCGGCACGCGACCGTCGTCGT
Organism: Pythium guiyangense; assembly: GCA_003730235.1. Taxonomy (NCBI): domain Eukaryota; phylum Oomycota; class Peronosporomycetes; order Pythiales; family Pythiaceae; genus Pythium; species Pythium guiyangense. Next base: position 990,625 of record QXDM01000030.1, read on the forward strand.
GCCCAACGATCTCACCGTCTGAGCGCACAGTCGTGTTCTGGCAGAGCGAAGTCGAAGGCTGCGAGAAGATCCCCGTTGGTGTCACGCACATCGTCTGGGGCTTTGCGCTCGTGGCCGACGGTGTCGTCGTCCCGACGTTCCAGAACAGCGACGCGTACATCAAGAGCTGCGTCAAGTCGCTGCGGAGGTTTGTCCGCTTTCTATTCGCACCTAGTGCATTCTCTCTATTCGTGGCTCTTTTACTGATACTTGGCTATTGGCATCATGGTCGAGCAGCAAGTGCATATCGTCGCTCGGGAGCATCGGCGGCTCGACGAACAACAAGAACCTCTCGGCTGTCGTCGACGCCGCGGCATTTGCAGCGTCGGCCGTGGCGCTCGTGAAGAAGTTTGACTTTGACGGCATTGATGTCGATGACGAGACGGTCGGCGCCGAGTTCAGTGCGCCGCGTGTCGTGTCGCTGCTCCAAGCCACGAGCGCTGCGCTGCGCAAGCTCGACTCGGCGCTCGTGCTCACGTACGACGCGTACTTTAACGAAGGCGAGCCGTCGTACTGCACGAACCCGGCGGTGGCGTCGTACGCGCGGTGCTTCCCGACAGCGATCCTTCCGCACGTCGACTGGATCAACATCATGGCGTACAATGTGAATCAGGACCCGGTCGCTGCTGCCACGGTGTATGAGAAAGCGCTCACGACGACGTTTGCGTCCTGGCGCACGCAGCTCAAGGGCGACTTCTCGAAAGCCACGGTCGGCATCTGCTCGCCCAAGTCGTGCGCGTACGGTCCGGGCCCAAGCGCCAACGTCGTGGCGCAGTGGAATGCGTTCGCGCGGCAGAGCGGCCACGGCGGCATGATGGTCTACGCCGCGTCGAGCGAAGCGGCTGAGGACTTCCCGACGACACGGAGCGTCGTTGACGCCGCGTAGTGCGCGAGCGTCGCCGTTTAGGATCTTCGTCAATCGCCTTGTGTTGTTGCGTTGTTGATGAGAGGAGGAGGCGCTTGCGTTGGTCGGTGTTGCGTATGAGAGAGGCGCTCTACTCGCCACCAGATGACCGCGTGCTCGACCAGCCCGACACGACGCTCGGCTGCACCGACTGCTCTGTGATGTCCATGTCGGCGCTGTCGATCGACGGACTCGCCGACCCAATGGCGGCGTCTCTCACGCGCCGTGTCTTGCGGTCAATGAAGAGGTCGAGTGCAACGGCGATGAGCACGGCGCCCGAGAGCACGATGAGGTTGATCAGCGCCATGTACTGCCGCTCCTCAAACACGATCCACGCCGTGACGAGGTCGCTCTGGATCGGACGGCACCACTCGCTCTGGTGCGCCACTTTGTCAAACGGCACGCACGGAATCGTGAGCGACGGCCGCACTGGACACTGACCGAGCTGTACCTCGTTCTCGCTCGTGTCGATCGTGTAGAGCACGCTCGCGTTCACGATGCGGCGGGACACGCGCATGCCAGGGACAGTGTCGCGGCTCGCGCTGCTGAGGTTCCCGAGCGCCCAGATCGACGAGTCGTCTCGACTCACGACTGCTGTCGTGTCGCCTGCAGCACAGAGACTCACGGGCTCGAGCTGCTCGATGTCGCACGTCCGCGGCGACCGGAGCGAGTAGAGCGTGGCGTTGTTCGTCGTGTTGTACACAGAGCAGTCGTCCCAGCCGCAGCCCGTCGACAAGTAGTACGCAGGGTTGAGCGCAATGTCGGCCATGCGGAGTCCGCACTTGACGTGGATCGCCACAAGCTGGAGCTTGCCGTGGATGTCGAGCGTGAGCGCGTAGCCAGTGTCCCAGAGCAGCGCGCGCTGTAGCAAGCCCGAGAGGTCGTGGAACGAGATCTGGAACGGCACCAAGCGCGCGAGGATCTCCGCTGGCACGTCAGCCTCGAGCTTGAGCGACAGGCTCCCGCCGTGCGTATGGAGGCGAAAGTAGTGCCGCGCGAGGTCCGCCGACATGACGCTATGGTCCTCGTTCGCTGCTGCTGGCGTCAGGAGCGCGTTGAAGACGTCGTTCGTGTCGATCGCCGGACCGGCGTTGATCCCCGACTCGGTGAGCGCGCTGTAGATGAGGCTCGATGGGTAGTGCGTCGGTGGTTTGGCGCGCAAGCTGCTGGCAAAGTCGCTAAGCCAGTGACTGAGCTCTGGCTCGCTCCGCGGGTGGCACCACTGTGGCGTTCGCCCATCAGAGGTCTCGACGAGCGAAAGACATGGGATCACGAGCGACTGTGGGCACGCCTGTGTGATGCCGCTGCGCGCTGCGCTGCGAGCCGTGCGGATCGAGAACAGACTTGTCTGCTCGTCTTGCGTCCCATTAGACGAAGACGCACTCTCGCCACTGGCTGTGTGATCGTTCTCAGACGCAGCATGTCGGTACAGCGAGAATGTTGGAACGCGTGCTTCGAGGTCCTCAGCACTCTCGTACGACCAGAGCGAGGCGTTCGCGAGCACTGGAGCGCTGCTGCTTGCCACCGCGCACTTGCTCGCACTCCGGAGCCTTGTGACATCGCAGCGTGAACTCGCAGATATGAACGAACTCCTCGATGGCGTCGAACATGTTGTGATTGCACACTGCGTCGCTGCGAACTCTTGCGGCTGAATCACGATCTCGGCCATCGATGTGCCGCACTGCGTCCAGACTTGCACGAGTTCTGGTAGTCGCGATGTGTCTCCGCCGGAGCTGCTGCTGTGACCGCCTTGAAAGACAAGTCCTGCGTCCCAGAGCACTGCGCGCTGGAGCAGACCTGGGAGTGCATCGAACGCAAGTCCATGCGGCGCCAAGCGACTGTGAATCGCTGTTGCTGCTGGTGTGGCGAACTCGGGAAGCTCGAGCACTGGCGTAACGACGCCGTCGAGGAACTGGCGATGGAAGAGCGCGACAAAGTCCGAGGATGCTACAGACAGTGCGTCCATGGTCCAAGTCGAACGAGCGTGAGAGGGGCTCGCTTCGTGATTGATGAACAAGCAGTAGTAAGCAAGCGCGATCAGAGCGAGACGAGTGAGTGCGTCAGCGCCGACACTACGGCTCGAGACGACGAACGGAGTGGCACTTGCTAAGTGCCATTCGTCACTGGAGGTATTTCAAGACACTCGTTTGAAACAAACTCGCTACGACTTCGTCCAGCTCCGTGGCTCTTGCATGACCATGGGCACGCAGGAGGCTTAGATAGCGACAACCAACTCGCAGAGACGGGAGCAATCAAGTGCATCATGGAGCGCTACGACACGAGTATGTACGTCGAGCGAGCGAGCGTCCAAGTGAGATGTCTGCAGTCTGTGAGTCGAGACAGGAGGGACATTCAGTTGAAGAAAGTATGCGGTCTTGTATTTGGCTGGTATACTGTGCTCAGCTCGAGTGTTCTTCGCAGAAGCGAAACATCGACAAACCATGCACGAGCATCACGACGCGAATGCGCTCGGTGCGCGCGCGCGCGTCGTCGACGCGTTCCATCAGGACCCTGCGCGCTTCCGCCTCGACTTTACGCACGACCTCAAGACGAAGGAGCTGCGCTGGGTGCTCTTCACAGGTCTGTTCGTCTCTGTACTACGCGTTTGGCTGTCGTTGACGCCAGCAACATCGCCGTGTGATGCACTCGCACTCGCGTCTGTGCGTGTGTGTGCGCACTGACAGACACTGTGCTGCGACTCACATTACTACAACGTCCATCCATGTCTGCTTGTATGCTACACACACTCGTGATCACTAGCAACACGCCGCGGGTGCATCGGCAAGATCATCTTTACGCTCGAGAAGGACGCGAGCGCGCACGTCAAGTCGATCGTCGTGAACCCCGAGTGGCGCGGCTACGGCCTCGCGCGCATTCTCTACCACGCGTGTCTCTCGACGCTCCGAGAGCTCCACGTCACGTCGCTCCATCTCGAAGCAGAAGAAGACACGAAGCGCCACGGCAAGCTCGTGGGGCTCTACGAGACCTGGGGCTTTGCGCCCAAGACGGACGCGAAAGTCCTCTTTCTCTACAACGACACGCAGTGCTTCCGCAAAGTCCCGATGCACTTGTCCTTTGCCTCGCGCACGTTCTTCCCGATCCAGCCGAGCGCAGCCACGGCGCCGTGGTTCTGCATGCTCACGCTCCAGACTCCAGACGGCGCGTGCCTCGTTGCGTCCGAGGACGGCGCGATCGAAGCTGGCGACAACACGAGCGACCCAGCGTCGCGGTGGGAGACGCTCTTGGGCCCGAGCGGTGAGATCTACTTGCGCAGCGTCCACGGCAAGTTCCTGTGCGTCGAAGAGAGCGGCACGGTCCTCGCGAACCGGCAGCTCAACTCGACGTGGGAGACGTTCCAAGTCGTGCCGCACCAGCGTGCGGCGATCGCGAATGGCAAAGAGGATGACACGAGCGCTGGCATTGCGCTCCAGGACTTTCACGGGAGCTACTTGTGCATTGACGCCGAGGCAAAGCGCGTCGTTGCGTCGCGCGAGCCCGTGCCGTGGGACGGCGGCGACATCATGGCGCTCGTGTGCAACAACCCGAACGCCGCTCCGCTGTGTGTGAAGATCCTGCGCAAGTACGAGACGGCGGCGTTCGTGAAGCGCCAAGAGGCCACGTACGGCGACTTTCAGCACGCGTCGCTCTCGATCGCCGACGCGTGTGCGCTCGTGCAGCAGCTCAACGGCGACGCCGATGCGCGCGAGAGCTGGGTGCTGCGCTTCATGCTCGCGTCTGCAGAGGCTGTGCGCGAGGACGGCCACCCCGACTGGCTCCAGCTCGCGTTCTTCCTGTACGCACAATGTCGTCAAGTGGTGATGTGGCGATGTGGTGATGTGGCCACCACTGTGCTGCTATTGAGACGAACTGACGGACGAACGTGTGATGCAATGGACCGGTCACTAGACGCGCACTTGGGATGCTCTTCCTGTGCTGGACAGACGACGAGAACGCGGCGCTCCGGAGCATCTCGGCGCGCGAGTGGCTCTTGGAGACGTCGACGTGGGTCATTGGCGCGCCGATCCCCGAGACCGTCGGGTTCCCCGAGCTCCGTGACCTCAACAGCGACCACTGCAGCGCGAGCAAGATGAACAGTGATGACACAGTGACGGCGAGCGGCATAGACAGCGTGACGCTGCCGTGGACGCCAGACGAGTACCTCTTCCGCGTCCTCACACACAACAAGGCGACGCTGCCAGTCGAAGCGCTCCAGACCGTGCGCTTCTGGTCGCTCAAGACGTGGTACGTCCACGACAGCTACGACGAGCTCTGCGCGCCGCAGGACGCCGACACAAAGGACTGGCTCCAGTCGCTCGAGCCGTACGCAACAGTCTCGGACGCGGCGATCAAGCACGTCGACGTCGACGCACGCATGCCGTACTACCTCGGCTTGGCAAACAAGTACCTCCCACGCGTGCTCCAGTGGTGAGGACGTCGTCCGTCCTCTTGCATCTCGATGCGTGTAGTCGTTGCTCTGTGAGAAGAGGGAGGAGAAGAGAGCGACGGAGGACGCTAGTGTTCATGTATGACCAAGACCACCACCCAATGTACTTTGCCTGTTGCGTCTCTCGCTCTCTTGTCCAACACTCGGTGTCCTCACTCGCGCTGCTGCTGCTGGCGAGAGCGCGCGAGAAGCGTCACCGACGCATGGTCATCTCTGCTTGATGGTGGTGCGAGTGGCGACTCCGCCTCTTCTTCTCGCTCGTCCATACATCGGCTCCTGCGCTGCGCTGTCGCCGCTCGCGAACGCACGGGCGACGACGTGACTGACTTGGACGGCGATCGAGACCGACGACGCGGCGACGAACTAGCGCTACTGCGAGCAGTGCTCCGGCGCTTCGTAGGCGATCCGAGCATGCGCATGAGCTCGAGCTTGAGCTGCAGGCGCTTGGCGACCGACTTGTTCTTCGTCTTCTTGTGCGCGTCTACGAGCGCGCGCTTGGCGCTGTAGTCGACGAGCCACTTGACGACGTCGCGGACGTTTGCGTCTGATGGCGATGGGTACGACTGGTAGCCGCCGGCGATGCGCAGCGGCGGCGCGACACCAGGCTCTTTCACGTCCGTGAGCTTGCGATGGACAAAGCGCCACTGGAACCGAAGCTCGTCTCGGTCCGCGCGCACTTCTTCGTACTTGGTCTGGAGCTTCCATAGCGTCAGCTGCGTGCGTTCGAGCTCGTGCTGGAGCTGCGCGAGCTGCGCTTGCAAGAGCGTCTGCTGCTGCGAAGCGTGCTGCATCTGGCGCTGCGAGTCGCTCTCACGGTGTTGGACAACAGTGCGCGTCGCCTGTTCGGCTTCGACGAGACGCTCCTCGACGAGCTCGATCTGCCGCTTTGCCGCGCGCACGTCGGCTCCTGCGTCTGCGACTTGCGTCTGAAGCGCAGCGTTCGCGCGCTCGAGCGCTTGGATCTGGCTGTCGCGTTCGCCAAGTGCCTTGCGCACGCTATTGAGCTCGAGCTCGAGCGCAGCGATCGACTGGCGCTGGCGCGCAAGGAGCTCTTGCGATTCACTCTCGCGATGTTGCGCCGCAGCGCGCTCCTCTTGCGCTGTCTGGTAGTTACTCAGCACGCGCCGCAGTGTGCGCTGTCGCTGCGCAAGCTCCTGTGCGAGCTCGACATGCTGTGCAGAGCGGCACTGGCGACAGACGCGGACGTTCGTGTGTGCTGCTGTTCGAGCTGCGAGTGCGCTCAGGTCAGTGTCGAGGTCGCTCGTGTGCAGTGGCGAAGCCAGCGACTCGCGCTGGTTCGTTGCAGGACGGGTGCTTCGCTGGAGCTTGCGCTGCCGCCGCTGCGGCTTGTGCTTCGTACCCACGCGGTGGCTGGCAGTCGGTGTTGGTGAGACGCGATGGATCTTGATGTGCTGTGCACTGACGAGGTGGAGCACGCCACTCGTAGCCTCGAGCGCAAACTCGAGCGTGGCGTCGAGCACGCGCAGTCCAAAGAAGACGTGAAAGTGTGTCACGACGTCGCGGGCGAGCGCTTCAACACGGCGTTGCAGCGATTCCGTGACGACGGTGTCGTGACGAGAGGCAGACGAACAGTAGCGAGACGGTGCTCGCTCCCACAAGCGCGAGGCGAACGAGTAGCGACCGTCGCTTCGATTTGCGCTGCGCCACAACGCCGATGGCACCGACGTGTGCTTTAGTTCTCTACTGTCGTTGCCTTCATCGCCACCCTCGTCAGCGCTACAACTTGTCATGCTGAACGTCGATGCGTGCTGGAAGCGCACGACAGCGAACTGGTTGTCCTGAGGAGGCACGAACGCCTGGAGACAGAAGCTACCGCCGCCTGGAAACGCGCGAGGTACGTCCAAGCTCGGCTCCAGCGCGTTCATCGCGAGCTCACGTGCACAGAGCTCTCGTGTGAGTGCATCGAGTTCGTTTTCGTCGACGTACACTGGTTCGTTGCTGAGCTGCACTGCGACAACTTTGGTCTGCTGCTCGCGTGCGAGGTCCTGCAGATGCGCTTCGAGGCGCATGACGTTCGTCTCGAGAAAATCGCGGAGCGTGACGTGACACTTGGGCGGCTACGCCACAGCAGCAGGAGCACGAGTCAGTAGCGTGAGTGCGTCTCTCATCGTGCCACTCGTGCAGCAGTACGATGTAGCAAACCTGGTGATCGCGACTGAGCGTGCTCCCGGATGTGTAGATCCACGCTTCGAGCACGCCCTCTGCGTCAAAGAGACCAGTGTCTGGCACAGGCACATGGTGGAGTCCGTCGAGGTGGCCAAGCAGCCAGCGCGTCGCTGCGCGTCGCCCGACAAACTCGAGCACACTGAGCTGCGCGTCGTTGCCATCGCGTGGTAGCGTCGCCATCTCAAGTCTTTCCAGTCGTCAAGTAGCTAAATGCGTGGTACAGAGTCAAGGGGCCACCTCATGAGTCACTTCATGCTCAAGCCTGTTCAAGGCTCGTGCTGTGCGTCCTAGTGAGCGTCCTGACACGACAGTGGCGGCCTCGCACTATGCTAATGGAACGACGGCCGTCTCTCGACTTTCCACATCGCCTCGAACGCGCTCGGCTGGCGTGGACTACTCTCTGTTCGACCAGGCGACGACCGTGGATGTCGTCCAGACTTGCGAGGACTCTCAGAGCTCGTAGGCGCATGTGGCGAAGTAGGAAGGATCGGCGCGAGGATCTGGACAAAGTCCGAGCTACTCTTTGGTGTGTGGGAGCGAGCTGGCGAGAGCACGGACGACGATGACGGCGACAAGAGCGCGGGTGGACTTTTTGCACTCGAGCTCGGCGATGGAGGATGTGGCGTCAACAGCGGCGCTATACCACCTGCTGCAAACGATCCGCCAAGAGCGCTGCTCGAGCTCGGGAGCATGCTTAGTGCGAACGTTGGTGGTCGTGGCGACACTGGCGGACTGCAGACCCTTGTCTGCTGTTGTTGCTGCCGAGGACTCACGCATCTTGGACTCTCACTGCGACTTGACTGCCACCCACCGCCACTTCCTCGCGACTCGGACAGTCGGTCTTGCCGCGAGTCAGTCGGCGCGGCGTCGCCACTTGGTCGAAAGAGCGCAAGCGTGCTCGTCGCGTTCTGCTTCTTGTCGCGGAGATGGCGCGCGAGTTGCGTACTCTGCCGCTCTTCAAACTTGCCTGTCACTGGGTTTGCGCGCACGAGCACGTGCCAGGGCTTGTCGACGTGGTAGTACGACGGATCGCGCTGCGTCTCGACAAGCTCGTGGTGCCAGCGATTGCGCTCGAGGAGCGAGTTGCGAATGAGGTGGAGACTCTGCGGCGTGAGGCGACGCCAGCCGCGCTCCGAGAGCTCGAGCACTTGCACGCGCGTGCAGCACATGAAGACAGTACCAGCGAGCTCAGCTTGTGTCGACGCGGTGTGAAGCGGGTGTTGTTGCAGCTGCTGCAGTTGTGCGAGCGCCCCTGGACCAGAAGATGCGAGTTGAGTGCTCGCAGCCGCGCTTGCAGAAGCAGTGGCACCACTTGCTCCAGTCGGCGGCGCGCCAGTGATGTTTGCAAGCGCGATCGCGACGCCAAAGAACTCTTGCGGACCGATCGTCGCGACGCGCACGAGCACAGCCTTGGTCGGCGCGATGCCGTTTGCAGACGCTGCTGGGAGCGTCGACGTCCCTGCTGTCGACGTCGTGAGCGTCGGGATCGACGACGCTGGCACCGTCTTCTTGAGGAAGACTGCGATCTCGCCGCTCTTGACAATGTACAGCGTGCGTAGGTGTCCTGCCTCGCGCAGGAACAAGTGGTGCGGCTCGTACGCGACCTCTTGCATGTCATGCGCCACGCGGATGCACTGGCCAAAGTCGCTGCCTCTGAAGAAGTCGAGGCGCGCGAGGAACTCGGCACGATTGACCATCTCGTGGCGCACACCGACGCCCGGGAGTGCGCTCATCATCATGTGCAAACGATCGCGGTCGAGGACGAGGAGGTCCGTGTCGCACGACGCCATCGCTGTCGCCGAGCGCTGGAGCCGCGTCACGAGCGTGAGTTCACCGAACGAGTCGCCAGCCGAGAGCGTCGCAATGACTTCGTAGTGCTTGACGGTCTGGAGCGAGTTGACGTCTTCGTTCACGATGTTGATCTTGCCGCGGAGGATCAAGAACGCCTTGCTCTCGATCTTCCCTTGCCGAAAGAGGTACATGTCCTTGCCAATGTTGAGAAAGTCGACGACTTTGCCGAGGTGGCGCGCCACTTTATGGCGATCGACGCTCGGTGGCATGTCAAACTTGTCGAGGAACACGGCGTGCTCGATCATACGGCCGATGAAGCTCATCTCGGGAGGCGACCGCGCAGCGGGTGGCGACGACAGGATCCGTCGTGTCTCGGACCGAATGATGCTCAGCGACGACGCCGGCGCGTCCCACGTGATGCGCGACGAGAGGAACTCAAACTCGTCGCCGAGCTGCGGCTCCTGGTGTAAGCGCCGGAGAAAGTCGAGGTACATCGTCTTGCCGACGAACTTTTGGTTGTACGCGGCTTTGAACTTCTTGATGAACGTGATGAGGTAGTGCGCCACTTGCGGGTTCGACAGGTGGAGGTTCCGCGCGTTGATCGCGAGGTTCCACTCCTCAATGAGCGTCGTCGCGAGGAGCGACTCGACGTCGACGTCGATCGCAGTGTTGAGGAGCTGACTCGCGGCGATGTAGTCCTTGCGGTGCACGACCGCGCAGACAACTGTGTCGCCGCGCGCGACGACGTGCGCGGTACGTGGCTTGTCGAGGAGCCCCATCTCGCCAAAGCCCTGGAACAGCGACTTTTGTGCGACGACAGACGACTGGACACGACCGCGCCGGCCGTCGCTGCGCTTGACGATGTCGACGGCAGCACCAATGATCATGTGACTGCTCCCGCGCTTGCCAAAGTCTGTGAGCATGATCGAGTCGGACCGCGAGTCGCGGCTCGGTAGCACTTCGTCTACGACGACGTTCGCTTCGCCGTCAGTGAGGATGAAGTACCGATCATCGAGCTCGCCTTGCTGGCAGATGTACTCGTTGTCGCGGAACGTCTCGAGGCTGCAGTGGTTGATGATGTACAGGCGCTGCGCCGGTGAGAAGTCTTTGAACAACCGGTGCTTCTCAAGCACGCTGTGGGACCGCAAGAGGTGCCGATAGAGCATGAGCTGGTGCAGCGGCGCAAGGAGCTTTGTAAAGTCGTCGTCTCGAAGCACCATGCACGTCGTGCCGCCGCTCGCGACGGCGTTCGACTTGCGCAGCGCGTTCTGGAGCAGCGCCATTTCGCCAAAGTACTCGAGCTCTTCGTGCGTCATGATCTGGATCTCGAGCTCTGCTTCTTGCACCGAGCGCCGGCGTGCACCCACGCGCGGTGGTCCAGTACCAACGCGGCGCTGCGTAATGAGCACGCGACCCTCTTCAATGAAGAACACGTCGCGCTCGGTTTGTCCTTGACAGTAGACGTACTCGCCGTCGGTGAACGTGACGATCGTGAGCGCCTGTACGAGGTCATCCTCGGCGCAGTGCTGCTCCTTCGTTGCGAGTCGGAACACTTGGATCGCGCGCACGAGCTTGCGCTTGCGCTCGACCTCGGGCGTCGCTCGTAGCGCGCTCGTACTGCTGCTGCGCGGACTCGCAGGCGAGCCATTGCTGCCCGTGCCAGCGCTCGCGCCTGCTGCCGGCGGCAGTGGCGTCGGTGGTGCCGCTTGCTTTGCACTCATGCCGGCTGCTGCTGCGCAGTGTTCGATGCGCACATGATCAGCGCGAAACGACGCGATACGACCAGTGGCACTCCCTCTGACAATGCCGAGGACACCAGCGCAACGCTCTTGAACGCACTCTTGAGCGTCAGTTCATGCTCGTCAGCCTTCATACGCAACACAAGAAGGTGATGGCCTTGAGCGGAACACTGGTGCCTCTGAACGAGCGAGGCAAGTTCCCATACATCCTAGCGTCCTAGAGGGCTGTACCTAAGAAAGGCTGGCGTCCTAGGATGGTCGTTGGAGCCCAAGAGCTCTCGAGCGGTGCCACGGATGCCGCAGAAGCAATCGATCCAACGCAGGGGACGACGCGGTCGAGGCGATGGCGGCGGTCATGCGAATCGTACATGCATACATAGGATGGTGAAGATAGTAGAGAGAAGGAGGTACTCGCTGGTCGAGTAGAGAAGACACGACTGTCAGTCGTCTGTCTCTCGGGTAGCACTACTACGCTCATGTCGAGTGGTCGTCGTCACTCGCGTCTGCTGCGAGGAGCTGCGGAAAGACCTTGGAGCGCAAGCGATAGACGACTTCCATCGCTGTCGGGCGCTTCTCGGGCTCGAGCTCCAAGCACTCGCGCGCCAATGCAACGACTGGCGCTGGGCAGTCGTCGCGGAAGCTCGGGAGGAGCTTCCCTTCTGCGACGAGATGCACGATCTGCATGCTCTTCATCTTGCTCTTTGACCGGTCCTTGTTGAATCCGTACGGCAACATGCACGTGTCGATCTCCGAGAGCACGATCCCGAACGAGAAGATGTCGGCCTTCTCGTCATAGCGCTTGCCTTCGAGCACCTCGGGGGCGCTCCAGAGAATCGTCCCGACGCCATTCGTCATCGTGTCTTCCACCGATGTCTCGCGGCTCAAGCCAAAGTCACTCAGCTTTGCGCGCAAGTGCCGATCGAGCAAGACGTTCTTCGACTTGAGGTCGCGGTGGATGATCACGGGCTCGAGCGAGTGCAAGTACACGAGCGCCTCGGCGACGTCTGCGGCGATCCAGAGTTTCTCTTTCTCCCACGTGAGCGCCGCCGACGAGGCGTGACTGAGGACCGACTCTAGATCGCCGCGCTCGAGGTACTCGGTCACAGCGCAGAGGTGGAGCAGCGACTGCCACGCAACGCCGCAGAACGACACAATGCGCGGGTGCTCCAAGACGGACGCAAGACGCACTTCGTCCGTGAAGCGCTCGAGCGCCGAGATGTCCTCGCGCTTGGACGCGAGCAAGCACTTGAGCGCGACGTAGCGCGACTCGTACTGCCCGAGCCAGACTTCGCCGTTCCCGCCTTTCGAGAGCACGCGCAGGAACGTGAGCTGCGTGACCGAGATGCGCTTCGTGACGATCGCCGGGTCGGCGACAAAGCGCCGGAGCACTGTCGACTTGGAGCACAGTGCGTCATTTGACACGGTTGGGTCGACGCCGCGGCCACCTGAGCGCGCAAAGACGTCCATTGGCGTCGAGCCCTGGCGCTGGAAGAGCTGCTGCTGCTCATGCGAGAGCAGGTTCGAGAGCTGCGAGCGCTCGCTGTCGTCGCTGCTCTCGCCGTCGCCATGGCGCTTGTACTTGACGAGGTAGTAGATCACGCCCGAGAGCACGGCGCAGAGCACGAGCAGGAGCACGAGCAAGACTGTCGACGTCGTTGAGAACGCCTTCTCAGCTGGCACAGCAGCGAAGCGGAGCCACGCGTCGAGCGTCCGGCCAGCTGCTGGCGAGCACAGACTCACGTCTTTTGCGGTCTTCTCGCGGCACGGGATGATGATCCGACCGCGCGGCTCGCAGGACCGCACGCCTAGGAACGCACGATCGGTGACGTGGATCGCAAAGAGCCGCGTCGACGCGTTCGGACGCGTGTGGTCGCGCAAGATCGGCATTGGAAGCGCGTCGCTCCCGCCGTCTTCGGCCCAGAACGCGCCGTCCATGGCTTGGACTTTGGTGAGCGTCGTCGTGTCGACGACACAGCGCGTCGTCGCTGCGATCACGTCTGTGGAGCACGCTTCGAGGAACTGGCTGTTGCCACCGCACGCGCTCAGTGCACACGACGCTGCGCTCGTGTTCTGCGCTGCTGTGACGAGCTGCGCGACGACGAGGCTGTCGAGCATAATGTCTGCCATCGTGTCCGTGCATGACGTGAGGATCTGCGCGACGGTCGAGTCGGACGTGAGCACGAGACCGGCGTCCCAGAGCAGCGCGCGCTGCTGCAAGCCTGTGAGGAGGCCCCATGCGAGCGACGGGTACGGCTGCAAGCGGCTCTTCGCGTCGCGCGAGAGCTGGCTGTCGGTGATCTCGAGCACGTCGACGCGCTCGCCACTGCGCTCCGCGTCGTAGAACTGCGCGACGAGGTCGCCGGCGCCGAGTGTGTGCGGGAGCGCAGCGCACAGCGCGAGCGCAATAAGAGCGAGCGCCTGCAGGACGCGGTGCTGCCGCTGGCGTCGGCGTCCGAGGCACCGCCTTGATGCACGCATCGACGACGTCGCCAGCATGTTGCTGTGAATGTGGCGATTCGATATATTGGTGTGTGTGACTGCGTGGGAGACAGAGAAGCGTCTGTACACTTGGCGTTTGTATGCTCGTCTGCGGTGTGAGACACACGACCAGACGACAATTTGTTCAAAATAATTCGACTCAAAGTATACTCTTCACAAACTATTTACTTTGCTAGTATTTGCTATCTGATCGCCCAACTGCTTCACAGCACCAGAGGACTTACTTCGGCGCTTGCTTCGGCGCTTGGTGTCTAGGACGGACCGATACGTCTCGACATCTCGACTCGCGGCAACAGATTGGCTTCAGCGTCTGAGAGCCCGAGTGTAGTGATGGCAAAGAGTCGAGTAGCGTCGTTCCTTTGCGACCTAGGCTGGCACACACTACAGTGTCGACTGCAATCTCGAGTGACTCGTGATCCTAACACGCACATGGACTCGGCAAGCTCAAGCGACAGATGCCAACTTGAGCGCGAAGTCTGGAAGAGCGATGTGTTGTTCACGACGTGTTGCTTTGCACTCGCAATCTGCGTTGTGGTTCTCTTTGTGACAGCTCACACCTCGATCGCCGCAGAGGATACAGAGCACTGGTGACGCTAGAGCCTTGCCTGCACAGAAGCAGTGTGGACAACTCGACGAGCCGATGTATGAGTTGGCACTTGGGCAGCAAGGGTTTCATGGACCCAGCGCGTGAGCTCCGGTGCGAGGATATCGACTTGGGTCTTCTGGATGTTGTGACCGCCCTTGTCGAACGCAAAGCGCGGTCCTGGGTGACACGCTCGGCTTAGTGCCTCGAACACGTCGTCGGTCTGGTGAAAGTCGTTCTTCGCCCACGCGACGAACGCAGGGACGTGCGCGATCTTCTGGATGTGGTCCTTCACGACGTCAAAGTCGGTCGATGCGCTCCGAACCATACCGGAGGCGTAGTGAAACGTCGGTGCTGTGTCGGGGAACTTGAGTAGATCAGTGTACACACGCCGCGCCATGTAGCTCGCAATTGGTGAGAGAATCGGTAGCTCAGACTGGATCAACGTCGAGAGCACAACGCTCCCGATCGGCCACTGTGAGTCAGGCATGCGGTCTCCGATCGACGCCAAGAGCACAATGCCTCGCAGCCGGAGCTTGCAAGCTCGGTCTTCTTGCGCTTTGAGCTCTTCATTGAGCGCAGTGATGTTGATCACAGTGTGACCGCCGAACGAGTGGCCGACGAGGAAGACGTGCTCGTCGTCTTTGCAGAGCTGCTCGAGCGCTTCGAGCGCGAGCTTGGCGCCGCCGAGCGGCATGACGTGGTCGTACGGCTTGTGCGTGTCGACAACCTCCGAGTCGCCAAAGCCCGGCAGCGTGATCGCGATGATGCGGGCGTGCGGCTGGAGCTGCGGAATGAGGTACCGAAAGTCGTTGTACGTGCCTGGCGAGCCGTGAATGAGCACGACCGTCGGTGTCGTCTGTGGCGCAAAGCTCGGCGGCGTGAGCTCAATGTACTTGATGATCGCTCGTCCGTCGAGCTCGAGTGAGCGTGGCGCTGGCAGCGCTGGTGGCTCGACGCGAACAGGCTTGCGGTGCGACGCAGTGCTGGACATCTGGGCTGAAGAGTCTTGGCGACCGAAGCGTTGCTCGCAACTTGTGAAATGAGCGCCTCTGGCATGCGATGGTCGACCATTCGGCGCTCGTAGCCTCGAGCAGACGTGAGTGGCGAGCGATCTTCGAGCCACGACGTCGTCGAATGTCGGGACCGCTGTCATGCCGTGGCGAACCTTCGATGGACGGTCTCTACCACAACTCGAGTGTGCTCTCGTCAACATGTTGATGCATCACGACACTCATTCTCGACTCGAGTGTCGTGCTCTTTGTTGCCTTTTTGTCTGGAGCTCTCGTCCAGAGCTCTCATCGAGGCCGAGGAGGTCTTCGCTTGGTAGCTCTTGGTAGCTCGTGGCTGCTCTTGGTAGGGTAGCTCTTGGTCGAGTAGTGATCTAGTGCTTGGTACTCTTGATACTCAAAATACTTGATACTTGTGCTCTTGGTACTCAAATTGTTGGTTTGACACCTCGCCTTTTTGCTGGTCAAAGTGAACCCACTCGCCCCAATCACTTCGAGCAAGCACAACGCAAGACGAAGACATCGAGCAAGCACAGCGCAAGACGAAGAGGAAGCAAGAAGCAAGAGAGCGAACGCAGGAGCAATGGACGCACATGCTGGTCTCGCCGTCCTGAGCAACGCGGTGCTGTGGCATGCGATCACCGACTGCATGGATGGCTTCCCGCTCGCAGTCGTTCGCTTCTGTCGAGACGCGACGACGCAGCCACTGCGCCACGACGAAGCCATGTCGGCGCACCAGCACTTCCTCGCACACGCGAACCGCAGCAGTTTGTCTCCGCGGGGTGGCGTCTTACCGCATCTTGCGATCGTCATGAACGATCTGAGCATGCTCGAGCGCCTCTGGACGCTTGCGCAGCAGCCACAGCACCGACTCGACTCGCGTCTCAGCTTTGCAAACACAATGCGCTGCGCTGCTGCGTTCGGACAGATCGAGGCGCTCGCGTATGTCGCCAAACTACGAGCTCCCACGTTTGATCAGCAGTGGGAACCCGGTTTGATGCGCACAGCTCTATACGACAGCGCCAACGGCGTCGACAAGCGCATGCTCGAGTGGCTCTGCGTCCACGTTCCGCCATCAATGCGCGCGCTGTACCCGTACGACATTCAGGACTTCGCAGCCAAGGGCGACCTTGTGGTCGTTCAGTGGCTGCACGAGCACGGCTGCAGCATCACGCAGTCTGCAATCGACACCGCAACGATGCGGGGACACCTTGCAGTATTGCAGTACCTGTATCGCCACAGCCACTACCGCCCGACTACCACGTATCGCGCTGCTGACCGTGGCTTGCTGGACATTATCGCGTTTGTCGTAGACGACCGCTTGGCCAACCGCACCATCGGCGATGACGACGACGACGAAGCTGAGGTCTCTGACTCGTGGCAACATGCGATCATCGCTGCAGCGTCAAACGGACACTTGGCGATCGTGCAGTTCTTCGCCGCGCGCGGGTTCTACCCGACCACGCCACGCGCGATGGACGAAGCGGCGCAGTGCGGACACCTCGACGTCGTCGCGTTCTTGCACTCGCAACCAGCGAGTCTGTGTACGTCCCGAGCGATGGACCTCGCTGCTTCGAGCGGCCACCTCGCTGTCGTTCAGTTCCTGCATGCACACCGCACTGAAGGCTGTACGGCACGCGCGATGGATGGCGCGGCGACGCGCGGACAGTTGGACGTCGTTCGCTTTTTGCATGAACATCGCACTGAAGGCTGCACGACACGAGCGATGGACGGCGCAGCGATGTACGGACACGTGGACGTGCTCGAGTTCCTGCACACACATCGGACAGAAGGCTGCACTGCCGCTGCGTTCAAGGCCGCAGCTGCCAACGGCCACGTCGCAGTCGCGCAGTTCTTGTCCGATCACCACCTCCTGTCGCTCGATCACGCAGCGTCGGTGTTTGTCGCAGCCGCCGCACAGGGACACCTCGAGATCGTCAAGGTACTGTGCACAAAGGTTTCTCATGAGCGCTCGTTGTATGCTGCAGTGGCGGCTGCAGCGCAGAAGTGGAAGAAGGACGTCGTTGCGTACCTGTGTGCGCATCAAGCCCACAACGCGACGCAGTTCTTGCATCGAGCAGTGGCCGACAACGCGAGCTGGATCGTCCAAGCGCTGTGTCCGTTTGCAACCCGAAGCGAGCTGCTCCACGCCAAGGACCAAGCGCTAGTGCTTGGTCACGAACGCACAGTTCGCGTTCTCGACCGAGCGATCCAGGCGATGCCGCTTGCGCACACACAGAGCGAGCGCACTGTGGCGCTTCAGTAGCCACAGCCAAGATAAGACACCGATGCCAAGAAAGCAAGCAAGTTAGAGTAGGAAGAGTGTGTTGTATGTATCGACACTGACAGATCAGACACATGCCTCTCGTCTTTCGAGCTACGCGAGGATGCTGTTGATCCAGCGCACGAGCTCTGGCGCGAGGACGTCGACTTGAGTCTTTTGGATGTTGTGGCCGCCCTTGTCAAAGTCAAACCGCGGTCCAGGGTGGCTCGCATCGCTCAGTGCCTCGGAGATCTCTTCCTCAATGTGCACGTCGTCTTTCGCCCACGCAACGAACGCTGGGATGTGCGCAATCGCCTTGCGCTGGCGGTTCACGAGGTCATAGTCGGTCGAGTCGACGCGCATGACGGACGAGACGTAGTGGTGCGTGAGACCGTTGTCTGGGAACCCGACAAACTTGGTGTAGATCGTGTGCGAGAGCGACTCAGCGGCAGGCGAGACGAGTGGCACGCGCGCGCGGATGACAGCAGCAATGGCGCTGATTGTTGCGGGCCACAGCGTGCGGTGTGGCCGGTGACCAGCCGACGCGAGAAAGCCAATGCCTTTGACTGGCAGCTCCTTACGCTCGAGATTGAGCGCTGCCAAGTTCGTCGTCGTATGCCCGCCAAACGAGTGGCCGACGAGGAAGACGTGCTGCGCGCCGCGGCAGATCTGCACAAGCGCGTCGTACGCAAGGCGCGCCGACCCGAGCGCTGTCACGTGCTCAAAGCGGTTCGCGTCGTCTGTCACGACCGAGTCATCAAAGCCCGGTAAGTTGAGCGCCACGACGCGCGCATGCGGCTGCAAGAGCGGCACCAAGTACCGAAAGTCCTTGTAGCTGCCGGGCGAGCCGTGGATGAGCGCGATCGTCGGCGTCGTCGACGGTGCGTAGCTCGGCGGCTGGACGTCAATGTACTTGATGATCGCCGTGCCTGGGATCTCGAGCGATTGTTGCGGTGGGAGAGCTGGTGGCGGTGGACGCGAGCGCGAGCGCGACGCACCTGTTGCTGTTGGTGGTGGGATCGATGGCAGCTGGTGCGCGGCTTCTGGCATCATGATGGAACGAGTTGGCGGAAGTGCGTGACAGGTGTCAAATGCGAGACTGAAGCGCTCGGTCAGTCATGTGTCAAGCGATCTTGACGTCTGCGCGTACACGTGCGCGATGTTGACGGCCGAGCGAGCGCCTTCCGCTTCAACTTGATCACGGCGATCACGAATCACGCGGTTAACAAGTCCTGACACCTGTCAAGCGCCAGTCGCGACGCTGCGTCGAAACAATAGCCACACAAACTGCGCTAGTACTGAGCTCTACGCTCAAGTGCGAGAGAGAGAGAGAGAGAGAGAGATCTCGTACGTTGGAAGTGCTAGTTGTGAGCTCTACACTTCAGTGTGAGGAGAGGGATCTCGTTCGTTGGTTGGTTTGTGGTCAAGACGCTCGGACACCACCACCACGATCTACAGCGCAGCGAATGGACCACGTAGCACTGTCTAGGCGCTGTGGCTAAGTAAGTCGTTGTGGCTAAGTAAGTCGTTGACCCAGCGCGTGAGCTCCGTTGCAAGGATCTCGGCTTTGGTCTTCTGGATGTTGTGGCCGCCCTTGTCAAAGACAAAGCGCGGACCGGCGTGGCACGCAGCGCTCATGTGCGCAAAGATCTCTTCTTCAATGTGTGTGTCGTCCTTGGCGTACGCAATGAACGCTGGGATGTGCGCACTGCGCTTCACGTGCTCGTTCACGACGTCAAAGCTCGTGGTGTGGCACCGAATGAGACCCGAGACGTAGTGGCTCGTCGGTTCGTTGCCAGGGAACCCAACAGCGTTGATGTAGAGACTGCGGATGAGCGACGCGGCGAGCGATGACACGACTGGAACTTCAGCGCTCACGATGTTCGAGAGCACAGCACTCGTCACTGGCCACATCGCGCGGTGTGGACGGTAGCCGGCAGACGCGAGAAAGCCAATGCCTTTGACTGGCAGCTCCTTACGCTCGAGATTGAGCGCTGCCAAGTTCGTCGTCGTATGCCCGCCAAACGAGTGGCCGACGAGGAAGACGTGCTGCGCGCCGCGGCAGATCTGCACAAGCGCGTCGTACGCAAGGCGCGCCGACCCGAGCGCTGTCACGTGCTCAAAGCGGTTCGCGTCGTCTGTCACGACCGAGTCATCAAAGCCCGGTAAGTTGAGCGCCACGACGCGCGCATGCGGCTGCAAGAGCGGCACCAAGTACCGAAAGTCCTTGTAGCTGCCGGGCGAGCCGTGGATGAGCGCGATCGTCGGCGTCGTCGACGGTGCGTAGCTCGGCGACTGGACGTCAATGTACTTGATGATCGCCGTGCCTGGGATCTCGAGCGATTGTTGCGGTGGGAGAGCTGGTGGCGGTGGACGCGAGCGCGAGCGCGACGCACCTGTTGCTGTTGGTGGTGGGATCGATGGCAGCTGGTGCGCGGCTTCTGGCATCATGATGGAACGAGTTGGCGGAAGTGCGTGACAGGTGTCAAATGCGAGACTGAAGCGCTCGGTCAGTCATGTGTCAAGCGATCTTGACGTCTGCGCGTACACGTGCGCGATGTTGACGGCCGAGCGAGCGCCTTCCGCTTCAACTTGATCACGGCGATCACGAATCACGCGGTTAACAAGTCCTGACACCTGTCAAGCGCCAGTCGCGACGCTGCGTCGAAACAATAGCCACACAAACTGCGCTAGTACTGAGCTCTACGCTCAAGTGCGAGAGAGAGAGAGAGAGAGATCTCGTACGTTGGAAGTGCTAGTTGTGAGCTCTACACTTCAGTGTGAGGAGAGGGATCTCGTTCGTTGGTTGGTTTGTGGTCAAGACGCTCGGACACCACCACCACGATCTACAGCGCAGCGAATGGACCACGTAGCACTGTCTAGGCGCTGTGGCTAAGTAAGTCGTTGTGGCTAAGTAAGTCGTTGACCCAGCGCGTGAGCTCCGTTGCAAGGATCTCGGCTTTGGTCTTCTGGATGTTGTGGCCGCCCTTGTCAAAGACAAAGCGCGGACCGGCGTGGCACGCAGCGCTCATGTGCGCAAAGATCTCTTCTTCAATGTGTGTGTCGTCCTTGGCGTACGCAATGAACGCTGGGATGTGCGCACTGCGCTTCACGTGCTCGTTCACGACGTCAAAGCTCGTGGTGTGGCACCGAATGAGACCCGAGACGTAGTGGCTCGTCGGTTCGTTGCCAGGGAACCCAACAGCGTTGATGTAGAGACTGCGGATGAGCGACGCGGCGAGCGATGACACGACTGGAACTTCAGCGCTCACGATGTTCGAGAGCACAGCACTCGTCACTGGCCACATCGCGCGGTGTGGACGGTAGCCGGCAGACGCGAGAAAGCCAATGCCTTTGACTGGCAGCTCCTTACGCTCGAGATTGAGCGCTGCCAAGTTCGTCGTCGTATGCCCGCCAAACGAGTGGCCGACGAGGAAGACGTGCTGCGCGCCGCGGCAGATCTGCACAAGCGCGTCGTACGCAAGGCGCGCCGACCCGAGCGCTGTCACGTGCTCAAAGCGGTTCGCGTCGTCTGTCACGACCGAGTCATCAAAGCCCGGTAAGTTGAGCGCCACGACGCGCGCATGCGGCTGCAAGAGCGGCACCAAGTACCGAAAGTCCTTGTAGCTGCCGGGCGAGCCGTGGATGAGCGCGATCGTCGGCGTCGTCGACGGTGCGTAGCTCGGCGGCTGGACGTCAATGTACTTGATGATCGCCGTGCCTGGGATCTCGAGCGATTGTTGCGGTGGGAGAGCTGGTGGCGGTGGACGCGAGCGCGAGCGCGACGCACCTGTTGCTGTTGGTGGTGGGATCGATGGCAGCTGGTGCGCGGCTTCTGGCATCATGATGGAACGAGTTGGCGGAAGTGCGTGACAGGTGTCAAATGCGAGACTGAAGCGCTCGGTCAGTCATGTGTCAAGCGATCTTGACGTCTGCGCGTACACGTGCGCGATGTTGACGGCCGAGCGAGCGCCTTCCGCTTCAACTTGATCACGGCGATCACGAATCACGCGGTTAACAAGTCCTGACACCTGTCAAGCGCCAGTCGCGACGCTGCGTCGAAACAATAGCCACACAAACTGCGCTAGTACTGAGCTCTACGCTCAAGTGCGAGAGAGAGAGAGAGAGAGAGAGAGATCTCGTACGTTGGAAGTGCTAGTTGTGAGCTCTACACTTCAGTGTGAGGAGAGGGATCTCGTTCGTTGGTTGGTTTGTGGTCAAGACGCTCGGACACCACCACCACGATCTACAGCGCAGCGAATGGACCACGTAGCACTGTCTAGGCGCTGTGGCTAAGTAAGTCGTTGTGGCTAAGTAAGTCGTTGACCCAGCGCGTGAGCTCCGTTGCAAGGATCTCGGCTTTGGTCTTCTGGATGTTGTGGCCGCCCTTGTCAAAGACAAAGCGCGGACCGGCGTGGCACGCAGCGCTCATGTGCGCAAAGATCTCTTCTTCAATGTGTGTGTCGTCCTTGGCGTACGCAATGAACGCTGGGATGTGCGCACTGCGCTTCACGTGCTCGTTCACGACGTCAAAGCTCGTGGTGTGGCACCGAATGAGACCCGAGACGTAGTGGCTCGTCGGTTCGTTGCCGGGGAACCCAACAGCGTTGATGTAGAGACTGCGGATGAGCGACGCGGCGAGCGATGACACGACTGGAACTTCAGCGCTCACGATGTTCGAGAGCACAGCACTCGTCACTGGCCACATCGCGCGGTGTGGACGGTAGCCGGCAGACGCGAGCAATCCGATGCCGCGCAACGCGAATGCTGGCTGCGAGGTGTTCATGGCTGCGAGGTTGATCGTCGTGTGGCCGCCGAACGAGTGCCCGACGATAAAGACGCTCTCTTCGCCCTTGCAGATCAGCGTGAGCGCTTCAAACGCGATCGCTGCTTCGCCTAGTGCGCTGATGTGTTCGTAGTACCGCTGCGTGTCGAGCACCTCGGAGCCGCCAAAGCCCGGGAGGTTGAGGCCAATTACGCGAGTGCTGTCACGCTCGAGGAGCGGAATGAGGTACCGAAAGTCCTTGAACGTTCCTGGCGAGCCGTGGATGAGCACGATCGTAGGCTGTTGTGGCGTGTGGCTCGCTGGTTTGACATCGACGTACGTGACAACGCACTTGCCAGCGAGTGTGAGCGTGCTCGGCACTGGCAGCGGTGGTGGTGGCGGCGGCGCGTCGAAGCTGGAGCGCTCATGGTGATCTCGACAGCGGCTGTGTTGATCCGTGTGACGTTCTGCTCGCTATTGCGCTTGTGGCGCTTGCGACAACGAGCACAGCACGAGAGTGCGCATGGCGTTGAGGAGGCACTCGACCTCTTCGAGGCATATCGCTGTTGGTGCTGACGGTGCTCGACTTGCTCACCAGGCATTTCACCAAGTGCTACAACTTGTACAGCCAACTTGTCGATGGGTCTTGGTTGTGCTCGACGCACACCTCGTGGCGAAGGCGGTGGAGAAGCTGGGCGTACTGTTGTTGAGCTTTCAAGCGTTCCAAGCTCTCGTTTGCCGAGGGTGTGGTGTCTGCGTCCGCCGTGGCGACACAAAACGACTTGAGCAACATGCTCAAGTTGTCGACGCCAATGTCAAGCGCCGTCGCGCGCGCACGAAGCTCGTCAAACCGAGCGCGCAAGGTGTCGACTTCGGAGCACTGTCGGCGCACGAGTGAGGTCTCATTGTTCGCGTGGGCGCCGCTCATGGACCAGTTCATGGATCCATGAACGGCGACCAACCTGTCAACCACACAAAACTGAGCAGAGTGAGAACTGAAGTAACTCGCACTATGGCAGCTTTGATCGTCGCGTGCGAGTAGGAGAACATACAGACGACGATCTCGAACTCCGCCGAGTCGAGCAACCGAACGAGGCGCTTCAAGCTGCTAGGCTCATGCTGTTCAGTGTTGACAAACACAAATCCCTTGTTTTTGTCACTAGCAATACATTTTGTGATGTGGCGCACATAACTCGATGACCGGCTTCGACAAATATGACCAGCACTCTTACGCAAAATGTGAGTGCTGGTCAATATAGACCAGCACTCACTATTGTATGACGACGCGTCGTCATCAAAACCATGCGTTTTTGAAAAACCTCATTTTCGAGGTGAATGGGTTTTAAAAATGAGCCAATCAGAAACTCGAGCCTCACTTCCTAGAGGCCAGCTTGATCTGCAAAGTGTATGGAGTTGCGCTCTTTGTCGTGCGGTGTTGACACAAGTCGAGAAGAGCCACACTCTCTCACTTTTATCACTATCAACATTTGCTGTGTGTCTTGCTGTGGTGGTCCATTCGAGGCACCTCGACACTCCAGCTCTTGCCGCGTCACACACACACACACACACAGAACGCAGCGCGATGACCACCGACGACGTACAGCAGGCGACGAGCCTCGAGTCCGTCGTGCTTGACGTGGCGGCAATGACAGTCGCTGATGAGAATCGCACTGACCAGAGCAAGACACTCGACCAAGCAATTGCAGACGACGACGTCGAGAGCGTCACGAGCTTGCTGCTCTCGTCCGCTGTGTCGCTCATTGAGCCCGTCGATGGCGACTGGAACGCTCCGCCGCTTACTGTCGCTGCAGCCACTGGTGCGCTTCAAGTGACGAAGCTGCTTCTCACAAGAGGCGCAGACGTTTGTGCACTGCTGACAGAACCGAGCGTGAACCTCGAAGACATCGACGATACTGGCTGCACGGCGCTCCATGTCGCTGCGTACGCTGGCCACGCACACGTCGTCGAGGCGCTGCTGCAAGCAAAGCCCGACTTGGTGAGCGCCCTCACTGAGAAACAGCGAAGCGCGCTGTACTTTGCCGCGCGCTTCGGACACGTCGCTGTGATCCAGACGCTGTTGCAGCTCGGCGCCGACCTCGACGTGTGTGCAGTCGGCGCTGGCGAGTCGGCGCTGTCAGTGGCTGCCGAGTTTGGGCAGATCGAATGCATGCGCGCACTGCTGCTGGACTACCAAGTAAGTGTGCACACAAAGAACGAGGACGGCTCGACGGCGCTCCACCAAGCAGCAACTGAGGGCCACGTCGACGTCATGGAAGAGCTGCTACAGCATGGCGCGCATGTGGACGAGCCAGACAACGACGGTGACACACCACTGCACTGGTCGGTGACGCACGGTCAGGCAGCAAGTGCGCGCTTCCTGCTGGAGCACAACGCAGACGTTCACGCGACGATGAGCAATAGCAACGACTCGACTGCGCTGCACCAGGCAGCAGCAGAGGACTACGCTGACGTCGTTGAGGTGCTGCTACACCACGGTGCCTTTGTCGATGCGCAAGATGGAAATGGCCTCACGCCGCTGCACTGGGCAGGACAATACGGTCAGTCGGAGTGCGCGCGCGTGCTCATCGAGCATAACGCTAGCGTCCACTCCGTGTGCCGTGCGGGTTCGACTGCGCTTCATCAAGCAGTGTCGGAAGGCCACGTCGACGTGATCCAAGTGCTGCTTCGCCACAGCGCTCTCGTGGAGCAAGACGACTATGACAGCGCCGCACCGCTGCACTGGGCTGCGATCCATGACGAGCCCGAGAGTGCGCGCGTCCTGCTCGAGCACAACGCGAACGTACACTCAACAATGAGAACCAGAAACGATGCGACTGCGCTCCACGTCGCAGCAGCAGAAGGTCACGTCGACGTCATGGAGGTGCTGCTGCGTCACGGAGCGCTCGTTGACGAACCGGACAGCGATGGCGACACGCCACTTCGGTGGGCAGCAACACATGGCCAAGCAGCGAGCGCACGCGTCCTGTTGGAGCACAATGCGAACGTCCACGCGACAGTCAGCCCCGGCAATGGCTCGACTCCGCTCCACCTTGCAGTGTCCGAGGGCCATACCGATGTTATGGAAGTGCTGCTAAGCTACGGAGCGCGCGTCGACGCACTCGACACTGCCGGCTACACGGTGCTTCACTGGTCGGCGCTGTACGGTCAGCTCGAGAGCGTGCGCGTGCTGCTCAAGCACAGCGCAGACGTCCACGTCAAGAGCACGATCAACGACTCGACTGCGCTCTACCTTACCGTGCTGAATCACCAAGTCGAGATTGTCCAAGCCTTGCTCGCCGCTGGCGCGGTCGCGACACCAGAGGACCTCAAGCTCGCAAAGGACAGACGATACGCAGAGATCGCAGTCATGCTCGCGCACTGACCGCTAGAGCGTTTGGCTTAGATCGTTGCATAATGACATAGCAACGCTGCCCAGCTCGTCGACTATGAACACGCTCTTCATACGAGGCGCATCATGTGGTCGAGCGCATTGCTTGAGCACGACGAAGGTCGCATCAAGTATACAAACACCAAGTCGTTGAAAGCACACCGGTCAACCCACTTTGCACGCAAACACAAGCGCAACAACACGACTGACAGCACTACACGGTCGCGACGTCTGCATCGATGTTGACAGCAGCAGTGATCGCGACGCCACCACTACCGCCGTCTCCACTCGAGCGACTGCTGAGTGCGTGCCGCGAAGGAGACGACGCAACCGTCCGCGCGCTGGTCGCGGCACATTGTGTCAGCGCGACAGCGTCCGAGCTCCTTGGCGCGTTCAACACTAGCAACATCGTGAGGGACACGCCGCTCTCTGCAGCATGCGAGCACAGCCGCCTCGCTATCGTGAAATTGCTCCTCGGGCTCGGCGCAGATGCGAACGCGTGTTCAACAGGCAAGCGACCGCCTCTGCGAGTTGCTGTCGACCATGGCCACACTGCGATCGTATCGGAGCTGATCGCGCACGGAGCAGACTCAAGTGCCACAGACATGTACGGCTGGACTGCACTGCACGCTGCCGCTCAGCTTGGCCATGTTGCAATCACAGCAGCGCTCGTAGCGCACGGTGTGAACGTAGACGCAGACTCGATGGCACACGCCAGCACGCCAGTCTTCATCAACGTCACGCCACTCTACCTCGCAACCAACCACGGACGCGATGACGTTGTGGCGCTGCTTCTAGAGCACGGTGCAGACACCCACCGTGTTGCGATACACACAAGGAACTTGGTGTCGATCGCTGCTCGACGAGGCAGCAAAGCGATAGTCGCGGACCTGCTCAAGCACGGCGCAGACGTGAACGTTCCAGCGAGCAACGGCTGCTCAGCACTACATACTGCCACGGCGAGTGGCCACCACGACGTTGTGAAGGTTCTGCTTGCAGAAGGCGCAGACATCGATGCGGTGGACACGTTTGACGACACGCCACTCCACGCAGCGATCTCCGCGAACAACCTCGCGATCTTGACAACGCTGTTGGTCTGGGGCGCCAATGTACATGCTGTCAACCGATGCGGAGACACGCCACTCGCTGCTGCAACGCAGAATGATCAACACGAGTTTGTAGCAGTGCTGCTCGCCCACGGCGCGGCCATTTAACATCGAGTGACACACGCGATGATCCGTAGTGCTACCAGCGCTTGACTCGCATCTCCACTAACCACCAACTGCTCGAGATGCCTTTGAGCTCATCGATTCACATGCTTGCCTCGCTTCTCTAGTCTTGTGCTGACGCAAAGTACCAGAGATCGCAGCAGGTGCAGGCAGGACATGACGACATGGCAGTGGGCACGTCGTCCTGCTCGCAGGCTTGGAGCTTGTACAGAGTGGTCGTGCTTTGCGCTGGCGCACCACGAGGCTCCGCACTCTTCAATGCATGCGAGTTGGTCCAGTACAGCCAGAAGAAGAGCGTCGTGTCGCCACGAGCACTTGTGCAGCGCGGAGCAGAGCGCCACACACACACACACACCCTTCGACGACCTTGGTCACTTATATCTTGGACTTGCGATGATGAAGAAAGTGAGGAAGTCGATCTCAAGGACCTCGCGCTCAGCAAAATCGTAATGTACGACAAGAACAACGATGTGCTCGGCACTAGCGGCGGCGATGGCCGCGAGCTCGAGGACGCTGAGCTCGCGCTGCCGTCGCTCTTTGCAGACACGCTCGACAGCGACGATGCGTCGCTGAGCGCAGAGGAGCTCGCAGCGCTCTTGGGCGACATCGATGGCGCTACGCACGTTGGCAACCCAGTCGTTCCGACAGTCGCGCCACTATTGCCACCAGCACCACCAGCGATAGCGCCAGAGTGCAGTGCGCTCTGGACGAGAGCTGCACACCTGCCACGTCCTTCTCAGCGTGTAGCTGCAACACCTGCAGGCACGAGAGCCGTGACGAAGAAGCTCAGCAGTCGCAACTCGAACAAAGCGCGCGATGGCCGCAAAGAGGAGCTCGCGTACTTGCGCAGAAGCGTCGCGGATCTCGAGATGCGACTACAGGCGCTCACTGCAACCGCACAGCGAGCAGCTAGTGCACCCACTGAGCCACACTCCTCACAGAACAAACTCGAGCTCAGCAGCAGCGGTACCAGGCACAACCGACTCGCGCTGCCAGCGCATGGCGACAGCAGCGACGCGCACAGTGATATGTGGCGCGAGATCGCACAGCGCCAGAGCGACGAGCGGTACCGGTCCGAGCGCGAGAACGTGCGTCTGCGCGTCGTGCTCGAGAGCCAATTGAAAGTCGCGCGGAGTCTCGAGAAGTTCCTGCAGCTCAAGACTGCAGCAGCTACGACGGTGCGTGCGTGCGTGTCGTCACTTACTGCTCTTGAATGACTGGGCCTGATCCGATATGGCGACGCTGTGCTGCTCACACTCGGTGCACGCGACACTCACACGGTGCAGGAGATTGGCAAGTGCATCGATATGCGGCGCCACGCGCCAGTGCTCGGACTGCGAGACGAGTACGCGCACCAGTTTGCGCACAATGCGCACGACACGACGGACGCTGCGATGTTTGAGACGCTCGTCGCTGGCGTCAACGAGTCGATCGCAGAGGTCGACGCCGTGTTTCGTGCCAACGGCCTCGCGCGCATGGCGACGACGCAGATCCACGCGCAGATGCGGCTCGACCCGGGCGACACGGCGATGCGCGTCGAGATCTGCGCGACCAAGGTGCTGCCATTCAGCGTCCACGACACTGGCGTCGCGGTGTGGAACCACTACCGCTTTGCCAAGCAGCGCATGCCGTCGCGGTACTACGCGTACCACTCGCTCAAGGTTCGTCTTGAATGTGTAGCTGTTGCTCGCCTGCGGCGTTTGATCGACTGAGAGACACTGTCGTGGCCACAACGCATGTGATGCTCGCGACCGACTGCATCGACAGACTATTGACGCCACAGAAGACACGATCCTCGAAGACTTTACGCTCGAGCTCCACGCGAAGAACACGCGCGGGAGCTTCCGCATGCGCCAGGCGATGCGCCGGAGCATCGAAGACGACCGCGTCGTGATCGCCTGGCGCTCGTTCTTTGATCCGCTCGAGCTGTCGGAGACGCCGCTGTCTGGCACGCGGTTCATTGAGAAGGGCTACCTCGTGGTCCAGGAGTCGTCGCCAGCGAGTTTGCCTCCTGCTGCGCCAGTGTGTACGCTGCTCCGGCTCTGCTTTGTCATTGCGCCGTACAGCGCCGAGCGCGGCATGGGCGACACGGTCGGCGCGATCACAGACTTTATGCTCACGACGACGGCTGCGAGCGTCGTCGCGACGCACCAGATGATTGAGAACGTCTTGCTCGAGCAGCGCTTCAAGCGCACGCAGGCGATCGACAGACGCATTGACAGCACGAGTGGCGCAGACAACGCGGCACGTGCGTCGTTTGACGCACTCGATGTGTGGCAGAGCTGAGGTCTTTGGCGATGTGAACAAGAGGTTTGCCACAGTCTGTTGTCTGCAGCTCGATGCTTCAGCTCTTCAGTCTTGTTGTAGCGCTGTTGTAGCGTGACAATCGGCACCCAAGTACGCCCGTCGGTGCTCCGACGTAACACTTGGCAGGGCTCCAAGCAGATACGAACACGACGTTGTATGACTGCACGTACCTCAGGTAGATCAGCCACATCGTCTACGCCACAGCGACTTTGGACTGTCCTCACTGTTTGAGAATGCGCGAGAGGATCAGCTGATCCTCACGGCTCTCGACGTGGTTCGACGCGGCCAATGCATGCAAAGTGCAGCATCAGCAGTGGCGTCGTGCTTGTCACGTGCGGGTAGAACTCTTGGAGGATGTGGAGCACGTCGGCGACGGACGCCGCGCCTTCTTTCGCGAGATCTGCGGCGCTCAGGTCGCTCACACGTGTCGTCTCGATGCGGTCGATGCACAACAGAGCAAATGACTCGCGAGGCATCTGTGTCGATACTGGCTTGCTCTCTTGCGCTGGTGGTGCTGCTGCGGTCGTTGCCACGACTGTCGCGTGCTGATGGATGAGCTGGAGATCCGAGTTCCGATCGTCGTGACAATCTGAGAGCAGACGCATCGTGATCGTCTTGGCGCCAGAGACGATCGCGTGCACGAGCGAGGCGCCAAAGTCGAGACGCGGCAGACGCATCGAGCGCTGCGTGAGCGTCTGTACGACATCAGACGCGAGTGTCTTGCCACTTGAAAGCGTCGTGGCAGCGTGGAAGAGCGCCAGCTCGCGCTCAAAGTGCGCGTTGAGAGCGATCCACGGCCGCACGTTGCTGGTCGAACAGTGGCAGGATAAGCACAGCGAGTGAGTGGGTGAGTGAGTGAGTCCGTTGCTGTGGTAGTAGTAGTTGACATAGTGCGAGTGTAGATGCATCGACAGACTGAAGCTGCGCTTGGACGACTCAAGAGAGGACGACTGAGCGTACCGAATCGCTTCGACTGCGTCCTCTGCACGCGCAAACATGTGCGGACGCTGTGTGATGAGCCACGCAGCTACAAGCGCTGGCGAGCGCGAGCGACCTGCGACACTGAGAGTAGCAGTCAGCGCTCGTGTGTACATTTGATGCGAGCTGATGGATCTTGGAAAGTCATTGAGCGCACCAGTGCACGAGGACGTTCTGATCGACTTGCTCTGCGTCGTGACTGTGGCGAGAGGCACGCAAGTGGTTCCATTGCAGCAGTCGCATCAGGTGTGTGCCGTCATCGCCAGTCGCCTTTGGCTTGCAAGCGCTTCTCATGCACACAAAGAGCAATGCATCGTCGTGAGTAGTGACCTACAGCATGCGCTCGAGCGTTGCCAGCATGGACGGGAGCTTGGTGAACAGTGTTTCATCGAGTGCGTCGTCGATAGAGATCTCGACTCGCGTGATGCGATGGTCGTTTGCTTCAGTTGCCTGGCGTTTGGCGTCTGCAGCTCTTGCTATGTGAGTTGGCGTCGCTGCGATGCTATTGCCACTTGCGTGGTCTGCTGCGCTGAGCAGTGCAAGCGAGAAGCCGATGCGCAGGTGGCGCAGTGCAGACTCGTTGCGAGCAGCGTCGATCGAGCCGAGGAACAGACGATGCGCGACTTGCATCGGCTCGTCGTCGACCATGTCCTCGATCTCGTCTTCATAGTCGGCATCGTAGTCGGCATCGTCATCGTCAAGCGCAGTTGTTGCAGCAAAGGCATTGTCGTTGTTGTTGTCTTGTTCGAGATCTCTTGTCTCTGCTGCTGCGGCAGATGGCGATGCCATGTTCGAGCTCATCGTTCGTTGTTGTTGCGGATGGCATGATGGCAAGCATTTTGCTGATGTCTTCAAGTAGCAAAAAACAATAGCTCATTCACATCTTAATCTTGTGATATGGCCGTATTGTGTTTTGGATATATTTGTACATATTCAAGACGGGATTGCAAGTATCACATACCAATATGCTTGTCTGATCTTGAAAACGTCTACATCGCGCTTTCCTTTGACAAAAGCAACAGCAACACCAAGAGCAAGCCATTTCCAGATCGTCGTCTCAAGACACAAGTGCCACTGCTGGCTGATGCATCTTCATGCGCAACGATACGAGCGACGTCATGACCCAGGCTACGACACTCGAGCGACTCTCAGCTGCCTGTCGTGAAGGCGACGTCGCAGCAATGCGCACGCTGCTTGAGAGGCGTGCAGCAGAACAAGTAGCGGACCCCCTCAACACGTTTGATCCATCAGCAAGCGACGACATCGGCACGGCACTTATCACAGCGTGCTATCGTGGACGCCACGCGCTCGTCGCAACGCTCCTTGAGCACGGCGCAAATGTACACGCATCTGTCGCTGAAGGCTGGATTGCGCTACATTCCGCGGCTCAAGGCAATCATGGCGAGATTGTGCGCGAGCTCTTGCGCTTTGGTGCAGACGCAAGTATCGCTGACAACGACGGATAGACGGACGCCACTCCACCTAGTAGCAGCAAAGAGGTGCCTCGACATCGTCGTTCGCTTGCTCGCCCGCGGCGCAAGTGTCGATGCCACTACACATCGCGACAACCAGACAGCGCTGCACTTTGCTGCGAAGAACGGCTTCCGAGACGTCGTGAGAGCGCTGTACACGCGTGGAGCCACCGTGTCAAGTCGCACAACAGAGACTCCACTACTTTGTGCTGCAACAAAAGGTCACGCGGACGTCGTCATGGAGCTGCTGGACCACGGCGCTGATGTGAACAGTGTGGGGTGGGCACTCTACGCTGCACCACGCGGTCATGTTTCGGCACGCGAGCGTCGTGGCAGCACTTCTCGCAAGAGGAGCAGACGCGAACTTGCCCGGCGCAGATGGATCGCCTACGCTCTTCCTGGCTGCTCAAGAGGATCTCGGCGAGATCGTGAAGATGCTGCTCGAGCATGACGCATACGTCGACGCTGTGGACTCTAGTGGTGCAACAGCACTTTTCGTTGCCGCGCAGTGAGGACACCTCAACATCGTGACGACGCTCTTGGCACACGACACAGATGTCAACGCAGCGCTTCAGCTCGGCAACGTGTCGCCGCTCTATCATTTTTTCAGCAAAGCGAAAGACAGTTGAACACCGAGAGGAGACCAGGCATGACGGCACTACGCTGCAGCCAAGAACGGCTACTTTGAGAGCGTTAAGATGCTCTTGGCACACGGCGCCAACG
The DNA here is from genome assembly GCA_003730235.1 of Pythium guiyangense. Taxonomy (NCBI): domain Eukaryota; phylum Oomycota; class Peronosporomycetes; order Pythiales; family Pythiaceae; genus Pythium; species Pythium guiyangense. The sequence continues at coordinate 1,022,946 of QXDM01000030.1, forward strand.
TCAACGCGGCGTGCTCCGACGACAGATCGACCCCGTTGTGCGGTGCAGTGAGAGGCAGCCGCACCGACGTGGTCGCAGAGCTGCTCGAGCAAGTGGCGAGCGTCGATGTCGCAACGCACGAGTCTCCACTGTTTTGCGCCGCCAAGCAAGGGTCCAAGGACATCGCCAAGCTCCTTCTGGCGCATGGCGCAGACGTGAACGACTATCTTGGCGCGAACGAGATGACAGCACTCCATGTTGCCGCTAAAATCGGTCACCTCGACGTCGTGCGAGTGCTGCTCGAGCATGGCGCAAACGTGGACGCAAGAGAACTCACGGATGCGTCCGCGCCGCTGCATCTCGCCACCGATTTCGAACATGATGACATCGTGGCGCTACTGCTCGCATTTGGAGTGAGCGTTGATGCTACGATTATCGGACCGAGTCGTCGGTACACTTCGCAGCGAGTTCTGGCTTCACGAGCATCGCGGCAGAGCTACTCCAGCATGACGCTGACGTGAATGTGCAGCGCCATGACGACCAGATGACTCCGTTGCACATCGCTGCACGAAACGACTGGACTGGGGTCGCGACTCTGCTCTTGGCTGAAGGCGCGAGCGTCGACGCAACAACCAGCATGGGTGATACACCACTCCATACTGTGTCTACCAGTGGACAAGCAGCAGTCGCAACGGTGCTCTTGGCCCATGGCGCGGACGTCAACGCTACGAACAAGTACGGCGAGACTCCGCTCGCGACAGCAGCGTTTCATGATAAGCACGAGGTCGCGGAGGTGCTTTTGAGCCACGGCGCAGACTTCAGTGCTGTGGACAAGAGCGACATGTCGCTGCTGCATGTTGCTGCAAGAGTCGGCAGCACAGAGATGGTGTCGCTGCTCTTGAGTCGCGGCGAGAATGCAAACGCGGATGCTGGCGACGCGAAAGGAGGAACGCTGCTGTATATCGCTGCTCAGCACGATCGCGTCGACGTCGCTCGAGTGCTGCTGGTGTGTGGAGCGCTCGTGAGCGCACGGGACAACAATCAGTCGACGCCACTCCACGATGTCGCTCGAAGTGGCGTCAGCGGTGCCGTGAACGTGCTCCTGGCGGCTGGTGCGCAAGCAGATGCAATTGACGACAATCATCGCACTCCACTCGACGTCGTGAGAGCACGAGCAGGTACACTGGATGGAGGCCATTGAACTCCTCTTGATGTCGCGAGAGCGCGCCGACAGAGAGCTATTGTGAAGATCTCGGTGATGCACGCAAAGAAGACCGAGACGTCAAGAGACGAGCAGCGCAGCACCAAACGCGCATGCCTCACTTGCCAGTGACGTCGTCGTCAGGAGTCCACGTTGTCATCCACGCTCTAGCGCTGCGTGTGCGTTTACATGTAGTCGTTCTCTACTGTGTATGAATGCAAGTTGCTCTCGAGAGTGCTCTCTAAGTATGTTGATACGACGTCGCATTGAACCTTGATCTTCTTCATCATGGTCACAGTCACCTCTCGAGCTTCGCGGCGATCGCGTCGGCCAAGTACGAGCTCGGGACGTCTGGATGCCACGAGAAGAGCTCGTAGAACCGCGTGACGTTTGCGACCACTGGTGCGCGCAGCATGCGGTCGTACAGCTCTGGCGAACGATGCACCTCGATCACGCGCAGCGCACACGCTCGGAGTGTCGCAAAGCGACCACAGTCGATGAAGCTCTCGGGGTTGAACACCTGCGCGACCGAGTCCGAGTGGCCCAAGTACACGGGCACGCTCCCGGCCAAGAACGCGTTCGTGAGCTTCTCCGTGACGTACCCAGCTCGCTGCTGCGCGTTCTCGAACGCGATCACGAACTTGTACTGCGTGTAGATCTCGACGGCGTCGCTGAAGACGTTGGAGCTGACGCGAGCGTGCCATCGCTCCGATCGCTCTTGCTGCGCCGAGCCTTGGCACACACCGAGTGCGTCGACAGGCTCCATGGCGTTGAGCAGATCAAACATGTACTCTCGCTGCGGTCGGTCGCATCTTGCGTACATGTACGCGCAGAACTTGCGCTCATTGCGTGACGGTGGGTGGTGCTGCAAGAGCTGCTGATGACGGCGCTCGGCGCTGCTCTCGAGCAGCAGCATCGGACTCTTGTTGAGCTCAGAGAACGCCATACTCGCCATCGGCAGGTACACGTGCTTGCGTCGTGGTTCGTCCGCGACGGTCGAGAGCAAGAGCACGCGCTCGTCGAGGCCGTCGACAGTCCACGGCTCGCCAGAGATCATGATGAGCGACGCCATCTCGCCGTATCGCTCGATGAATGCCTGTGCGGTCTGCTGACAGGACAAACTCCACTCTGACACACACCTCGCGCCGTCCAAGATGTGGAAGACAAAGACGTCGACGTTTGGAGGCGTGTTCTGCTCCTCGACGGCTTCCTGCTGCTCACGCTCGAACGTCGCTTCGTCGATCACGCGCACTCGGCGCTGCCTGTAGATTGCGGCGAAGACGCACTCGAGGATCACTTTGCCGTACACGCCGTTGGTCGAGTACACGACTGTGATCGTGCGTGGTGGTGCTTCCAATGCTCTCGCTTGCGTCGCCACAGCGACGTTGTGGCGCCAAAGCTCGAGCTGTCCGGCGTTGTACGTCTGATCGTCTAGGAGACGCGCGATGGTGCTTGTCATCACACTCGCGACGTTCACTGTGAACTCGTCCGTCGTGAACGCGTGTCTCTCACCCGCACTGTTTGCAAACGCAGCGATCGCCGCGACGTGGGTCTCAAAGCTGTCGCGCGATGGCACGTACAGGAACTCTTGTGTGCTGGTGCCTTGGACCACCTTCGAGTGCACGTGGAGGTCGCTCGAGTGCGAACTCACCTCGATGACAATCGTGACGCGGCGCGTGGACCCTGGTACGTTCTCTGACTTGAGCCACATCGCGCTGTCAAAGCCGCGGCAGAACGGCGCACTCACGAGGACGTTTGCGTGGATCATGCGAATCGCAGTCGGACTCAAGTCGGCGAACGACACGAGCCCTTCGCTGCACGGCGACCCGCGCAGGTTCTGGAACGACGGCACGTGCTCTGGATGCACTTGCAACGCGAGGAGCCAGAGAGCGACTGAGACGTCGTCGAGCGACGCCAAGTCGCCCAAGTCGTCTCGGTTCGCGCCAATGAACGCGGCGCAGTCCATGGACATGATGTAGTGCGGTCCGAACGCGAACGGCGGGAAGAGCTGCATCGGGTACTGCGTCTCCGAGACGTAGTTCTTGCTCGTTGGGTCTCGCACTGGCAGGATGCCGATGTCCATCTGCTGCTCCCACACCTGTCCAGAGTAGAACTTGGTGCGCGGACCGTGCTGCTCGAGCGCGCGCACAAGCTCGTCGACGCGCAAGTAGATGTCGTCGTCTGCGATCATGACGTACGGCACATTCGCGTGCGTGGTCGAAGCAAAGTGCAGGAACGCCTTCACTTTCGACGGCAGCTGAGCGTACGTGTCAACGCACGCGAGCTCGTGCGTGAGCAGGTCGCGGTACACGCGTCGCTCAAGCGTAATCGCATCGACAAGTGTGTCTCGCTGATCGCGTTGGTCGAGTGCGTCCGGCAGAATGGGCTCGCAGCCGATGAACACAAGCGTGACACCAAGCGCATCGAGTCGTGTCTTGTCGCCCCATGTGCTGCGGATCGCTTGGCGCATCGGGAATCCATACAGCACGCTCGTCTTGACGCCGATCACGAGTGTTCGTGGCGATAGGTCTGTTGTGCTCCTGTCGTCACTACCGGATACCGAAGCGTTGAGCGTCTGGTGTGGTTGTGGATCAGCTGCCGTGGTGTCGCCATTCACGTGCACTTGCTGCTCGATGACTTGAGTCTTCTCCACCAATGCGTCTTGACTCGATGCCCACGTGAGCAGGTCCTGGTCGTCTTCGATCGCAAACGCCTGGCGCTGTGCTCGCTTGCGCTGCTGCACGAAGCTTCTGTAGGCTGCGTCGTCAAGAAGCGTGAAGTGAAGAGGCTGCGAGATCAAGTACCGCTCGCTGGTGTTGCTGTCACGTGGTGCGAGGAACACGGTCGCTGAGTGGTTCCCAGCTGCCAGCTCGTTCACGACTGGCGGTCCGAGCGCCAGCGGCACGCAGTGCGTCCTCGAGTGATCGATCTCGACGCAAATCAGGTCGTCGCCATGCTGCTGGGCGAACGCGCGGTTCGTTGTGACTGGGATCTCGATGTGGAAGCGGAGCGGCAGCGCGTTCATCGAGTCGTTGAGAGGGAGGACGACGTGGATCCCAAGTGCTGGCGGCTGAGTCGGTACTGCAGACCTAACGCCGTCGCTCTTGTCAAGCGAAGGCAACTCGGTGCGATGCATCACGTGCGCGGCATCCTTGCGATCTGATGTGTATGTCGCTGTTGCTGCTGATACGTTGTGCACACTAGCAGCCATGAGTAGCACGAGTAGTAGCAACAGCAAGTGAGCTCTTGCTGCTGCTGCTGTTGATGATGATGCAACTGGCATCTGCACCCGCAGCATCTCGTCGTCCTCGCAAGACGAGAAGACAGCAACTAGATACGCTCGATGCGCGCCATTGGGAGTGGCGGTGCTCGACAGTCAAGAAGATCGCGATCTTTTCCACATTCGAGTAGCACATGGCAAGCGTGACTCGCGTAGTGGACGCTGCTCTTAACTGCGTCAATGGCCGCATCCGGATGCGATGGACTTTCACGACAGCGCTACCATGCCGTCGCACGAGCAGCTCGCAGTCTCGAAGCGACAGGAGAGAATCAGACAGCGTACTCACGAACGCAAGGGACATCGTATTCACTCACGACAGCAACAGCGTTGGCCGCCGCTTGATGTAGAACAACATGTACGCTTGGCTCTTTGCGACCTCCTTTGCACTCACGTGCGTCGCGCTCGCGTCGTCAAAGAGGAGCCACTGCGATGGCGCTGGCTGCTTGCTGTTGCTGTTCTGCTGCGACTGGAGCTGACTCTGGATGAATGCTGTGTAGTGTCCGCCCTGCACTGAGTCGCCGTGGTGATTCACAACAGCTGCGAGGTCGTACCGGTCTCTGTTCTCTCGACTCGCTCCTGTCTTTGCGATCCGCTTCGCGAGCGACAGGAGGCGACTGCGGCGAGGCGTCTTCGCTCCTGCGCCGTTTGGGCCATTGCTATCGTCGTATTCATCGTCGTCATCGCTCTCGTCATCTGCGACGTACGCGTCGAGGCGCAGGTCCGTGAGCGGGAACGCGACGTACGCGCCGCGCTTCTGCTGCTTGTGGAAGTTGAGGCGCTTGATGTGGACGACGAGGACGTTCGGACGCGCGTGGAGACGCAGGCGCTTGGTCATGTTCGCATACGTGCGGCAGCGGCGACAGTAGACGCGGTTGATGCCGCGGAGACTCTCTTCAGCCGTGAACGCCTCGAGCAGCGCCTGGAGCGACAGCGGCTTGGGCTCGGACGTACTAGCAGGTCGCTTGCTGCTCGGTGCACTGTCGAGCGAGAGCGAGAGGTCGAGGAACGGGTCGTACGTGCACGACACTTCGCCGCACACAGTGCACTCGACTTGCGACACGAGCGTGCCGGCGAAGTGCTGGTGCACGGCGCAGTCGCACTGCGACGTCCCAGTCGGCGTGAACCGCGGCGACGTTGGGCCGGCGTCATTCGCGCTAGCAATGCGCGGCGTGTGCGTGTGCGCGTGGACGCCGTTCAAGAGCGCGAGGAAGAACTCGTGCGCGTCGTGCTGCTTTGCGCCGATGAACGCCGGCGCGACGTGCCAGAGCGTCTCCATGAGCTTGTGCGGCACAAACGGTGGCAATCGAGCTGGTGCTGGCGCGAGTGCGGCCAAGAACGCGCGGAGGTCGCAGCCCAAGCACTCGGCGCTTGTGTCATCGTTGTCGTCAGTGTCAGCTGTGCGCGCTCGCTGCTGCTTGCAGAGGACTGTGCTGTGGCGCTTTGCGACGAGGAAGTGGTGGTGTAGCAGCGGGTTGTGCGCGAGCGCCTGGAGCACGACGTTCATGTAGCACGTGTTGCCCATGTTGACGAGTCCGCGGTGCGTCAGTGCGCATTCTTCTTCCTCACGCTGCTGTGGCGATTGTGGCGCTGCTAGCGCTGATGGTGATCCATGCATCTGACGCAGCGCAGTCGGGTAGACAAAGTCGCAGCAGCTTGCGCAGTAGAGCTGCTGCTTGCGCACGAACAGTCCTGTGGTGCGGAGTAGACAGTAAGGACATGCGTCAATACGCCAATGCGCTTCGATACGCAGTCGCAAGTACGTACCGAGCGGGTGGTTGTGGAGAATCGCGTGCGCCATGAAGCTCTGGTCGTCGCGATTGTTGAGTGACGAGCCATCGGTGCGTTCGCGAACGCCAGTGAACGGACACGAGAGGCATTCGAAGACCTCGCGGTGCAAGCGATGTGTACTGCTTTGTGGCTCCTGTAGAGATCCACGACAATGTGAGCAGGAGGGAGTCACGTGCAGTCGCAACGCGAATGAGTGCACGCACGTGTGTGAGCTGCTCGATCTCGAGCAGTTGCTGTTTGTGTGCTGCTGACTTTTCACGCAGTCGCTGCGCATGCTTCGCAGATGCGAGCGCGTAGTGCATGCAGCCGTCATGTGCGTTCACACTACTGCTACTGCTCGTGCGACTCGTGCGCTGGCGTTTGAGCGGCGCCGGGACGTCATTGTCTTGCGAAGCCGCCATGTTCACAACCACGATGATGATAAGAGCGAGATAACCTGACTGATGACCTCCCCCATGCGCAATTTCTATACGACCACCTCGACCTCATCTCGGATGCATGACACAGTGACCTTGTACGACTCGATCACAAACTGCTTGCGCTTCACACGCGCTTCAGCGATGCCTTTGAACGGCACGTCACGTACATCTGTTGCATATAGTCGAGACGCGTGTGTTGTGGAGCGAGGATCGGTGTCGCGCCTTGAAGACGTTAGGGCTTCAGAGGTTCTAATGAACGTACAACACAAACGGAACGTCGGAGCAACAAGCGCACCTACCAAGTCCTCGCCTCTTGGTGACTTGGTGAGCTTCATAGCCACCGTGTCTCGCCTTCGACAGACTCACGCACGCACAGACACTTGCATCTTGCGTCTCGAACTCGAGTTCAAGACGTTAGGATGGATCATGTGCGCGATTGAGCCGGACTGAGTATGTATACTCTACAAATCCGGATGACATTTGTATACACACGTTGAATGTATACGTATACCTGTAGCCATTTTGAGCGACCGACGACCGACACACTTGCGCCCGCACTGCGTAGTGATAAGAGTGGCAAGAGCACAAGGGCGCAAGAGCTTCCGTGCCGTCAAAGCCGTTCGCGATGGCGACTACGAGCGAGCGCATCGAGGCGTTCCTGGCACACGCTTCGATCGTCGACGCGCTGCGCGAGGACCAGAGCGACGAGTGCGACATCGTCGCACTGCTCAGCAACGTCGCCTCGCTCTCGGAGCAGTACATCCCGACACTCCAGTTCCTCATGCGACCTGACAACCGTACGTTCGAGGATGCATCGATTGAGCTAGCGAGAGACACTCGATGTCTCGTTTGGCACAATCTGACTGCTATGCTGCACTAACGCGCTCTGCTTGTCGACACAGTCACAGCGCTCGTCCAGTGCATCCTACAAGAGCCCTCGGACACCTCACTCGAGTCTACAACGCCGCGAGTCGCACTCAGCGAGCGACCAGCGCCTGGCGGCGGCGAATTTCCAGGCTACGACCAGTACGCGCTCGTGTTTCGAGCGCACTGGGTGCTCTGCGCCTCTGGCTTCTCGTCGCAGCTCATCGCAGCGCTCGTGGCGCTGCACGAACAACACCGCGACGCGATCTGCGGAGCGATCACATCGTGCAACTCGCGCGACACAATGGTGCTCGAAGCGCTTGCGCGGTTCCTGAACGTCTTCATGGACCAGTACTCGCCCGAGGCGCTCGTGAGCTTCTTTGGCGAGACGTATCACGCCGCGCTGCTCGAGACGCTGCTCGTGCTCAACTTCTACGAGCCCATTCGCGACGTCTTGCTCCGAATCTTCAACGACACGACTGCGACGATCGCGTCACTGCAAGGCGCAACGATCCAAGTCTTGCACCAGCTCGCACCGGTCGCGACAGCAGCACTACCAGCGCTCGCACGCACCAGCACTACAAGTGCGTACGAGCACCGGATAGCAAACGACTTGCCGCACCAAACGTTCGCGCGCATGGTCTTCACGTGCGACTTGCTCACGGACTTGATCCACGAGCGACGGAGCGGGAGCCTTGGCTTCTACTACGTCCACGCGATCTCATCGAGCGTGGAGCTTGCGGGTTGGCTCATCGCAGCGGCGCTACACGACCTCCAGACGCTCCCGACGGCGTTTGCAAACGAGTCGTACACAGTCAAAGTGCTCAACTCGCTGCTGCAGCAGTCGCAGTGCGGCTGTGTCACGAAAGCGGCGTTCCTCGCAGCGAGCACAGCGGCGCAGTCTGACAGCAGCGACGCGAGCAGCGAGAGTCCGTTCACACAGGGCAGTCCGCACGAAGACCTGCCTGTGATCTGGAAAACGTTCATCAAGGAACTCCCAGCGTTCCTCGGCGTGCTCCAGCTCCCGCGCGAGCGCAAGTGCCACTTCAAGACGATCCACGTGCAGGTGATCTACCTCATGCTCCCGATCCTGAACGTCTCGTGCACAGCAGTTGACGCGCACCTCATGCGCACGCGCACGATGGAGTGCGTCCTGGACCTCATCACGCGCTTCCCGGCGGCAAACATCCTCCACTGCGCCATCTCACGGCTCTTCATCGTCGCGCTCGAAGACGCGCCGTTCATGTTTGGCAAAGAGCTCCCAGCGTACCGCGCCGCGAACGACCCGCTGCGGCTCCACTTGCTCCTTCGCGGCTGCTTTGGCACAGTCCTGAGCGTCTTTGGACCAGACGACGCGCGGCTCAAGCCGCCGCCGGCGTTCCTCGACATCTCGATCTCGTTTGACCAGGCACTGACGACAGCGCAGGCACACTCGCCCCAGCTCTTTGCACCCGAGAGCGTCGCGGCGTGGCATCGCTTCCGCACGACTGTGCTCTTGCCGACGCAGCAGGTCTGGGAAGAGCAGTACGAGCCGCCGACGTCGCCAAAGAAGAGTCCAAAGCGGTTCTCGGTCGCAGAGCTCTTTGACCCCGCGTCCGAGCTCAGCTTGCCTGTCCAAGCCGCGCCGACGCAAGCTGAAGACGCCGACCGCGTCTCGATGCTCCAGCGCGCGATCGCCGCTGCGACACTCGGCGACAGCAGCACAGAGCCAAGTGCGACAGATACTCGCGCACCTGTTCGCACAGCGGTCGACATCCCGACGCCACTCGCTGCGCTCTACAACGACGAAGAGAAGGACATGATGCTCCACGTCGCTGCGGCGTCTGGACCGTCGTCGCCCGTTGCAGCGCGTCCAGGTCTGCCGCTTGCATGACTCTGCGTGTTGACCTACGTTCTCCTCAACCGCAGCGCGTGATCGCCTCTAGCGCCGCCATGTTCGCCACCGCAGACTCATAGACAAGCATGACCACCACCGCTTCGCACTGTTGCTTTGCTCTCTCTCTCTCTCACTTGTGTCTCTACAGACTCTTGCCCTTGCTCTCTCATTCTCTTGATGTGGCGATGATCGCCTCACGATGCGAGCTCTTCTCATGCAGCAGTGCTGTCTGTCGTCGGTTCAGTGCTCGCACTCGTGCCCTTCGTCGCCTCTGGCGCCTCGAGCGTCTTAAGCAAGCGCAGCAGCAGCGCACGCTGCGCTTCGATCTTTGCTCCGTCGTCTGCGTCACTGGCGTTCGCAGGACGCTTGTCCGCGTCGCTCTTGTCGTCGCTGCTACTGGGTGGAAGCATCGTGAGCTGCTCCTGGAGGATCGCACTCAGGACGCTCATCTCGATCCGGTGCTCGTGGAGCTTCACGAGGACGTACGCGCGGAGCTTTGGCGACACGCCGCAGACGTGCGCCACGACGTGCGTGATGCGCTGGAGCGTAAAGAGCCCTGCGTCCAAGCGCTCGACGTACCGCTCGTCTTCATCATCATCGTCCTCCTCGTCGCCGTCGTCGGCAGCGGCGTCGCGCGCTTCGACACGGCTCAGGTACTTGACAAACACGTCGACGACGCGGTCGAGCTTCTCCATGTCGCGCTCGACAAACTTGGCGTCGAGGCGATCGAGCGCGTCGTCTGGCGATGCTGGCGTGAGCAAGTGGCAGAGCGACGCGAGGATGCTCGCGACGTTCTCCTCCTCTTTGGCTTTGAGCGCAGCGGCCGAGACGCCTGCGCGCTTGACGCCGGCAGCAGTCTTGGCCTTCGCGCGCTTCTTCTTGCCCATGAAGACTGCAAACAGCGCTTTCAAGCCGCCGACCTGCACGACGCGCTCGCAGTTGCGCGCGTTCGCCATGAGCGCGTGGTCGAGGATCCGCAGCGCGCCATAGAAGATGTAGAGCGCGCGGTCGCGGAGGCACCGGAGCACGAGCTCGACGCCTTCGAGGCGGCGAAAGTGGTCCTGCGCTTTCGGGAGCAGCAGCACCGAGCAGAGCGCGTTCACGAGGTTCTCAACGAGCTCTTGCTCGTCTTCTGTTGCAGGATCGCGCTTGCGGTACGGCGCGATCGCCTGCAAGAGCTCGTCCACGAGGTCCCTCGGCTTGCCTGTGCTCTTTGCTGCAGGTGCGAGGAGCTGTGCCTGCGCGCGCGGTCCTGACTGCAGGAGGATCGACAGCACTTCACTCGCGTACAGTTTGTTCTGCGTCATGATGCGCGAGCTCGCGACGTGCGCGAGCAAGAACGGCAGGATCGCCGTCGTCTCGCACGCGCTCACGCACGTTTCAGGCTCGAGGTCGGCGAGGTTCTCGAGGATCTGGAGCGTGTTGTACACGCCTGCGGCCTCTTCGTCGTGGCTGTCACTTGTTGCGTTGTCGGAGACATCGAGCTGCTCGAGCGTCGTGACGAGCAGTGGCAAGAGCTTGTGCGCCAGGAGCTCGCGCACAACGACGCGACGCGCTTCGACAGCGCCGTCCTCGGCGTCGTCGACGTCTGTCAAGTCTGCGAGTAGCGCGACGACGTCGAGGCGGATGTCGACGTTCTCGTGCGCAAAGAGTCCGAGCAAGAGCGGCACGACTTGGAGGTCCACGAGCTGCGTCACGAGCGCTGCTGGCGCCGCAGCGACTTGCTTCCACCGCGTCAGCTCAGCGTCTAGAGCGACTTCCGAGTCCATGAACTTCTCTGGCGCGTCCGGGTACTTGCTCCGGAGCAGCGCGTTCTTGCGCACGACCTTCTCGAGCGCAGTCGTCATGGACCGCAGCGCACGCGCGTCGAGCTGGTCCATCTCTTGTGCGCTCGCGCTCTCGACGAGCGCATCGAGCTCTTGCTTAGATAACGCAGGCGCAGCTGCAGCTGTGACTTTGCGGCGCGCGCCATTAGCTTCTGCGCTGCTGCTCTCGCGCTCGTCGCGCGGTCGCTTCGTGCCAGCGACAGCGTCTGTGTCGAGCACGCGCGCAAAGTGGTCGTCCATAGTCGCTCGATGGCAATGACAGACGGCTTGGTAAATGGCTTTGTGTGTGTATGTGAGCGCCACTGGTAGTATTTTGCATAGTGATGAAAACGAGGGAATGCAACCATCGACTCGAGTCCTCGGCTACTCTCGACGTTGACGTCTTCAAGTCTCGACGCATGCTCTGGTTGCTTCAGTGCTCTGGATCGACTGCCCAGGCGCTAGCGAGACACTCGCTGTCGCTCTCGAGTCATCGCTGAAGCGCCGAGTGGAGCGCCCGCAGTTCGTGATCGAGTCGAGCGAGGTCTCGATGGACACTGTCGGATGCAACTGGCTGCTCCTCGTTGGTCTCACTGCGCTTGGTGGTGCTGCTCGTACTGCTGCGACTTGATCCAAGTGGCGAAGTGCTTGATCGACGACGATGCTTTGGGGTCTGCTCCTTGCTCTCACTGTCGCTATCACTACTTCGACACTGTAGCAGAAACGCTTCGCGTGCGTGACTCATTGACGCTCGTGCTGCAGCACCTCGCGGTCGCTGCTGTGCGCCAAGACGTGTGAGCTGCACTTCGAGACGATCGCAGTGCGTCTGCTCGTCTCGGAGTTGACTCGCAACGCACGCGAGCTCTGCACGCGCGCGCACAGCTTCGAGTCGAAGTTGCGGCAGCTCACGCTCGACAGACACACGCAGCGTCTTGATCTCGCGCGCCGCGTCGCTAAGCTGTGTCTGGAGCTGTTTGTTCTCGGAGCGGAGCCGCTCGAACTCCAAGTCGCGCGTGAAGAACTCGTGCGACTGTGACGAGTGTTGCGATTGCTGGTTGTGGATCGCGTCGACTTGGTCTTTGAGGCTCTTTGCAAGTGCTCGGAGCGCTACGAGCTCGTCGTCTTGGCGCTGGTGGCGCGCGAGTGCATGCAAGAGCTGCTCGCGCAAACTGCTGCACTCGTTGTCTGCGATGTGAGTGTCTCTTGTCAGGACTTCTAGTTGATCAGCACACGCATGACTGGGGCTTGCACTACTGCTGTTGTTGTTGTTCGTCGCGCACGTGTTGTTCAGCACGACTGGCGTGCGCTTGCGAGGCTTTGGTGCGCTCTTGCGGCACGTCTTGCGCGGCGCTGGCGTCACGCGCGGTGCACTTGGTGCGCGCAGCACAGACGATGGCGCGCGCAATGCGTGGCTTGTCATCACGCCTCGCTTTGACTGCAGAAGTCGGGATCTTTGGGTCTGCCGACGCCGACTGGTCATGGAGAGAGACGACTGCTGCGGGTCTTGGGTCTTTGATCGCGGATGCACAAGACACGAGAGAAGAAGCACACGCCATGGCTCGTGCAGCGACGGACGATGCGCTGCGACGCTTGACTCGATCTGACAAGAAGCGCTTGGTCCAAGGCTGGAACGCCACGATCCGACGGCAACAACAGCAACAACACCAAGAGGAAGAAGAGCTCAGGGCACTCGAGCCCGAGCGACTCAACCAGCACCGGAGCGAAGACGACGATGATGATGATGATGAGGCACGATCGGTGCTTCATGAACCGAGCGATCGACTCACACAGTGGCTCCGGTGCGAGACGGCTGCAACGCCATACAGCTTCTGTACAACGCCACTCGAACAAGATGCAAGCGACGCACTCGAAGACTTGGACGATACGCTCCCGCTCACGTCAGGACAAGTCAAGCGAGCGTATCGCACGCGAGCGCGGCAGCTCGAAGCCCACGAGACGAAGCGCGCAGAGCGAGTGCGGAGTCAGCGCGACGCGCTCTTGGGCTTGCGATCGTCTGGAGGTGCAGCAAAGCAACAGCAGCAAACAAGTGGCAAGTCGTCTGTGCATGAACAAGCGCTTGTTGCTCAACGCAAGCGTGCAAGTCCAGACGACGTGCAAGCGAATACCGTTGCACAACAGCCTGATGATCAACCACAAGAACAGCAAGTGGACGACGCAGGTGTCGTGACGTTTAGAGATCTGCCAGCTCGACAGCTCATCGTCGACGCAGCCATGCGTAGCGACGTGCTTGCTGCGATCCGACGCGAACTCATTGCTGGTCGCGACGTGCTGCTCGTCTCGTCAAACACATCAGACACAAGTGCAAGCGACGAGCGTCTCGTGATGCAGCAGCTCTGCACGCAGAGCCTCATGCTGTGCGTGCGTGAGCAAGAGCTCGTGCCAACTCGCGACGGGCATGCACAGCGCTTGCTGCTGCAATCTCGCATCCGCACGCGCATCGTTTGAGCAAGTGCGCTTGGATTCGACTTTGTTGATACGAAATAATGTATGATTTTGAATGCAACTCGCTTGTCATTTTCTCGAAGACGCGACAAGACAAGCAAGACAAAACAAGGACAAGCACGCACCGATGAGCAGCCTCCTCGGCATCGCGCTCGTCGTGGACGACATCAACAAGGGCTGCAACCTCGCGTTTCGGTACCCAGCGCCGCCGTCGTCGATGGACCACGTCTCGTCGTTCCACAAGCTCAGCCCTGCGCTCTTTGCGAAGCTCTTTCGGCCCAAGAACGCGTTGTGCAACCAGAGCTTTGAGCTCGTGGTCGACGACTTGCGCTTCGTGAGCCACCCCGTGCTCGTCTCGCGGCGCGCGCACGCGTCGCCTGCATCTGCTGTCGCGCCGTCGATTGCAACAAGCGCGACTGCTGCTGCAAATGCCGCAGCTGTCGCAGCAAGCGCTATGTCGTCGAGCAGTCTCGTCGGTACAAATGGCAGCGCGACGTCGACAGCGACTGCGCCATCGGTCGCGACGACAGCAGCAGCGACAGCGAACACGGCTGTGAGCGCAACGAATCGCACGGAGACGACGATGTTCAACATCGTGTTTGCGCTCGAAGAGCTCTCGCAGCTCGAGCACGAAGACGAAGAGCTCGTTGCGCGGCGCCGGCGGAGCATCTCGGCGTTCCGGACTGTCGCGGCACAGCTCGCTAACGGACTGCTTCATGAAGAGCTCCGGTCGGGTTTTGTCTCGAATCAAGTGCGCGAGCTGCTGCACATGCGCGACGAGCTCGCGCAGCACGAGCGCTCGAGCGCAGCAGCTGCGAACGGCAGTGGCACTGGCAGCAGCGGCACTGGCGCTGGCGCGGGGAGTGGCAGCGCAGCAAGCGGGAGCACAAGCAGCGCGAGCGCTGTACGCAAGAACGACAGCAGCAGTGGCGAAGCGTCTGGCACAGGCGTCGACGTCGATCCGCAGACGTTCATTGACGTCTCGCTCGGCAAGAGCGTGCTCGCGAACGACCTCAAGAGCGTCTTCCACGGTCTCGACGAGTCTGGCACAGCGCACGTCGTGATCAATCGCTGGGTCAAGCTCTCGCTCACGCTCACAGACTCGGTCGCAGTCAAGATGCCGAGTCTCCGGCCGTACCACACGCTCCTGCTGCTCGCAGACGACGACAAGATCCTCGATGCGCTCCCGACCGACCACTCGCAGCAGCTCCGGCGGCTCATTGCAGTCGCGAATCCGCTCAAGAGCTTCCAGGAGCTCGCGCTCGAGACGTCGATTCCGATCCACCAGGTCTTTCGCCTCTCCGCGCACCTCGTGTACTGGGGCTTTGGTAAAGTCATTGACACGATCACGCTCCGCAACATCTACCACGTGAACCCGCAAGCGAGCGTCCGGTCGCACTCGGCGCTAGCGCTCGAGTTCCGCCGCAAGTTTGTGCCGCACGAGCTCTCGGAGGTGCTCTCGAGCTTCTCGGGCTCGCGCGCGATCAGCGAGCACATGAAGAACCTCTCGACGCTCAAGAAGACCGAGTACATCCACATGCTCATCTGGCTCCTGCAGCAGAACTTCATCGTCCAGCTCCATCGGTACGTCTACTTTATGATCCCGTCCGACGGCGACCACGCCAGTGGCGACCACGACGCGACGCGCGACCGCGCGAGCAGCTCGTTTGGGACCAACAACTCGTTCGGGTCGAACCAGCTCGCGAGTCAGAGTCACCACCACACGCCGAGTCGCACGAGCAGCTTCCTCAGTGCGCTCGAGAACGCGTCAGTCCACACGCCGCGTGAGCACGCGCGACCGCCGTTCATGACGTCAACTGTGTCGTCTGCTGCGACGACTGCGCCATTGCTGCCGCTGCGACCGAGTACAATGGCGACAGCAGCTCTAGCGTCAGCTCCAGTTCCACCAGCGACAACGACACCGACGAATCCGTTTGCGCTGACCGACCACGAGCGCGAGTACCTCGACCGCATCGCGACGACGAACCCCGTGTACACGCTCTTCAAGCGCCTCTGCGTCTACTTCCACGGCCAGTACCACTTGGAGGAGATCATGTGGCGCGAGAACGTCTCGCGCAGTGAGCTCCGGACCGTCCTGAGCACGTACCAAGACATCATCGTCTGCTGTCTCCACGCATGAGCAAGTCGCCGTCGTAGTCGAATAATGAGGAGTGTGGTTACGCTAGGTTACGCTGCTGCCGCTGCTTGGACGTCATTGTCATTGGCGAGCGGCGCCTGTGCGTCGTCCGTGCGCTGCTGGAGCGTGCTGATGACTTCGAGGATCGTGTTGCGGAAGCTCTCTTGCTCCAAGAGAATGCCCGTGACGTGCCCCGTCTTGAGGTACCGGAACTGCGCAGGCTTCCACTTGCGCCGCATGCGCTCCCACTGCGCGTCGGTCCCGCCAATGTACTCGTCCTCGGTGCCGACGACAAAGACGACAGCGTCGGCGCGTCGCGGTGGGTGGAAGTTGTCAATGTCGGTGATCGAGAGGAACATGCGCATGCGCTTCTTCGCTTGCTGCACCGGGTCTTCGTCGACAAAGTCGTCTTGGCGACTCACAATCGCCGAGTCGGTCGCGACGCTGTGGCCCAAGAGCATCTTGTCGAGAAGCTGGAGCTCGTGCTGTTTGTAGAGCGACGTCCAGTTGCACGACGCGGAGAGGAGACCGTCTGCAAACACGGGCACGGCCGATGGTGGTGCAAGCCACGCAGTGGCGCCGACGTCGCCTGGGAACACGGACGCGATCATCGCTGCGTGGAGCCCGCCCATGCTGCTGCCGGCGATCACGACGTGTGAGAAGCCGTGGTGGCGCATAAAGTACGCGACCAGCGACTTGGCCTCTTCGATCGTGGCTTGGCCGAGGATCGGCAAGTCGCTCACGCGCCGGAGCTTCGAGCCGCGCTGGTCACTTGGTTTGCGGCGGCCGTAGAACGGTCCTTCCAAGATCTACAGACGACCGTCATACAGAGAGAAGTGGAGTGTCACGTGAGCGCTCGAGCAGAGAGAGAGAGGAGACGTCCAACAACTAGCGACGCAGTGCGTACCAGTGTTGCGACGCCTTTGCGTGCGAGCGGGATGCCAATGGACGTGCGTCGGTGCACAAAGCCGTGCTCGCCAGTCCCAGGCAGCAGCACTGAGGCGCATCACATCGAGGACACGAGTCAGTCAGGCGGTTCGGCCAGAGCAAGTAGAGATAGTCAGAAGTGACAATGAGCAGAACGCACCCACTAGTGGCCGACTTGCCGAGCCCTGGACTGGCGCGTCGCGGGTCGCACCAGCGCCAGCTTCCCACTCGATTGGCGTCACGAGCTCGCAGAACGCGTCGAGACTTGCAGCAGGCAGGAACTCTTTCGCGTTCGGCAGCGTGCTCTTGAACGAGCCCTCTTGGATGCACGCGCGTGCTGTGCGCAAGAGCTGCTTGCGGCTCCATTTGATGTCGCCTGGTGCGAGCTCATTCACTTCGCTCATACGGTTGCTCTGGAGCAGCTCGCGCACGCGGCTTGGCGTGTTGATGTCGCCCCAGCCATCGCAGAAGAAGCCACTCGGGAAAAGCACTGGGTTCTGCGTCACAGTCGCTGTCACGCGGTCGACGTACCGGTGATGTGCGCTCGTGAGTCCGTCGAGAAGGCGACTCGGCGAGCGCAGCACGAGCGCGAGCAGTCCCCACGGATGCGGCACGACGCCTGTGAACTGCTCGAGCGGCAGCGGTCCGATCACTGGCGGCACGAGCAGTGGCGCGATCGCAGGCAAGACGTGCGCACGCCAGTAGTGCTGGAGCCGCGCGGCTGCTGCAAGCGACGTTGTCGTGGCGGATCGCTTGCCACCGAGCATGCTTCGTGCGTGCGTGAGTGATATGAGCGTGCGTGAGCCAAGGCTTCTCAGGTCTCGTCACGCGCCTATCTGCTGGCACTGTGTGAGTCGGATTGAGTTGTGACTGAGTTGTGGGCTCGCGCTCGTGGTCTTTCTTGGTCTCGTGTGCGTTTCTCGCTGACCGACGTCGGGCCCGACCGACCAGCTGACTCGACTTTTCACTGAATCAACGTATGCACATACTGCTATCAAGTGTAGGAGCTTGTATTGTAGGTGGTTGAAGTATCGCACACAATTGTACTGCGTTCCACAATTGTTGCAATCTCTTATACAAGCACGAAGACACAAATGGAGGCGCAGCAGATATGCGTATCGTCCATATGTCGCAAATGCTTTCACCACGTCGTGAACTCGAATTCGTGACGGAAAGGCCACTGCAGCGATCGACTACTTGCTTGATATATTCGCCCGACACAGAGCGTATCTTCGATGTCGGGCGGACGAACGAACTAACTCAGACATCTCTCTATCGTTCTCGTCAAAGCTTTCATGGCGAAAATAGTTATAGTATTGATACAATCGCTCATAGTATTTCTGTCTTGAAAGTCCAATCTGTCTACAATAATCTGTTGGAGCAAGTCGCAATTGTAAGTGCCACAACTGTCATGGGAACGCAATACACATCAGTCACAAACCAATAACGGTTCGAACTGTAAAGGATAGAAAACGACTGTAATATTCGAATCACATTCAAATGCGATTGAAACGAAATCGCGAATCAACATGAGCGTGTTGACACAAACGTGTGAATTTCTGTACATTTCCGTAAACTATGAAAGCGCAAATTTACAATACGTCATTCGCAACACCTTCAAATGCAACTTCCCGCTCTTTCAAAGTATAGCGGATACATTCTGAATAGTACACTTTATTGCGGACGAAAATATGTGCTGGAAGAGCAAGGCACTGTCACCGAAGACGACTTCAGCGGTCGTGCCGTGCGTAGCAAGTCAGCAGTGCACACCTCTAATGCAAGTACCGATATAGCATTGAAATAGACAATTCTGGTACCACCGTAACAAACTAAAATATCGGCTACACGTCAGTCTTTGTGCAAATACATGCGAATGTGCGAATACCGAAAGCGCGGCTCAAAACGACATTCTGCTATACACAGCGATACGTAGCATCTAGCACATGCGACATGCTATGTTTTACATTTAGCAGATATATTCTGTCTAGTATACGTACTACAACATACAAGAAGGCGTTCTTGAAAAGTGTATAACTATACGTCATTAGTAATGCTCATCACTATCGTAGAGTGTAGCAAATACGATACTGAGTAAGTACGCCCTATTACTTCGCCCGACATTCAAGAACAAACCGCCTGCATACGCTTCAGCTCGTTACGCGGTCGACGTACCGATGATGTGCGCTCATGAGTCCGTGTCAACACGTAATTATAAACAATCATGTGTTGTCAGGTTTGTTGCGGTACAAAATCGCAAAACAATCTATTCAGAAAATATCAAATAAGTTGCTTGTTGCGAACGTGGTTCGAAACGCCTGTGTTTGTTTCACTTAGTTATTGACTACACCGAGTACGCGCTGCTCGCACTTAGAGACGTAGATATTATTTACTACGCGCATGTCCTAAGGACTACTCCGAGCGATCTCTAGCGCCTCGGGCTCTCGCCTAGAATCACACTTAGTGGCTGTCTGCGCTACTTTCTCGTACTCTTCGTGACTGCACTCGACCAAGCACAGAGTCCAGACAGACACCGCTGCTGCACCACACACGTCGAGTGTTCTTGAGCTCGTCACCGGACACCGCCACGAGTGCTTTCCAACTCTCAAATTCGTGATGTAATGTATATGAACTCAAAACAACATGCACATACACGCATAGCAATCGATCGCAATGTGTAGACGTGCGTCTAGAAGCTGTACGTCTTGACGCCGACGATTGCAATCGGGACTTTTGCGAGTACGACGACTGCGTCGCTCGCACTCGGACGCTGCTGCTGGTCGAGGTCGAGACACGCCCTAATAAGCTCGGCGACTTCGAGCGGACAGAACGGCGATGTTGCAGGCGTGAGCTCACCAGACGCGACGTGCTGCAGGATCTCGTGCGGCTCCAAGCTGACGCCGGTTGCCATGGACTTGAGCTCGGTGAACGGCGCTTGGTGCGTATCGAGCTCCGCGAGCACCATCCCGAACGCATACATGTCGGCTTTCTCCGACTGCGCTTCGCCACGGAGCACTTCTGGCGCGGTCCAGAACGCCGATGTCGCACTCGCAGTGCTCAGTCCATCAAACGACAGCGACTCTGCTCTCTGCGCGCGCGCACCGACGTTGATCAGCTTTGTATCGAGTTCATTCGTCAAGAGCACGTTCTTGGACGAGATGTTGCCATGCACGATCATCGGTTGCTGCTGGTGGAGACAGCAGATGGCGTTCGCAATGCCCATGGCAATGTTCATCTTCGAGCGCTCCCACGCCAGCTGGAGACTGTGCTGCTTGAGGTAGAGCGGCAACTCGCCGCCGTCGACGTACTCGGTCAGCAAGCACAAGTTCTGCAGCGTCGTCCACGCGACGCCGACAAACTGCACCAAGTTTGGATGCGTCACTGTAGCGTGGAGCGTGATCTCGCGCATAAAGTCCTCGAGTTCGTCGTACTCGGCTTTCCTCGCGCGCGACAAGCGCTTGATCGCGACGTGGCTACTGCGCACCGAGCCGAGCCAGGTCTCAGGGCCGATGCCGCCTTTTGTTGACAGCAATGTCAGGAACTGGACTTGGTCGTACGCGACGGTCTGGAAACGCAGCGACGGGTGGTTCACGAGCGTATGGAGGACGTGGTTTGAGCTGAACGCTGCGAAGCTCTCGATCGACGCTGATGGTGACGACGACGACGAGAGTGCAGACAACCGCGCGTCAACGACAATGCCCGAGCCGCGGTGCTGCGACAGCGAGAGGCGACCTGGGACGTACGTGCCGTCGGGGATCGTCGCGACAGTGTTGCTACGCGCGCCAGAGCTGTCGAACTTTGGGTCGAACCGCTTGAACGTCTTACGGCGGATGTAGACAGCGAGGCCCGTGAGCGCGAGCGCGACGGCAGCGAGGATCGGCACGAGGTACAGCAGACTGAACTCTTTCTCCTTTGCGACTTGCCGCAACCAGGACGTCACGAGCGCTCCAGAGCGTGGGCGGCACCACACTTGCGCCGCGCCGTCGCCGCTGCTCGCAATCGCTGCACACGGAATCACCATCGACGTGCTCGTGGGACACTTGCTTGCTGCTGCCAACTCACTCGACGGCGTCGCTGTCGCGATGCTAAACATCTCGTACGCACTGCCGCTGATGAGCCACGCGTGGCGGCGGATGCTCACGGCAGGAACCAGCGCGTTGTCGCCGCCATCCGCCCACAGTGAGAGCGTTGTATTGCTGTCACTGCTACTGCTGCTGCTCAGTGAGGCTGGTGCCACAGCGCAGAGGCTCTTGCTTGCGAGCGTGTCGTCGATGCACTCGACCGCTTGATGACTGCTATTTGTTGTCGAGCAGCTCGAGAGCGAGCAGCTCGACCCGACGAGTTGCTCGACGCTCCCACGCGGCACAGCGAGGTCGCTCATTGCGAGCCCGCATCGCACAGATACAGAAACGAGCGCCATGGGACCGACGCTGCTGCTCGCGTTCGCGACGACGTACCCCGAGTCCCACACGAGCGCGCGCTGCAACAGTGGCGGCAAGTCGTCAAACTGGAGCGACGCGTCTGCAAGGCGCTGCTCAATCTCCTTTGGCAGCGGCTCTTGTACGATGAGCTTGGTCGTGGCGTCTGTTGTCGCGTCGCCAGCGAGGTAGCGGTGGTAGAACTGCTGCGCCAGGTCGGACGACGAGCCGTCGAACGCGAACGCAGCGTTCACATACACGCCGTGCTGGTCCTTTGTGTGTGCGACTGCTGCTGCGATCGTCGCGTTCGAGACGTCAAGGCCGTGCATGGACGTCCTCGTGGTCGCGTTTGCTGCACCGAGTGTGTGCTCGACGTGGCGTCCTTGCTGCGTCTTGTTGTACGCGTCGAGCCACGTCGTCATGAGCAAGCTCTGCGCTGGCCGACACCAGCGCGCATCGGTTCGCTGGTACGGCATACACGGGATCGCAACGAGCGCAGAGACGTCTGGCCCACTGCGGCATGCAGTTGCAGCTACTGCGTCGGCCACACTTGTGTGGATCGCATACACGTGCGCAGGCTGGAGCGCATCAGCGCCAGTGTACTTATGGCGCCGTACTTGGAGATCTGGTGCGCCACTTGAAGCAGTTGTGTTCCACACCGCGCTCGACCATAGCGGCGCGCTCGAGACACTGTCGACTGCGGTGCTCGCGCACTTGGCAGCTGACAGGAGCTGGTCGGGTCGACACGCTGTCGAGTAGGTCGAGTAGCGCCAGTTGCGACTCGCATCGCTGCTCTTGCAAGTGCTCACTTGACACGCCGTTGCAGCGAACAACGTCTCACTGAGCGCAATGTCGGCCATCGACGAGCCGCAGAGCGTGTAGATCTGCGCGAGCGAGGCACTGTCGCCGATGCTGTAGCCGCTCTCCCAGAGCAACGCGCGCTTGAGCAGCTCTGGGAGGTCTGCGAATGCGAGCGCGTACGGCTGCAGGCGCGCTTGGACCTCGACTGGCACGCTTTGCTTGAACGCAACTGGCGCGAGTGCGCTGTCTTGTCCTTGTGGCGTCAAACTCTGTTGCTGCAGTTGGTATCGCGCATAGTAGATCGCAACAAAGTCTGTCGATGGAGCGGCTTGCATCGTTTGCACGGCGCTCATCGCGCGCACATTGCTCATGCTCGCGAGCGTGACTGCAGCAGCCACAGAGGCAGCAGTGGCGTGTACGACGCGCATAACGCGAGTCGTGTCGTGCACGTGTGCTAGCGACGATCGTGATGTACGAGCATTCGTGTCACGAAGTTTCTCTCTTAGTTTCTCTCTTAGTTTCTTACTAGTTTCAAGGCAGTTTCCATTCTATTTGTAGCGCGGCTCCTCGTTTGGTAACTTATGTAACCCAAATCATATAACTCGTACCCTAACCTAACCTGTCATGTATCCTACTAGAGTTTATGTGGCCCACCCGTACTCTGAAACTGTAACAACCGAGTGTATGTGGTCTACATAAAATGACGAGCATCCATAAATACACAACACACTTCCCCTCTCCAGCAGCACCATCTCGACCATCAAACATGTCGATAACATGTTATCGTCATCCGCACTCCCAAAGCACTAGTACACAAGGCAGTGATGAGCAGATCTGAGCACCAGCCTCTCGTTTGCGCGGCAAGATGCTCAGACTCGAAGGATCATCCAGCACCGGAGCTCTACTGCGCCTAGGCACTATCAGAGCAACACATATGCACAGTGCGCGAGTCACTATTGGCGTAAGCTTGGCACGTGCGCAAGCTCTTCAAGCTCATGGAGACGCTCTGACACGTCGCGCCGTCGTTCATCGGCGCAAAGCAGCACGACGCGCACAAGTCTTCCTCGCGCTCTTGAACGGCGTCCACGCGCACACGCCGCGTATCGTGAGCGTGAGCAATGCCGACCCGCCATCGCCGCGGTTCACGCCGACTGGGACGTCGCAGTGCGACTGCGCCGTGCACCAGCACTTCGCCGGCACGCTCGTGTCGCAAGTCGAGTGCACTGTGTGCGGCGAAGTGTCGTGCACGTACGACCCGTTCCTCGACCTCTCGCTCTCGCTAGACAGTGCATCGAGCAGCAAGCGACCTGCTAGTACGTCCGAGCCCAAGCCGCTGTCGCTCCAGGCGCTGCTCGAGGCGTTCACGGCTGAAGAGAGTCTCCGCGGCATCAACCGCGTCTACTGTCGCCGCTGCCGCACGTATGCGAACATGACCAAGCGCCTGCGTCTCCACGCGCGGCCGAACGTCCTCGTCGTCCACATCAAGCGCCTCAACTTCCACAAGCAGCAGAAGCGCGGCGCGTACGTCGCGTTCCCGCTCACGGACCTGCGCCTCGACGCGTACGTCGCAGATGACGAGAGCGATGACGACGATGAATACGACGATAGCAATGGCCCAAACGGCGCAGGAGCGAAGACGCCTCGCCGCAGTCGCCTCCTGTCGCTCGCGAAGCGGATCGCAGAGACAGGAGCGAGTCGAGAGAACAGAGACCGGTACGACCTCGCAGCTGTTGTGAATCACCACGGCGACTCAGTGCAGGGCGGACACTACACAGCATTCATCCAGAGTCAGCTCCAGTCGCAGCAGAACAGCAACAGCAAGCAGCCAGCGCCATCGCAGTGGCTCCTCTTTGACGACGCGAGCGCGACGCACGTGAGTGCAAAGGAGGTCGCAAAGAGCCAAGCGTACATGTTGTTCTACATCAAGCGGCGGCCAACGCTGTTGCTGTCGTGAGTGAATACGATGTCCCTTGCGTTCGTGAGTACGCTGTCTGATTCTCTCCTGTCGCTTCGAGACTGCGAGCTGCTCGTGCGACGGCATGGTAGCGCTGTCGTGAAAGTCCATCGCATCCGGATGCGGCCATTGACGCAGTTAAGAGCAGCGTCCACTACGCGAGTCACGCTTGCCATGTGCTACTCGAATGTGGAAAAGATCGCGATCTTCTTGACTGTCGAGCACCGCCACTCCCAATGGCGCGCATCGAGCGTATCTAGTTGCTGTCTTCTCGTCTTGCGAGGACGACGAGATGCTGCGGGTGCAGATGCCAGTTGCATCATCATCAACAGCAGCAGCAGCAAGAGCTCACTTGCTGTTGCTACTACTCGTGCTACTCATGGCTGCTAGTGTGCACAACGTATCAGCAGCAACAGCGACATACACATCAGATCGCAAGGATGCCGCGCACGTGATGCATCGCACCGAGTTGCCTTCGCTTGACAAGAGCGACGGCGTTAGGTCTGCAGTACCGACTCAGCCGCCAGCACTTGGGATCCACGTCGTCCTCCCTCTCAACGACTCGATGAACGCGCTGCCGCTCCGCTTCCACATCGAGATCCCAGTCACAACGAACCGCGCGTTCGCCCAGCAGCATGGCGACGACCTGATTTGCGTCGAGATCGATCACTCGAGGACGCACTGCGTGCCGCTGGCGCTCGGACCGCCAGTCGTGAACGAGCTGGCAGCTGGGAACCACTCAGCGACCGTGTTCCTCGCACCACGTGACAGCAACACCAGCGAGCGGTACTTGATCTCGCAGCCTCTTCACTTCACGCTTCTTGACGACGCAGCCTACAGAAGCTTCGTGCAGCAGCGCAAGCGAGCACAGCGCCAGGCGTTTGCGATCGAAGACGACCAGGACCTGCTCGCATGGGCATCGAGTCACGACGCACTGGTGGGGAAGACTCGAGTCATTGAGCAGCAAGTGCACGTGAATGGCGACACCACGGCAGCTGATCCACAACCACACCAGACGCTCAACGCTTCGGTATCCGGTAGTGACGACAGGAGCACAACAGACCTATCGCCACGAACACTCGTGATCGGCGTCAAGACGAGCGTGCTGTATGGATTCCCGATGCGCCAAGCGATCCGCAGCACATGGGGCGACAAGACACGACTCGATGCGCTTGGTGTCACGCTTGTGTTCATCGGCTGCGAGCCCATTCTGCCGGACGCACTCGACCAACGCGATCAGCGAGACACACTTGTCGATGCGATTACGCTTGAGCGACGCGTGTACCGCGACCTGCTCACGCACGAGCTCGCGTGCGTTGACACGTACGCTCAGCTGCCGTCGAAAGTGAAGGCGTTCCTGCACTTTGCTTCGACCACGCACGCGAATGTGCCGTACGTCATGATCGCAGACGACGACATCTACTTGCGCGTCGACGAGCTTGTGCGCGCGCTCGAGCAGCACGGTCCGCGCACCAAGTTCTACTCTGGACAGGTGTGGGAGCAGCAGATGGACATCGGCATCCTGCCAGTGCGAGACCCAACGAGCAAGAACTACGTCTCGGAGACGCAGTACCCGATGCAGCTCTTCCCGCCGTTCGCGTTCGGACCGCACTACATCATGTCCATGGACTGCGCCGCGTTCATTGGCGCGAACCGAGACGACTTGGGCGACTTGGCGTCGCTCGACGACGTCTCAGTCGCTCTCTGGCTCCTCGCGTTGCAAGTGCATCCAGAGCACGTGCCGTCGTTCCAGAACCTGCGCGGGTCGCCGTGCAGCGAAGGGCTCGTGTCGTTCGCCGACTTGAGTCCGACTGCGATTCGCATGATCCACGCAAACGTCCTCGTGAGTGCGCCGTTCTGCCGCGGCTTTGACAGCGCGATGTGGCTCAAGTCAGAGAACGTACCAGGGTCCACGCGCCGCGTCACGATTGTCATCGAGGTGAGTTCGCACTCGAGCGACCTCCACGTGCACTCGAAGGTGATCCAAGGCACCAGCACACAAGAGTTCCTGTACGTGCCATCGCGCGACAGCTTTGAGACCCACGTCGCGGCGATCGCTGCGTTTGCAAACAGTGCGGGTGAGAGACACGCGTTCACGACGGACGAGCTCGCAGTGAACGTCGCGAGTGTGATGACAAGCACCATCGCGCGTCTCCTAGACGATCAGACGTACAACGCCGGACAGCTCGAGCTTTGGCGCCACAACGTCGCTGTGGCGACGCAAGCGAGAGCATTGGAAGCACCACCACGCACGATCACAGTCGTGTACTCGACCAACGGCGTGTACGGCAAAGTGATCCTCGAGTGCGTCTTCGCCGCAATCTACAGGCAGCGCCGAGTGCGCGTGATCGACGAAGCGACGTTCGAGCGTGAGCAGCAGGAAGCCGTCGAGGAGCAGAACACGCCTCCAAACGTCGACGTCTTTGTCTTCCACATCTTGGACGGCGCGAGGTGTGTGTCAGAGTGGAGTTTGTCCTGTCAGCAGACCGCACAGGCATTCATCGAGCGATACGGCGAGATGGCGTCGCTCATCATGATCTCTGGCGAGCCGTGGACTGTCGACGGCCTCGACGAGCGCGTGCTCTTGCTCTCGACCGTCGCGGACGAACCACGACGCAAGCACGTGTACCTGCCGATGGCGAGCATGGCGTTCTCTGAGCTCAACAAGAGTCCGATGCTGCTGCTCGAGAGCAGCGCCGAGCGCCGTCATCAGCAGCTCTTGCAGCACCACCCACCGTCACGCAATGAGCGCAAGTTCTGCGCGTACATGTACGCAAGATGCGACCGACCGCAGCGAGAGTACATGTTTGATCTGCTCAACGCCATGGAGCCTGTCGACGCACTCGGTGTGTGCCAAGGCTCGGCGCAGCAAGAGCGATCGGAGCGATGGCACGCTCGCGTCAGCTCCAACGTCTTCAGCGACGCCGTCGAGATCTACACGCAGTACAAGTTCGTGATCGCGTTCGAGAACGCGCAGCAGCGAGCTGGGTACGTCACGGAGAAGCTCACGAACGCGTTCTTGGCTGGGAGCGTGCCCGTGTACTTGGGCCACTCGGACTCGGTCGCGCAGGTGTTCAACCCCGAGAGCTTCATCGACTGTGGTCGCTTTGCGACACTCCGAGCGTGTGCGCTGCGCGTGATCGAGGTGCATCGTTCGCCAGAGCTGTACGACCGCATGCTGCGCGCACCAGTGGTCGCAAACGTCACGCGGTTCTACGAGCTTTTCTCGTGGCATCCAGACGTCCCGAGCTCGTACTTGGCCGACGCGATCGCCGCGAAGCTCGAGAGGTGACTGTGACCATGATGAAGAAGATCAAGGTTCAATGCGACGTCGTATCAACATACTTAGAGAGCACTCTCGAGAGCAACTTGCATTCATACACAGTAGAGAACGACTACATGTAAACGCACACGCAGCGCTAGAGCGTGGATGACAACGTGGACTCCTGACGACGACGTCACTGGCAAGTGAGGCATGCGCGTTTGGTGCTGCGCTGCTCGTCTCTTGACGTCTCGGTCTTCTTTGCGTGCATCACCGAGATCTTCACAATAGCTCTCTGTCGGCGCGCTCTCGCGACATCAAGAGGAGTTCGATGGCCTCCATCCAGTGTACCTGCTCGTGCTCTCACGACGTCGAGTGGAGTGCGATGATTGTCGTCAATTGCGTCTGTTTGCGCACCAGCCGCCAGGAGCACGTTCACGGCACCGCTGACGCCACTTCGAGCGACATCATGGAGTGGCGTCGACTGATTGTTGTCCCGTGCGCCCACGAGCGCTCCACACACCAGCAGCACTCGAGCGACGTCGACGCGATCGTGCTGAGCAGCGATATACAGCAACGTTCCTCCTTTCGCGTCGCCAGCATCCGCGTTTGCATTCTCGCCGCGACTCAAGAGCAGCGACACCATCTCTGTGCTGCCGACTCTTGCAGCAACATGCAGCAGCGACATGTCGCTCTTGTCCACAGCACTGAAGTCTGCGCCGTGGCTCAAAAGCACCTCCGCGACCTCGTGCTTATCATGAAACGCTGCTGTCGCGAGCGGAGTCTCGCCGTACTTGTTCGTAGCGTTGACGTCCGCGCCATGGGCCAAGAGCACCGTTGCGACTGCTGCTTGTCCACTGGTAGACACAGTATGGAGTGGTGTATCACCCATGCTGGTTGTTGCGTCGACGCTCGCGCCTTCAGCCAAGAGCAGAGTCGCGACCCCAGTCCAGTCGTTTCGTGCAGCGATGTGCAACGGAGTCATCTGGTTGTCGTGACTCTGCACATTCACACGATGTCATCATGTTCGAAAGCGGTGGCGAGATGCAGCGGCGTGGACGCATCTGTAACTTCTCTCTCGCGTCCACGTCTGCGCCATGCTCGAGCAGCACTCGCACGACGTCGAGGTGACCGATTTTAGCGGCAACATGGAGCGCTGCCATCTCGTTCGCGCCGCCTGTGCCATACAGCAAGAGCGTCTTGACGATCTCAAAGTAGCCGTTCTTGGCTGCAGCGTAGTGCCGTCATGCCTGGTCTCCTCTCGGTGTTCAACTGTCTTTCGCTTTGCTGAAAAAATGATAGAGCGGCGACACGTTGCCGAGCTGAAGCGCTGCGTTGACATCTGTGTCGTGTGCCAAGAGCGTCGTCACGATGTTGAGGTGTCCTCACTGCGCGGCAACGAAGAGTGCTGTTGCACCACTAGAGTCCACAGCGTCGACGTATGCGTCATGCTCGAGCAGCATCTTCACGATCTCGCCGAGATCCTCTTGAGCAGCCAGGAAGAGCGTAGGCGATCCATCTGCGCCGGGCAAGTTCGCGTCTGCTCCTCTTGCGAGAAGTGCTGCCACGACGCTCGCGTGCCGAAACATGACCGCGTGGTGCAGCGCAGAGTGCCCACCCCACACTGTTCACATCAGCGCCGTGGTCCAGCAGCTCCATGACGACGTCCACGTGGCCCTTCTTTGCAGCACAAAGTAGTGGAGTCAACCATCGTGCTGAGCGACTTGGCACGGTGACTCCACGCGTGTACAGCGCTCTCACGACGTCTCGGAAGCCGTTCTTCACGACAAGATGCAGCGCTGTCTGGTTGTCGCGATGTGTAGTGGCATCGACACTTGCGCCGCGGGCGAGCAAGCGAACGACGATCTCGAGGCACCTCTTTGCTGCTACTAGGTGGAGTGGCGTCCGTCTATCCGTCGTTGTCAGCGATACTTGCGTCTGCACCAAAGCGCAAGAGCTCGCGCACAATCTCGCCATGATTGCCTTGAGCCGCGGAATGTAGCGCAATCCAGCCTTCAGCGACAGATGCGTGTACATTTGCGCCGTGCTCAAGGAGCGTTGCGACGAGCGCGTGGCGTCCACGATAGCACGCTGTGATAAGTGCCGTGCCGATGTCGTCGCTTGCTGATGGATCAAACGTGTTGAGGGGGTCCGCTACTTGTTCTGCTGCACGCCTCTCAAGCAGCGTGCGCACTGCTGCGGCGTCGC
Organism: Pythium guiyangense; assembly: GCA_003730235.1. Classification (NCBI taxonomy): domain Eukaryota; phylum Oomycota; class Peronosporomycetes; order Pythiales; family Pythiaceae; genus Pythium; species Pythium guiyangense. Next base: position 1,052,325 of record QXDM01000030.1, read on the forward strand.
CTTCAGTACAAGCAACTAAGAGTCGCTCGAGTGTCGTAGCCTGCGTCATGACGTCGCTCGTATCGTTGCGCATGAAGATGCATCAGCCAGCAGTGGCACTTGTGTCTTGAGACGACGATCTGGAAATGGCTTGCTCTTGGTGTTGCTGTTGCTTTTGTCAAAGGAAAGCGCGATGTAGACGTTTTCAAGATCAGACAAACATATTGGTATGTGATACTTGCAATCCCGTCTTGAATATGTACAAATATATCCAAAACACAATACGGCCATATCACAAGATTAAGATGTGAATGAGCTATTGTTTTTTGCTACTTGAAGACATCAGCAAAATGCTTGCCATCATGCCATCCGCAACAACAACGAACGATGAGCTCGAACATGGCATCGCCATCTACCGCAGCAGCAGAGACAAGAGATCTCGAACAAGACAACAACAACGACAATGCCTTTGCTGCAACAACTGCGCTTGACGATGACGATGCCGACTACGATGCCGACTATGAAGACGAGATCGAGGACATGGTCGACGACGAGCCGATGCAAGTCGCGCATCGTCTGTTCCTCGGCTCGATCGACGCTGCTCGCAACGAGTCTGCACTGCGCCACCTGCGCATCGGCTTCTCGCTTGCACTGCTCAGCGCAGCAGACCACGCAAGTGGCAATAGCATCGCAGCGACGCCAACTCACATAGCAAGAGCTGCAGACGCCAAACGCCAGGCAACTGAAGCAAACGACCATCGCATCACGCGAGTCGAGATCTCTATCGACGACGCACTCGATGAAACACTGTTCACCAAGCTCCCGTCCATGCTGGCAACGCTCGAGCGCATGCTGTAGGTCACTACTCACGACGATGCATTGCTCTTTGTGTGCATGAGAAGCGCTTGCAAGCCAAAGGCGACTGACGATGACGGCACACACCTGATGCGACTGCTGCAATGGAACCACTTGCGTGCCTCTCGCCACAGTCACGACGCAGAGCAAGTCGATCAGAACGTCCTCGTGCACTGGTGCGCTCAATGACTTTCCAAGATCCATCAGCTCGCATCAAATGTACACACGAGCGCTGACTGCTACTCTCAGTGTCGCAGGTCGCTCGCGCTCGCCAGCGCTTGTAGCTGCGTGGCTCATCACACAGCGTCCGCACATGTTTGCGCGTGCAGAGGACGCAGTCGAAGCGATTCGGTACGCTCAGTCGTCCTCTCTTGAGTCGTCCAAGCGCAGCTTCAGTCTGTCGATGCATCTACACTCGCACTATGTCAACTACTACTACCACAGCAACGGACTCACTCACTCACCCACTCACTCGCTGTGCTTATCCTGCCACTGTTCGACCAGCAACGTGCGGCCGTGGATCGCTCTCAACGCGCACTTTGAGCGCGAGCTGGCGCTCTTCCACGCTGCCACGACGCTTTCAAGTGGCAAGACACTCGCGTCTGATGTCGTACAGACGCTCACGCAGCGCTCGATGCGTCTGCCGCGTCTCGACTTTGGCGCCTCGCTCGTGCACGCGATCGTCTCTGGCGCCAAGACGATCACGATGCGTCTGCTCTCAGATTGTCACGACGATCGGAACTCGGATCTCCAGCTCATCCATCAGCACGCGACAGTCGTGGCAACGACCGCAGCAGCACCACCAGCGCAAGAGAGCAAGCCAGTATCGACACAGATGCCTCGCGAGTCATTTGCTCTGTTGTGCATCGACCGCATCGAGACGACACGTGTGAGCGACCTGAGCGCCGCAGATCTCGCGAAAGAAGGCGCGGCGTCCGTCGCCGACGTGCTCCACATCCTCCAAGAGTTCTACCCGCACGTGACAAGCACGACGCCACTGCTGATGCTGCACTTTGCGTGCATTGGCCGCGTCGACGCTCGAGAGTCGTGAGCATCAGCTGGTTAAGGAGCTATCGTCATGGTGAAGATGACACAATGAGAGAGAGAGACTCTGAGCGTGACAAGCATCTACTACTCTCTACTACTTTGACAGGTTCGTACGCCCACAGCATCGGCAGCTGCAGAGTAGTGTAGTGCGTTCTCACTGCGACGCGCGACCATCGAGCGCCTGTGACAGCAGCAGCCGCCCGCGCGTCGACAGCGCTCGCCGTAGTGCAGCGTCTTGTTGCTCCTCCTGCTGGTGTTGTTGTTGTTGTTGCTGCTCCTCGTCGATGTCGAGGCGCTGGTATCTTGAGATCGCTTGACCGGCAAGCAGATTCACGACGGTGTGAGCAGTAGCTGCGCGGCGTCGAGCGCGGCGTCGAACAGCAGGTGCCACTCGTACGTCTAGCCTCTCTTTCGCTCGTCTCCATGCACGAGCGCTTCTCTTCAAGAACACGGCTTGCACAGTAGCTAACACGCATCTAACTCATGTATCATGTTCGTACTTACTGGGTATCGATCAGCACTGTTTGCGATGCTTGTTTGACACACAAGCTGTCTCAATCTCGAGCAAGCAAAGCGCGTGCCTCTCGACGCTCCCGGCGCTGTGGACCAACGCGACGACCGCGGCACCTTCATAACTACCTTCATAACTACCAAGAGCCAAGAGCAGACGAGCTGACAATGTGTTGTTGTTGTTGACATCGACCATGACAACAACAGCAGTAGGCGACACAGACGATGACATGGACAATGACAACGCCGCCGCATCTACAAACGAGCGCCTGCTCAAGACGGCGCTGGACAAAGTCATCCGGCGCTCTTCGTCAACATCAACATCAACGTCAAACTGTGGCAGTGTGCGCGCTGTAGTGGATCGACGACTCGACTCCTCCACTTCAGGTTGCTCATCACACCAACAGTCGTGACCAGTGGTCGCAGCGTTTGCTATATAGTGCAATAAACAAGTGAACTCTGCCTGTGATATCAAATGCCTGGCAAAAGCGATAAAAGCGATCGACAGGTGTTGTATGATTGGTCAAAATCGTTGTATCGGGATTCACACCGACTGTGACACCAATATAATGTAGACAAGACGTTTCGTGTGACATTGGGCAATTCACACTGCTGAACGCTATTTCGACCGAGTTTGCTATGTTCTCGATATAGATGGCTAGAGTTCGTCACAAACTGCTGATCGCTAGAGTAGGTACAAATCGTTTAAGGCAGGGTATAAACTCTCAAAACGAAGCCTAGCCGATTTTTTAATCGACTTTGACGGGGAATTACCTCCCGACAGGATATACAAGCGCTATGATTGGCTGGAATCCCAGAATAGCGCTGTTTTTGTACCTCGATATAGATTTGTGCTAAACTGAGAGCGATGACGCAGCAACTGCGCGCAGCGGCAGCACATGCACAGCACTATCCGACACAGCTCACGGACACGACGGCCGAGGCGCGGCCGAACGCGTACATCCCAGAGGACCTCGGGATCTCCAAGCCGTACGGCCAGCAAGCGCCGTTCAAGCCGACGCAGCCAGGCACGACGATGCGCCTCATCCGCGTCCCGCAGAAGCGCGACATTGATATCTAGGACGAGCGAGCGAGCGTATGCACACAGTACATTGTATCACGTAGTTCCTGCTGCCGGTGCACTGCTACTGCTGCTGCTGATGTTGGCCATGCGCGCGACCTTCTCCTGCGCCTTCTTGAGGCGTCCGTCGAGGTTCAGATTCTGCGACATCGCGTCGAGGAGCTCGCGCTTCGTCTTGTCGAACTTGCACTCGCGCTTGCACGGGCGTCCTCGGCGCCTTCGAGTGGCGCGTACACGCTGTCGAGCTTGTCGCCGTCGCCACAAGCGCGTCTACTCTTCAGTCAAACCTACCACGGATGGAATCGCTTTCTTTGGCTTCTCGCACTTGCAGCAGACACACCGGACAAGCTGGGAGCGCTTGAGCGCCTCTTGGTTGAGGTTCTTCATGTACGGCCGAAGTCGCTCGAACACGTCCGAGACATCGTGAACTGCTAGCGCCCAGTTCGTCGCAGTACTCAGCTCAAAGTTCGAGAAGAACCCGCTGTCGCTCCAGTTTTGGCTCCCTACAATCACAACATCGTCGTCGACGATTGCTACCTTCGCGTGCACGCGTCGACTGAGGGTTGAGAGCCGAATGTTCGGGTGGAGGCTGGAAACACGCGAGGCGGGCGAGGTGCTGTTCGCCTTATCGATGACCAACTCGACGATGAATCCGTCTCGCTCTGCTAGTTCGTTCAGGCAATCGGCGATTACTTTTCGCGTGAGAACGAACATGATGATGCGCACTCTCTTCGTAGCACTGCGCAGCGTGTTGAGCAGCCAGCGCTCGCTGTCGCTCAGAATCGTTTGGAGGGAGTCTATGCCGCACGGCGCGACGAGCACCTTGACCCAAGTGCGCGTCGAGCGAGGTCGTGTACGATTGACTTGCGTTCGTTGTCTTGTGTCGGAGTTGAGCTGAAGCGCGAGTTTGGCCGCGAGCGTTCTGACGTCTGTGTGTACACAGATACATCCGCCGATCTGTATAGCTTGCTCTTTTGATTGCACTGCTGTTTGACCACAGGCTTGTGTCGTGTTGTTATCACCACGCGCTGCATTCAACTCTTGGCGTAAAGTATCTCGTTCTCGACGCATTGCTTCGAGGTCGCGATTGAGCTTCAGCCGCTCCGTGCGTTCTGCTTCCAAGAGTCGAGCGAGTTCATGCGTGAAGTCGTTGCTTTGATCTGGATCGCCAACTTCTGCACGTAGCTCGTCGCACGAGCTCTTGCTCAAGTTGCTCAGCATAGCCAGCAGCAGTTCTTCCTCGTCTGGGTCTTGATCGCAGCCATCTCCATCGTGCTCGCCCACAAAGTCGTCCACGTCGCTGCAGCACTGTACTTCGTCGTCTTCGTCGCCGCTTGAGCACTGACACAGCGTGCTCTCCATTGTCGTTCTCGCTTGTGTGGTTGAGTCTCGTTTGGTGTGCTCATGCTGTGTGCCCTTTGCTGTAGTTGTAGCGCTGTCGCGCTACAACTACTTGCGCCTTTGTTGCACAGGCACGTACAAGGTCTGACTTCTCGGTCGACGATGTCGTTGAGCCAAGCTGAGCAACGAGCTCGTCGATGTCCTCTTCGCGAAGTTTGCTCTTGCGTGTCATGTCGATCGCTTGTTGTGTTGTGTGCTACCAAAGCCCTACGAGCAAAGCTTAATGCCCTCAACACCTGTCTTGCATTTGATTGAAAGCTTACTTTGAAAGGTTACTACTGAGTGGTGATGGATGGATACTTCTCTCTCTCGACACATAGTCACAGTCATACCTGGTCAGCATGACTGTGTGACTACGCATGTACCGCACGGTTATGTAGTCCACCTAATGGTCAAAACGATAACAGCAATAGAGAGTGTGCATCGTCAGATCCTCTTTATCTTCACATACAAAACGCTATATGAAAATCGCTTACATGCAGCGTAAAGAGGTCAAATATTTGAATTCCGTGACCACTAAATATCTAAACAAATCTCGAGAATTACCTCTCACAAGGAAAAGCAAAAATGTAAATGAGTTTGATTGGTCTGAATTTCTACCAATCAAAGCGCGACACTAAAAGTCGCTCAAAACAAATACCACCTTGAATCCGCTGAAAATAAGCTTTAGATTGGCTTTGCACGAATAGTTGATTTTACAACCACTTACAACTCAAACAAATTTTACAAATTGTACTTTTTAGACAGTACCCGCTCAAAAAGACAGGTAGTCGACTACTACGAATGTATTGATTTCCTTATGTCAACATTTTGCATTTCGCCATTTAATATCGTTTTTTGCTACAATTTTTGATAGATGACAGTCCTTCTGCGATTGGCTAGAAATAAAGTCGCGGCGACATATTGCGTTTAGTATGTAAACATCGCGACATAGTTTCACCAAGTCAAACGTTTTCGACAGCGTCGCGGCGACATCTTGTGTTTAGTATGGAAATGTCGTGTCCAGAAAATCTTTACGGGTGCACAGGAAGCCACTACTTATTACTACTCCGATATTTTCGACATTTTCGACGATGATGGCGATGATGGCGATGATGGTGATGGCGATGGCGATGGCGCACAGGTGATGGCGCGATGGTACTCTGGTCGTGGTACTCTGGTCGTGGTACTCTGGTCGTGTAGCACGCATACACAGATGCAACACGTCAAGCCGAGACCTGCGAGTGTCAGACGCAACCCGATCGACGTAAGGCCATTCACGTACTCTAGCTATGACCAGCGACCAGAAGACGTACGCACACACGTGGAGTCTGCCCTTTGTTTGGTTGTTGGGTGGTTTGGTGGTTTGGTGGTTTGGTGGTTTGGTCCATGAGCACAGCAGAGCCATACCACGACATCAGCGTCGCAACAGCTCGTGGTCTCGGAGGTGACAGCCATCGCCGCCGCCGCTGCCATCGGCGTGGTCGTGTAGCACAGTCTAGCATCACTGTGTCTAGCGCGCAGGACGCTGATGTTCGGCGTCAGTCCTATTGATCGCCGATAGAGTACATGCGTGGATGTGTGAAGGTCTGACTGCTGCAGTGCGATGGCCACAGCAAGTGACGAAGTTGAGAGACGCAGTGGTTGTTGGCTTCGCGATGTGAACAACTGCCAACTGCGTGTGACTCGACGGACTCTGTCGTTGACGACAAAGACGCATGACGCTGCAACTGGCTTGGACTTGTGTCACGCGAGCTCTGATCTCTCTGATCTCGACTAGAACCAAGCGATTCGACTCTGCGATCAATGCTCTCTTCTATTTGCTTTCTCCTCTTTGCTCGCTTTGGCCGTACGTAGGTCGCTGTTTGTCTGTCCACGTGTGTGGACTGTGCGCTATGCCCGCGTATGTGCGATCGATCGCAGCAATGCGCGAGAAGCAAAGACGGTAGGGATGAGCATGCGAATCTCTGGTCGCCTGAGTGCGCGTGCACATTGGTCTAAGTACTTGGTCCATACGACAGCGCCGCGCAGGTGCTGCTTCTGTCAATGAGAGCGACACACGAGGACCACAAAGACCTCGTACGTAAAGTGCACGACAAAAGTCTTGGAAATTTTTTGTTTCATTTCAAATATTTTTGATTTTCATCGGACAGAGCTGCAATGAAGCTGGATTAATAGCGCAATTAAATACGGTTCGAATGCTATATGTCGATCATCGAAATACACAGTGTAGCCAGCACAATGGCAGAAAATGTCATTTTCGAAATATTTCAACGATGCGAGAATAAATGGAGAGGCGTGGTAAGATTGGTATCAAAATTGTAATTGTGGTCAAACGAGCTCGAAAACACGTAATTTAGATAGAACACATTGCGTACACCAAGCGAACAAATTTCCAGTGCCTCCGAAGCTGTTTTGCGATGACGGCGTGGCAAGAGATGACGGCGAGCGACGTCGCAACTATCCTCGACCTTCGAGGCCAAGGCGAGAGGCTGCAGGCGATTGCAACGCGTGTGCAGCGCAGCGTATCGACTGTGTCACGCGTCATCAACGGCGAGAGAGCCTCGAAGACCAAACAGCGCACGGGAAGGCCTCGAAAAGTGTCTGAGCGTGAGGGCCGGCGGCTGGTGCGCGCGGTCACGACGCGAAATGAGAGCGCCTCTCAAGCCCGAGCGAGTGTCGGTGTTGACGCATCGGTGCGCACCGTGCAGCGCGTCCTCCATGCACACCCTGACGTGTCTTGGAAGAAGAAGAAGCGGACGACGGTGATGACCAAGATGCACCAAAAAGGACGAGTCGCATGGGCGAGCGAGAGAGCAGCTTGGGGCGCGAGTGAGTGGTCGCGTGTCGTGTTTAGCGACGAGAAGAAGTGGAACATGGATGGGTCGGATGGCTTGCAGTTTTACTGGCATCGCGCGGGGCAGCCAGAGCGATGCGCCGTGAAGCGTCACAGCGGTGGAGGATCGGTCATGGTCTGGGGCGCATTCTCTGCAGCCGGCAAGTCGGAGCTCAAGTTCACTGAGGGCAGCCAAGACGCGCAACGCTACACAGAGACGCTTGCCACGCACTTGCTGCCGTTCTTACGCGCACACCACGAAGAAGGGCACGTGTTTCAGCATGACAACGCGCCGTGTCATCGCGCTCGACTTACTCAAGCATGGCTGCAGACGAGCAACGTGACGACGATGAGCTGGCCAGCGATGTCCCCGGATCTCAATCCGATCGAGCACCTCTGGGGCATCCTGACGAGAACCGTGTACGCGCACGGTCGCCAGTTCTCATCGCAGCAAGAGCTCAAGTCCGCCATCACCCAAGCGTGGCGCGATCTCGACCACTCAGTCATTGCCAACTTGGTTGCATCGATGCCCAAGCGCTGTGCAGCTGTCCTCGAGCGCAAGGGAGCGTTTATTACTAGTTCGTAAGCTTCAAACGCAGCGTCCTCACGTTCAATACCAATCTTACCACGCCTCTCCATTTATTCTCGCATCGTTGAAATATTTCGAAAATGACATTTTCTGCCATTGTGCTGGCTACACTGTGTATTTCGATGATCGACATATAGCATTCGAACCGTATTTAATTGCGCTATTAATCCAGCTTCATTGCAGCTCTGTCCGATGAAAATCAAAAATATTTGAAATGAAACAAGAAATTTCCAAGACTTTTGTCGTGCACTTTATAGAGAAGAGATGCATGGGATTGATAGTCAATAGTGTGTGTGTGTCTGAGTGTGTCGTTGGTGCGTTCCCTCTGCTCCTGCTGTCGCCTCAAGACGCCGAGCGAACACAAGCGCATGTGCTACCGCACGAACGTCCGGAGTGCGTCGCTTGGACCATGTGATCGATCCATCGATTGCGTGGTGTCACGTCACGAGGCGCTAGCCGCCGAGCTCGGTTGTCGCCTTGGCTGCTGCGCTCTTTTGGAACGCATTCGAGACGCGGCGCGACTGGCTGTTGACGACGTCGACGGCGTCGCTGTCGTGGCAGAACGCCATCCAGGACGGCAGGCGCTTGGCTGAGAGGCACCGGAGCGCGAGGCCGACTGGGAGCGAGCCGAGACCGAGCAAGATCGAGATGCCCCACTCGACGGCCGTGAGCGGCGCGCAGTTGAAGAACCGACCGGTGAACTGCACGATGAGGATCTGCGTCGAGATCTGGAAGATCGTGACGTAGATGTACACGCGATTGCCCAGGACGCCGTCAAAGACGTTGATCTCGTCGTGGATCTTGCGGCAGTTGATCTCGTTGAAGAGCTGCATCCACACGAACGTGTTGAACACGAGCGTCATGTGCTCGGTCGGCTCGTCGTGCTGGTCTTCTGGAAGGTCCGCGAACCGGCCCGACTCGATGTGAAAGATCTTCTCGCCCGCGAACGTGAGCACGAGCAGCACAATGAGCTGGTACGCCGACTGCCCAAAGATGTGCTTGGTCATCATCTTGGACAGCAGCGGCTTCGTCTTCGGGTACGGCCGCCGCTCGAGCAGCGCCGGCGTCGGCGGCTCAGTCGCAAGCGCCAAGGACGCAAACGAGTCCATAATGAGGTTCACCCAGAGCAGCTGGACGGCCGAGAGCGGCGACTGCTCGAGAATGACTGCGCCGAGGAACGCGAGCACGATCGCGACGACGTTGACCGTGAGCTGGAACTGCAGGAACTTGGAGATCGAGTCGTAGACGTTGCGGCCCCACTTGATCGCGCTCACGATTGACGTGAAGTTGTCGTCCATGAGGATGATGTCGGACGCGTCCTTGGCCACGGCTGTGCCGCTGATGCCCATTGCAAAGCCGACGTTCGCCTTCTTGAGCGCCGGCGCGTCGTTCGTGCCGTCGCCCGTGACCGCAACAATCTGCGGCCCGTACGGCATGAGATTCGACTGCATGAGACCGGTCACGAGCGTGTACTTGTCTTTCGGCGACGACCGCGCCATGACGCGCAAGTGCGGCCAGATGCGGTCGAACTCGGCTTGGATGATGTTACCGTTGCCGTCGAGCACGCGGCGCCGGAACTCCTGCCCTTCGATCACGATCGCGTTGTCGCCAGGCGTGAGGATGCCGCACTTGCCGGCGATCGAGCGCGCCGTCGTGATGTTGTCGCCCGTGACCATGCGCACGACGATGCCGGCGCGGTGGCACTGGCGGATCGAGTCCGGAACCTCCTTGCGCACAGGGTCTTCGATCCCGACAATCCCGATGCACGTGAGGTCCATCTCGACGTCGTCGTCCGACCACTTGCTGATCTCGTCGGCCGAGCACTCGACGTCGCGGTACGAGAGGCAGAGCGTGCGGTAGCCCTGCGATGCGTACTTCTCGATGATCGAGCTCCCAATGATGTCCTTCTGGTTCGAGTCGAGACTCGCGATCGAGCCGTCGAGGCGCTTCATCTTGTTGCACAGACCGAGCACGACCTCGGTCGCGCCTTTCGTGTAGATCCGACACGTCGTTGCCGACCGCTTCACGACGACCGACATGCGCTTCTTCTTGCTGCTAAACGTGAGCATGTGGCCGACTTCCGTCGTCGCGCGCACGTGCGGGTACTCGACGCCGCAGTCGCGCACGAACTGCAGCAGCGCACACTCAGTCTTGTTCCCAGTGTGCTCTGGCTGCCCGCCAGCGATCTTGGGAGGGAGGATCTCCGCCGTCGAGTTGATGCAGATGCCGTTGCAAAAGACGTCTTTCGTCGTCTCGGACATCTCGTCGGCAGCTTGCGACGCCGCCGTGAACTCTTGGCCGCCGATCCAGACTTGCATGACCGTCATGCGGTTCGTCGTGAGCGTCCCCGTCTTGTCGGAGCAGATCGTCGTCGCGCTGCCCATGGTCTCACACGCATCGAGGTGGCGCACGAGGTTGTTGTCGAGGAGCATTTTCTTGACCGAGTACGCGAGCGCGATCGTGACTGCGAGCGGGAGACCTTCAGGAATCGCGACGACCAACACGGTGATCGCGACAATGAAGAACTGGAGGTAGTCGCTGACGTACTTGGACTTCCACTCTTGCTTGTCTTCGACAAACTTGTGAATCGAGAAGCGGATGCACATGATGATGAACACGAGGATCGCGACCGCTGTGCCGAGTTTGCCGATCAGCACAGTCAAGCGGTAGAGCTTGGCTTCGAGCGGTGACTGTCCTTCGTGGTCGTCATACTCCTCCTTTTGCTCAACCGTCCCATTCGCGCTTGGCGGCGGCGGCGCACTCGCGTGTCCAGCATCAGCTGCTTTCGGTGCACCCGCGTCGCTCTTCTTCTCGTCCTTCTTGGTGTTTGCTTTGCCGAGGATGAGCTTCTTGATGATGCCTGCTTGCGAGCTCTCGCCGACGCACACGACGAGCATCTTGCCGAGTCCTTCCATGACCTTTGTGCCAGAGAGCAAGAACGGATGCTCGTGGTTCTTTGGCATGAGGTCGGACTCGCCTGTCATGGCGCTCTCATCGAGCTTGAGCTCCTTCTCGTCAAACACAATGCCGTCTGCCGGGACAATGTCGCCGAGGTCAACGCGCACGACGTCGCCAACACGAAGCGAGAACTTGCTGATCTCGGCCGGTGCGCCGTTGCGGATCACTTTGATCTTCTCGTCTTCCTTCACAGCGTTGAGCGAGCGGAACTGCTGCTCCTTTTGGTAGTCGTTGATCGCCGTCACGAACGTCACGACAAAGACCGCAAAGATGATACACGCGCCTTCGATCCAGCCTGTGTCTGGATGATCGCCGACTGTGAGCGCAAGGATGACCGAGATGATGCCGGAGAACGTGAGCACGATGATTGTCAGGTCTTGAAACGCGTCCCACATGAGCTCGAGTAGCCCCTTGGCGCGCGGCGGCGGGATGTAGTTAGACCCGAACGTGTCTTCGCGGCGCTTGAGGTCTGCGGCATTGTTGCTATCGAGCCCTTGTCGCACATCGACGCCGATCGCCGTGGCGACGCCGTGGATGCCGCCGAGCTTTTCGAGCTGTTCGACTTGGTGTTCGTGCTGCGTCTCAATGAGGCGAATGAGGTCGCCGGTCATGAGCTTGAAGCCACCGCCATCGTTTGATGCCATCGCGCTCCGAGCACGCGCTCACTGACTCGGACACGAGAAGTGCCGCTCGCAAGTGGAGGTTGTGTCGGTGCGACAAACGGATCGAGTTCGGTCGGTCGGGCGTGAGGCTGAGACGATCGCTTGAACGTGCAGGCAGGCAGGCGTGCAGGTGCGTTGGACTCTCTCTTGCACGTACGTACGCACGCTCGACCGAGCTCGAGATGGCGTCGCCGTCGTGTGTCGATCGCTCGTTTGGCGTGTGCCCGCGACAATCGGGAATGATGCAACCGCGCTTGGCGCAGTCGTTTCGAGTCCGAGGTCGCGAGGAGGAGGAGTTGCAAACTCAAGAATAGCGCCGCGCACGAATTAAACTTGGCGCCGACCGGACCGGAGGCGATGTCCGGTTCCCGAGTGCGCGCGCACTGCGCGTTCCTATTGCGAGCGACGCGCGTTGTCCGTAAGCGCAAGCGCGCCTGCTGTCCGAGGTGTTGCCGATGTGAACGCACCTGTCCGCCGGACAAGTGGCGCTCCGAGCCATTTGTGGTTTGCATTCGGCGACACCTGTCCGGTGGTGCTATCTTAAGGCGTGATATGGATCGCTCACAGACCAGATCGCTCACAGATGAGAGAGCATGACACGGCAGACCTGTGTAGATCAATGCTACTCGTGCGCTCGCGCTCTTGCGTTCGACGCGACTTGACTCGGTGACGGGAGGAGCAACATGGTCCATGCGAATCATTCGACCCTTGCTTAAAAGAAGCGCGTGCTTGCTCGTACTCGCCGCAGCAGTGTAGCGCTTCGCGTTGCTTCATCAGAGCTCGCTCGCTCGAGAGCTCCAAGTCGATTGTTGCATCTAAGGTCGGATCTTACCCGCCCGATTCTCGGTGCATCACTCCTCGAGGTATCAGTGCAAAACACTGGGCGGACAAGATCGCTTGTCAACAGCGCGTACGAGAATCGGATGAGATGGTATGCTCTAGCGGCGCTCGGATCGCAGACATGAACTGGTGGCTAGATATGCGCCTGAACGACTCCTTGGTGTGCACGATAGTGACGGCACGAGAGCGAGGCGGCATTCGGTGTCGTGGCCACGTGAATGGAGAACTGAACAAAGCGCGGCGTCTCCATCTTTGTGGTTGCTGAACAAGCTGATGCGGCGGTGATGTGACAACATTGCTACAGACATGGGTGTGCACAACGAAGAGCGTACACTCGCGCATGTGCGAACTCGTAGTACGAAGCGCAGAGTTGGCCCATGCGATCGATCTCTCGCGTCACGCTCGCGAATGCTGAAGCGAGCACACAAACGGTCTTGCTCTCGATCCCTGCTCTTGAGGTTGGTTGAGACGCAAGCGCATATCGATCGATCTGTTGCACGCGTGAGGTTCCCACGTTTACAAGTGTGTGTCCAAGCCTGCGCACAACCTTGCGCTGCCTTGCGAATGAGAGGCGCTCTCAGCCGCCAGTGAGGGTGTTGCGCACGTGAAAGATCGCTCGTGTTTTGCCTGTACCATCGTCGCGGTTGTTTGTGACAGATGCGGCAGGCGCTACTCTCGGCAGACTTGGACAGGTGGAGCGCGAGGTGGAGCAACACGCATCATGTGGTGGAGGGTCCGGGTGCCTCGTTGTTGGCTCGGTAGGTACGGTGTTTCGGTCGTGTAGACAGAGCAGATAACAGAGCAGAGTGGCGTTGTGATTCGTGTGGGCCGCTGAACACGGTGCCGTCGCACAACGAGGAGTGTAAGCTCGCGCATGTGTGTGACGTCGGAGGAAGCGCAAGCTCCGCACAGACGCCTTCTCTCTCCATCTCTCTCTCACACACACACACACTTAGCTCTCTCTCTCTCTCTTCGTGTTCGCCAATGCTGACGTGAGATGTCTAGCGAGTGAGTATCAATGTCTGCTCTTTTACTCGGTTGTAACGCAAGTGAGCTCATGCTCAGCGTGAGCACGAGCCGGTCTGTTGGATTCGAGGTGCTCCCGCACTTTCAAGCGTCGGAACCTGCTCAAACTGATGCGCTTCCACCTGGTGAAAGATTGCTCGTGTTGTGTCTGACCCTCGGACGCGCAGTGGTAGCGAGGGTCGCATCGAAGCGCCGCATAGCACAGCCGCACGTGACTCTTTACCGCGATGCTTGGCGTGTCTGTGCCTGTGTGTGCACGTGTGGGCAGACGCACGCTGTTGCATTGGCAGGAGCAGCAGCAGCATCAGTCGCGCTCGGAAGCGGCGGCGTGGTGTCCCTCCAAGCAAAGATCCTGTTGTTGCTGCGGCAATGTGCGGTCCTCGTTCGCCGACCGAGCAGGCGTTGAAGCGTCAATGGGCTCCATGAGTCTCTCTCTCTCTCAAAGACAAAGGCTGAGAGAGCGCTGCGACTGCTCGATTGCTCGACTCATCGTCGCCTGCTGCGCAGCGCTCCTTGGCAGTCTCCCACTTTGCGATTTCCATCACACACTGCGCACGACTCGACGAGCCAGCAGTGTTCGCCGCAGCAGCAGCAGTAGTCGTTGTGACTGTCTCGAGCGTGTGAGAGCGAGCCAACTCGAACCAAGGTGCAATGGTGTCGGTCCAAGCGATCCTCGTCGGTGTCGCGAGCGCACTGGCGTCCGTGCACGCGCTTTCGCCAGACTGGGTATCGATCAACACCGAGTGCCGCGAGATTACGTACGACGGCAAGACGCTGTGCATTTCCAACGAATACGGCGGCATCCTGTGCTCGACGTCGGAGTACGCAGGCATGCCGATGTGGAACTACCACACCGGTGACATTGCCGGCGCCAGAGTCTGGGGCGACCACGTCTGGGGTTTGAACCCGGACGGCGACGTGCAGGTTCGACCCGCGACGGGGGAGGCAGCCTGGCAAACCCTGCCGTCTAGCCTCAAGTTCAAGCACCTCTCGGTCGACGGCAAGCAGATGTGTGCCATCAGCGTGACGAACGACATTTACTGCGCCGACGACGGGATCCTGACGAACCCGAACTGGCGCAAGCTCCCCGGCAAGTTCACGCAGCTCGACCTCACGGACGGTATCATCTACGCCGTCACGGAGGACGCTCGCCTCCACTACGGCGTCTCGGACGGTGAGACAGTCTGGAAAGAGATCCCGGGCGCGTTCAAGCAAGTCGCGTACGACGGTGGCGTCCTCTGCGGTATCACGCCCACGAACGCGTTGATGTGCGCAACAGCCGGGCTGCCGACCACGCCTCAGTACGAACAGTATGACGGCGAGTTCACGTTCGTCGAAGTCCAAGCTGGTCGGGTCTACGCGGTCGAAGTTAGCACGATGGCATTCATGCGCTGGATCTCAAAGCCGCCCGTCACGATGGACCGCGACTGGAAGGCGCTCAAGAGCCAGCCCAAGCTGCGCCAGATCAACTTTGACGGCAAGACGCTCATTGGCGTTGCTTCGGACCAGAGCGTCTGGTTGGCCACCGACGGCTTTGACGACTCCCCGAACTGGTTCCAGATCGAAGGCTCACTCACGCACGCCGTGGTTTGGGGCGACCGGATCTACGGCGCGAACGGCAATGGAGAAGTCTGGACGGCGCACGCGAGCACGGCTCCGCAGTGGAAGAGACTGCCTGGTTCGTTCAACCAAGTCTCGACGGACGGCAAGCAGCTCTGCGGTGTGAACGCCAACTACGAGATCTGGTGCGCCGACCGAACGATCGACTCGGAGCCCAACTGGCGCCGCATCAATGGCGACTTCCAGCACGTCGTCGTGCTCAACGGCGTGCTCATGGTCACGACCGTTGGGGACAACTCGGTCTTGGTCGGCCGTGCCGAGGGCGAGCCAAAGTGGCGCAAGGTCCCAGACCTGCACTTGCGCAACCTCGAATACGACGGTATCAACCTCTGCGGCACGAACGGCGACGGCGACATCTTCTGCGCGGACTCGGGCTTCCTCGAGGGCACTCCGAACATGGAGAAGCTCGAGGGCAAGGCAGTGTACACGGCAGTGAACTCCGGCCGCGTCTTTGCTGTCACTGCGGACTACCAGCTCTACATGCGCAACGACCAGTGATCACGCACGACGAGTGGACGTCATAGGGCGATCGCTCGAGCGCGGTGGCGTCAAACGTAGTGCGGGGACTGCAAAAGGTGAGATGGTGAGAGAGCGTGCGTGGCATTGTCGTGAGACTCGGAGCGGATCTGTCGATAGCGAGAGCGAACGTACGTGAACGAATGGCGCGAGCCTTGCATGGGTAACAACAACGACTTGGATACTTTGCATGAGTCCACTGGCGATCTGTGCTGTCGCTCGACGCGACGACGGCGAGATCGAGTGCGCCATGAGACGAAGAGATCTGCAGCACGTCGCTCTATTGAAGTGGCGATGCCAGCTCGCTGCGTGGCGCAGACGACACACTACGCAGCGTTTGCGTGTGTCGCTGCGGTGCTGCGCACGTCGATCGCCGCTTGGATCGCATTGAGCTGCTGAAAGAGCGCGCGGAGGTCGTCGTGCGACAGCTCCAGGTCGAGCTTCTCGTCCTGTGTGCCAGCGCAAGTCCAGTGTGAGTACCGCGCAGGCTAGCTGCTGCGCCCATGGTTTGGTAAGGAGGACACACTTACGCACCCGCTGCGCTACGCTCGGGTCCTGGAGCGCGAGTTGGAAGATCGCACTCGGTTTGCTCAGTCCGCGCAGTTTGCTCTGCGCCATCTCAACGTGCAAGCGCCAGTTGCTCTCGATCAGCACAGGTGCGCTCGAGGCGTCGAGCGCATGCTTGACTGCGATCTGCGACGCCACGGCTTTGCTCTTCTTGCGCCACGCTTTCTCCACGAGCGCGAGCACGTCTGGTGCGACGCTGCTGGTGCGCAGCAGCGGATGGTCGCGATTCACTTTGCCAAAGTGCGCTGCGTCGACAAACACGTGCGTCACGAGCGTCACGATCGCATCGACGTCGTCGAGCGACGCGAGCGCGAGCATCTCGCAGAGCTGCTGCTTCTCGTCTAGCGAGAACACGTCCGTGTCCTGTCGGTGGCAAGTTTGCACAAGCGCCACAGCGCATGCTCGAGTGAGTGACCTTGTTTGACGCAAACCAGTGCGCATGCGTAGCTAAGACGCACATCTGCAACGCCGAGCTTGTCGAGGATATGCGTGAGCACGCGCGGGAGCTTGTCGCGTGGCACGCGATTGAGAATGCACGAGGATGTAGTTTGAGGCGATGCTGCGCTGCGTGCATCCAGCGCATCGCAGTGGTAACAGTCATGAGTGTTAGAAGCAGCGTTCGCAGCAGAGCACAGCACAGCAGCGACAGCAGATCACAAGCGCGCGCTCAAGAGCGCACGCACGTTGGAGTCGTCATGGCGCTCGTTGTCTTTGTTGAGATATGTGTGCAAGACCTCTGTGGATCACAAATTCGAATTTCACATAATGAAATCGAGTATTAACTGTATCCACAAACTGGCTTGCGACGTCTCGATCATCATCAGGCGGAAAGATCGCGCTGGAGCAGCAGCAGCAGCAGCATGGGCAACTCGGTCGCGCGCGTGAACGGCGTGGCGTACAAGATCCTCGGGACGCTCGGCGAAGGCGGCTCCGCGACGGTCTACGAGGTCCATCGGCGCAGCGACAAGCGCCACTTTGCGCTCAAGTGGGTCCGCGGCGTGCGCGAAGCCGACGTGCTCGAGCGCCTCCAGCTCGAGATCCAAGTCCATCGGCGCTTACGCCATGCGAACATCCTGCCGCTTGTCGACGCAGAAGTGCGCGAGTGCGAGGACGAGAAGCCGCCATCGAGCACCCAGAGCACATCACATCACGACCGCGTCGCAGTTGCAGCTGGTGCGACGCAGCGCGCCAAGGAAGTGCTCGTGCTCGTGCCGATCTGCGCGCACGGCTCGCTCCAGACGCTGCTCAATGACGCGTTCCAGAAAGGTTTGGCCACTCTGCCGTGTCTGTTCGCTTGCTGGTGACCGACAGAGCAAACGAGAGAGCGCTAAGACCATGTGCGTGTGTGCGCAGGTGGCTCGCCGTTCTCTGAGCGCGCAAGTCTCCAGTTCTTCGCTGCGCTGCTCGACGCCGTGCAGCACCTGCACGACATGGGCTACGCTCATCGCGACCTCAAACCCGGGAACATCCTGCTCTCCAACGCCACGCCGCCGCAGCCGATGCTCATGGACTTTGGCTCGATAGCGCCGCTTGGGATCTGCGTCCGCAGCGCCGCGGCGCACGCTGCGCTCTGCGACGAAGCCGCGACGTACAGCAGCGCGCCGTATCGCCCGCCAGAGCTCTGGGTCTCGAACGGCTACGCGCCAGACACGCTGCTGGACGGCCGCACAGACGTCTGGCAGCTCGGCTGCGTCCTCTACGCCATGGCGTTTGGACCGTACTCGCCGTTTGAGAACGCGCGCGAGGGCGTGCTGCACCTCGCGATCCTCAACGGCACCGTACGCTTCCCAACTGCGTCGTCGCCTCTGCGCAACGACGCGTCACCGCAGTTCTCGACTGCGTTCACGTCGTTCATCGCGTGGATGCTCACGCCCGACATTGCGCGTCGCCCAACGCTCGCGGACGTCCGCGAGACGCTCGAGCAGCTCCGCGCTGGCGGCGAGCACTCGATAGCGGCAGCAGCGCATATGGAGCAGAGACTGGCGCCACTGAGCGTCTGCACAGACGCGAGTCTCAGCTTTAGCAGCTGCAGCAGCAGTGGGAACGAGCCAGTCGTTGCGCCATCGCCGTCGCCACCCGCGTCGTCTGTGTCGTCGTCGTCACGATCGGCGCTTGTGCTGACACAGCCACCGCCGACGCAAGTGCTGTCGTTCTCCAAGCTCGCGAGCGACGAGTGGGCGGACTTTGCGGTGTTTGAGAAGAGCTCGCGCGTGGACTCGGTGGCGCTCTCGCGCGCCGCGAGCGAGGAGGAGGTCTGGAGCGACTTCACAGGCGTCGCACGGAGCAACTCGACGTCGATGCTCTCCATGGGCACGCTCGTGTGGTCGACCGAGTCGAACGCAGCGGGAGCGTGTGGCAACGATGAACTCAATGGCGCTGCAGGCGGCGCGAATCAACAGCAGTCGCTGCGACGACACAGCTCACGGCGGCACTCGATCGGCACAACTGTTGTTGTGCCTGTGCGACGAGATAGCAGCAGACGCATGCAGGACACTGCGCTGCGGCGAGCGCTGTCGACGCGCGGGCGGCTGCTGCTGTCACAGGCGCTCGATGGTCGCGCGTCGCAGTGAGAACGCACTACACTACTCTGCAGCTGCCGATGCTGTGGGCGTACGAACCTGTCAAAGTAGTAGAGAGTAGTAGATGCTTGTCACGCTCAGAGTCTCTCTCTCTCATTGTGTCATCTTCACCATGACGATAGCTCCTTAACCAGCTGATGCTCACGACTCTCGAGCGTCGACGCGGCCAATGCACGCAAAGTGCAGCATCAGCAGTGGCGTCGTGCTTGTCACGTGCGGGTAGAACTCTTGGAGGATGTGGAGCACGTCGGCGACGGACGCCGCGCCTTCTTTCGCGAGATCTGCGGCGCTCAGGTCGCTCACACGTGTCGTCTCGATGCGGTCGATGCACAACAGAGCAAATGACTCGCGAGGCATCTGTGTCGATACTGGCTTGCTCTCTTGCGCTGGTGGTGCTGCTGCGGTCGTTGCCACGACTGTCGCGTGCTGATGGATGAGCTGGAGATCCGAGTTCCGATCGTCGTGACAATCTGAGAGCAGACGCATCGTGATCGTCTTGGCGCCAGAGACGATCGCGTGCACGAGCGAGGCGCCAAAGTCGAGACGCGGCAGACGCATCGAGCGCTGCGTGAGCGTCTGTACGACATCAGACGCGAGTGTCTTGCCACTTGAAAGCGTCGTGGCAGCGTGGAAGAGCGCCAGCTCGCGCTCAAAGTGCGCGTTGAGAGCGATCCACGGCCGCACGTTGCTGGTCGAACAGTGGCAGGATAAGCACAGCGAGTGAGTGGGTGAGTGAGTGAGTCCGTTGCTGTGGTAGTAGTAGTTGACATAGTGCGAGTGTAGATGCATCGACAGACTGAAGCTGCGCTTGGACGACTCAAGAGAGGACGACTGAGCGTACCGAATCGCTTCGACTGCGTCCTCTGCACGCGCAAACATGTGCGGACGCTGTGTGATGAGCCACGCAGCTACAAGCGCTGGCGAGCGCGAGCGACCTGCGACACTGAGAGTAGCAGTCAGCGCTCGTGTGTACATTTGATGCGAGCTGATGGATCTTGGAAAGTCATTGAGCGCACCAGTGCACGAGGACGTTCTGATCGACTTGCTCTGCGTCGTGACTGTGGCGAGAGGCACGCAAGTGGTTCCATTGCAGCAGTCGCATCAGGTGTGTGCCGTCATCGTCAGTCGCCTTTGGCTTGCAAGCGCTTCTCATGCACACAAAGAGCAATGCATCGTCGTGAGTAGTGACCTACAGCATGCGCTCGAGCGTTGCCAGCATGGACGGGAGCTTGGTGAACAGTGTTTCATCGAGTGCGTCGTCGATAGAGATCTCGACTCGCGTGATGCGATGGTCGTTTGCTTCAGTTGCCTGGCGTTTGGCGTCTGCAGCTCTTGCTATGTGAGTTGGCGTCGCTGCGATGCTATTGCCACTTGCGTGGTCTGCTGCGCTGAGCAGCGCAAGCGAGAAGCCGATGCGCAGGTGGCGCAGTGCAGACTCGTTGCGAGCAGCGTCGATCGAGCCGAGGAACAGACGATGCGCGACTTGCATCGGCTCGTCGTCGACCATGTCCTCGATCTCGTCTTCATAGTCGGCATCGTAGTCGGCATCGTCATCGTCAAGCGCAGTTGTTGCAGCAAAGGCATTGTCGTTGTTGTTGTCTTGTTCGAGATCTCTTGTCTCTGCTGCTGCGGCAGATGGCGATGCCATGTTCGAGCTCATCGTTCGTTGTTGTTGCGGATGGCATGATGGCAAGCATTTTGCTGATGTCTTCAAGTAGCAAAAAACAATAGCTCATTCACATCTTAATCTTGTGATATGGCCGTATTGTGTTTTGGATATATTTGTACATATTCAAGACGGGATTGCAAGTATCACATACCAATATGTTTGTCTGATCTTGAAAACGTCTACATCGCGCTTTCCTTTGACAAAAGCAACAGCAACACCAAGAGCAAGCCATTTCCAGATCGTCGTCTCAAGACACAAGTGCCACTGCTGGCTGATGCATCTTCATGCGCAACGATACGAGCGACGTCATGACGCAGGCTACGACACTCGAGCGACTCTCAGCTGCCTGTCGTGAAGGCGACGTCGCAGCAGTGCGCACACTGCTTGAGAGGCGTGCAGCAGAACAAGTAGCGGACCCCCTCAACACGTTTGATCCATCAGCAAGCGACGACATCGGCACGGCACTTATCACAGCGTGCTATCGTGGACGCCACGCGCTCGTCGCAACGCTCCTTGAGCACGGCGCAAATGTACACGCATCTGTCGCTGAAGGCTGGATTGCGCTACATTCCGCGGCTCAAGGCAATCATGGCGAGATTGTGCGCGAGCTCTTGCGCTTTGGTGCAGACGCAAGTATCGCTGACAACGACGGATAGACGGACGCCACTCCACCTAGTAGCAGCAAAGAGGTGCCTCGAGATCGTCGTTCGCTTGCTCGCCCGCGGCGCAAGTGTCGATGCCACTACACATCGCGACAACCAGACAGCGCTGCATCTTGTCGTGAAGAACGGCTTCCGAGACGTCGTGAGAGCGCTGTACACGCGTGGAGTCACCGTGCCAAGTCGCTCAGCACGATGGTTGACTCCACTACTTTGTGCTGCAAAGAAGGGCCACGTGGACGTCGTCATGGAGCTGCTGGACCACGGCGCTGATGTGAACAGTGTGGGGTGGGCACTCTGCGCTGCACCACGCGGTCATGTTTCGGCACGCGAGCGTCGTGGCAGCACTTCTCGCAAGAGGAGCAGACGCGAACTTGCCCGGCGCAGATGGATCGCCTACGCTCTTCCTGGCTGCTCAAGAGGATCTCGGCGAGATCGTGAAGATGCTGCTCGAGCATGACGCATACGTCGACGCTGTGGACTCTAGTGGTGCAACAGCACTCTTCGTTGCCGCGCAGTGAGGACACCTCAACATCGTGACGACGCTCTTGGCACACGACACAGATGTCAACGCAGCGCTTCAGCTCGGCAACGTGTCGCCGCTCTATCATTTTTTCAGCAAAGCGAAAGACAGTTGAACACCGAGAGGAGACCAGGCATGACGGCACTACGCTGCAGCCAAGAACGGCTACTTTGAGATCGTCAAGACGCTCTTGCTGTATGGCACAGGCGGCGCGAACGAGATGGCAGCGCTCCATGTTGCCGCTAAAATCGGTCACCTCGACGTCGTGCGAGTGCTGCTCGAGCATGGCGCAGACGTGGACGCGAGAGAGAAGTTACAGATGCGTCCACGCCGCTGCATCTCGCCACCGCTTTCGAACATGATGACATCGTGTGAATGTGCAGTCACGACAACCAGATGACTCCGTTGCACATCGCTGCACAAAACGACACGACTGAGATCGCGACTCTGCTCTTGGCAGAGGGCGCGAGCGTTGACGCAACAACCAGCATGGGTGATACACCACTCCACACAGCATCTACCAGTGGACAAGCAGCAGTCGCAACAGTGCTCTTGGCTCATGGCGCAGATGTCAACGCTGCGAACAAGTACGGCGAGACTCCGCTCTTTCGAGTAGCGTTTCATGATAAGCACAGAGATGGTGTCGCTGCTCTTGAGTCACGGCGCAGATGCAATCGCGGATGCTGGCGACGCGAAAGGAGCAACGCCGCTGCACATCGCCGCGCAACATGATCGTGTTGACGTCATTCAAGTGCTGCTGGTGTGTGGAGCGCTCGTAAACGCACGGGACAACAATCAGTCGACGCCGCTGCATATCGCCGCTCGTTGTGGCTCCAGCGGTGTCGTGAACGTGCTGCTCGAAGCTGGTGCCCGAGCGGATACACTTGATGGAGGCTATCGAACGCCGCTCAAAGTCGCGAGAGTGTATCGACAGAGAGACATTGTGAAGACGTTGGTGATGCACGAAAGGACGACCAAGGCGCCAAGAGACGAGCAACACAGTACCAAACGCGCGCGCCTCACTTGCCAGTGACGTCGTCGTCGGAGTCAGGCATGGTGTCTGCGCTACGAGGCAGCGCTGCGTGTGCGTTTACATGTAGTCGTTCTCTACTGTGTATGAATGCAAGTTGCTTTCGAGTGTGCTCTCTAAGTATGTTGATACGACGTCGCATTGAACCTTGATCTTCATCATGGTCACAGTCACCTCTCGAGCTTCGCGGCGATCGCGGCGATCGCGTCGGCCAAGTACGAGCTCGGGACGTCTGGATGCCACGAGAAGAGCTCGTAGAACCGCGTGACGTTTGCGACCACTGGTGCGCGCAGCATGCGGTCGTACAGCTCTGGCGAACGATGCACCTCGATCACGCGCAGCGCACACGCTCGGAGCGTTGCAAAGCGACCACAGTCGATGAAGCTCTCGGGGTTGAACACCTGCGTGACCGAGTCCGAGTGGCCCAAGTACACGGGCACGCTCCCAGCCAAGAACGCGTTCGTGAGCTTCTCCGTGACGTACCCAGCTCGCTGCTGCGCGTTCTCGAACGCGATCACGAACTTGTACTGCGTGTAGATCTCGACGGCGTCGCTGAAGACGTTGGAGCTGACGCGAGCGTGCCATCGCTCCGATCGCTCTTGCTGCGCCGAGCCTTGGCACACACCGAGTGCGTCGACAGGCTCCATGGCGTTGAGCAGATCAAACATGTACTCTCGCTGCGGTCGGTCGCATCTTGCGTACATGTACGCGCAGAACTTGCGCTCATTGCGTGACGGTGGGTGGTGCTGCAAGAGCTGCTGATGACGGCGCTCGGCGCTGCTCTCGAGCAGCAGCATCGGACTCTTGTTGAGCTCAGAGAACGCCATGCTCGCCATCGGCAGGTACACGTGCTTGCGTCGTGGTTCGTCCGCGACGGTCGAGAGCAAGAGCACGCGCTCGTCGAGGCCGTCGACAGTCCACGGCTCGCCAGAGATCATGATGAGCGACGCCATCTCACCGTATCGCTCGATCAGCCCCTTGGTTGCTTGCTGGCAATCGGCCATTCGATCTGCGTGGTGTGGTCCGCAGTCAAAGATCGAGTGCACAACCACGTCGGGCGAGCGCACAGCGGTTGTCAAGCTCTGCTGATGTTGCTGTCGAGCAAACGCGATGTAATCGAGCATGCGAATCGGGCTGTGCGGATACACGACAGCAAGCAAGCACTCAAGCATGGACTTGAATCTCATCGCGCCGTGGGAGTACATGACCGTGATCGCCGGAGTCTGCTTCCCCATGAACCGGAGGTTGTGCATCCAAAGCGCGAGGTGCTGGCCGCCAAACTTGCCGTCTTCGCGCAACCCATCGAGTGCAAGAGCATGCATAGAACGTTGGAGCTGACTGACGAACCTCGCGCAAGCAAACCCAGCCGGTACAACGTCGTACTTCACGCGCAAGCAGAGCTCGTGCGTAAAGATATCGTCTATGAGCTCCACGGCTGGATCGAACGTGAGCTGGAGCTCGTTGCTGCTTGACTGGATCCCGAGCGTCACGTGCGTCGAGTGGCTCGTGTGGTTTCGCACGACTGTACTCGAGTACGTCATGGTCTCTTTCTCACGCGCGCCATGCGATGCTTTGCGCCACGTGTAGTGCTCAAAGCCATCGCAGAACGGCTTGTCTGTCACGATGTTCGCATGTGCAATGCGCATGGCGGTCGGTGCCAAGTCGCCAAACGAGACGAGGTCGTCTCGGCAGGCGGTCAAGTCGAGGTTCGAGAACGCGTTCACGTGCTGCACGTGCACTTGCATACTGAGCATCCAGAACGCGACGCTCACGTCGTCGAGATGTCCAAGCCCTTCGAGACGGTTGTGGTTGCGGCCAATGAACTGCGCGCAGTCTCGCGACAGGACAAAGTGGCAGCCGTAGGCAAACGGCGGGAGCGTAGGCATCGGGTACTGCTCGATGGAGAGGTAGTTCTTGTGTCCAGGATCACGCACCGGCTCGAGAAGCCTCTCGACGCTCACGATGTGGCCAGCGTACAGGCGCTTGCGCGGCCACGACTCGCTTTCGATCAGTGCCACGAGGCCGTGTGTGCGTAGGTACACATCGTCGTCCACGACCATGACGTAGGCTGCAGATGGAAACGCCGTCGTGGCAAAGCGCATGAACGCCTTGACTTTGTTCGCGAGTGCGTAGTACGAGTCGTCGCAGTCTAGTTCGTGTGTGAGGAGGTCGTGGAAGACGCGCTTCTCCGTCTCCACCGCTTGAAGGAGCGTTTCGTGATCGTCGTCGCTGCGAGCCGAAGACGCGAGCACCGGGTGACATCCGAGGAAGACGACACGAACTGCTGGATGGAGCGCACGTGCGCTTGCCCAGGTCTCGCGAATGCCTTGACGCTGCGCAAAGCCATGGACAACGCTAGTCTTGACGCCAACGACAACGAAAGGCTCTGTGCGCTCGCAGGTCTCGTCGTCGCTTTGGTCTCTCGCAAAGTCGAGCTCGCAAGGGACGTTGACTGGTGCTGTCTTGACGCGGTCAAGCCCTTCAGCGTCTTGACTCGCGTGGCTACGCTGAGTATGTGCCCACTGCACGAGGTCGTCTTGGTCTGGCGAAGGAAGGTGGAGTTGGTGCCGCTGACGCTCGAGCTGCTCCGTCTTGTACTCGTTGAACGCGTGCTCACTGAGCACACTGAAGCGCGCTTCGCCCGACGCACACAGGACGCTCGAGTGCGCTGGGAGCTCGCTCCAGAGAACGGCCCCATCACCAGACGGCGATTGGTCTTGGTGCATCCCAGCGCGTGTATCCACGACAACGACTCGGAGCGTGTGCGAGCCAGGGCTCAGATCCTCCAACTTGATCCTGACACCGAGGAGCGGGTAGCAGCGCGTAGTTGCTGGCGTTGCGTGGTCGACCTCGACGCACACCCGCAAGCGCGTGTGCCACGATAGTGCGAGCTCGATGCTTGCGACCTGTGCGTCGTACTGGATGAAGAGCGGGCTCTTGACGACTCCATCGTCAACTGGATGCAGGATCTTGACAGCTTTGATCGCAGACGCATCGTCGGTGTCGCTGTTGCTCGTTCTGTTGTTCTCGCTGGTGCGCTGTAGAGAGTCGGCTGTAGCGAGGTGCGGCGTCGCGACCGCGTCTATCAGCGCAAAGCTGGCAGGTCGAGTGAGCGAGGTCCATTGCGCGCGCTCTGCTGCACTGCTCGACGCAGAGTGCGCAGCCGTACGCAAAAGGAGCAGATACAGCTCGAAGACCAGGAGCGATAGAGCCACCGATAGTCGACGGGACATCGTAGCTGCAGCGACGCAAGCGAGCAGCGGCAACAGGAGTTCGGTCGCTTGACGCTCTCGCTGGTGTGCAATGTTGTCTAGCGCGGCTCATGCACAATCGACCACAGTCAGTCAATTGATATCTGGAAAGATCGCGTCTCGGTATCATGGACATCCATCGCTGTATCAAAGACTTGTGACTGAGCTCGCTCGGTATACGAGCAGTGCCTACTTGCGCTGTCAGCAACGCAAGCTCGAGGTCGGTGCCGGAAGCATGCTAAACGCAAGTGCTTGCTTGCTTTCGAGGCAGAGCCGATTGATCCGGCATCTGCTGCAGCGAGTGCCTGTCAGTCACAACGACCACAACGCGTGCGCATACGGAGGCGGGACTTTGTCATCGCGTTAGCATCGCTATCGAGCTTCGCTGAGCGAGGCAAGAAGCAACGCGATGAGCAGCAGCGTCTGCGAGGTGTCGGCATTGGTGTTGAGTTGGCTGGCGATGATCGAGTGCTGATTTTTCAACATCGTAGCAACAAATCATTCAAATATCAAGTGTAGAATACCGTAGTTTTGACAGAGCAAGAATCACGTGATTTCGTAGAACACGCTCTTGCTTTTGGCGCCACCCCAACTCGACATGGTGCACAACAGGCGCCGTGGCGATCGGCCACCCGCTCGGGTGCTCTGGCGCGCGCATCGTCGTCACGCTCTGCTCTGTGCTCGCGCAAGAGAACGGCAAGATCGGCTGCGCAGCAGTCTGCAACGGCGGTGGCGGCGCATCGGCAGTCGTCATTGAGCGCGTGTAAGAGCAGCGCTGGTGATTGATTGATCTCTGTTATGTGATTTTCAAGTGCTGATTTATTCTAGCGGATATTTGGGTTCAATCTCGGGATTTCCATGTGTTTTCAAGAATCCGCTAGAAATCAAGAACACTTCTCTTGATTTCGTGGATCGGCGTTGCCATTCGTGCTTGTCGCTGGATCTGCTTCGCGACAAGATGGACGCCTGTCAAGCTCACTCCGCAATCCTCCAGCTCATCGACAGATCGATCTCCTTACATCCGTGATGCTTGCTCGACACACTGCGTCATTGTTGTTGCTGCTGGTAGCGGCACTGCTCGCTGCACCATCAGCACTTGCGACGACGCATGTCCGCGTTCACGTGAGCTCCCGCGCTGCAGCGACATCGGCACCTCCGGCTACGACTGCCGAAACTTCTGGGTCACTAGACTTTGTCATCGGTAACTGGGTGCCCCTCGACCCAGCGCAGTACAAGCTCAATGCGTGTGCACCGCAGACGTGGAACGTGACGCGTGAGAACGTCGCGTCGCTTGCGCTGCGCTTCAGCGCTGTCAGCATCGCAGACGGCGACGAGCTGGTCGTGTCGGCTCCAAACGGCTCGTACTTGCAAACGATCACAAACTTGACGCTGTCGACGCTGCCGATCCCAGGCACGGTGCTCAAGCTCGCGTTCCGTCCGTCGACCAAGGGCTGCGCCGTGACAGGCAAAGTGCCGTCGTTCTCGCTCACGGCTCTCGGCTTTGAGTGGCCAGTGAACAAGCTCGTGACGAAAGAGTCTGTGTGCGGCACGAACACGTTCAAGGACGCCAAGTGCTTTGCCGCGTCGCACAAGACTGCGTACGCGAAAGCGCGCGCAGTGATGCGGACCGTGTTTGCGTCTGGGAACAAGTCTGCGCTCTGCACTGCGTGGCTCTGGGGCAACAAGGGCCACATCGTGACGAACAACCACTGCTTCTCGAGCCAAGAGCGCGTCGACACAGCGCGCTTTGAGTTTGCCATGGAGACTGCGACCTGCGGCGGTCCCAAGTGCAGCGGCCGCGCGTGCCCGATCGCAAAGACGCTCGTGGCCAAGAACAACGTCAAGTTCATTGCATCGGACGCTCGTCTCGACTTTGCGCTGCTCCAGATCACGACGAACGCAAGTGCGTACGTGAAGGAGTTTGGGTACCTCACTCTCCGCGCCGGCCCGCCGCGCGTTGGCGAGAAGATCTACATCCCGCAGCACCCTGGCGGTCAGCCAAAGAAGATCGCGCTCACAGACGACGACGACGACGCAAAGGCAGCGACGATCACAGGCTTGAACAAGGTCATCCACGGCGCAAACAACGTCACGCTCACAGGTCTCGTGAGCTACCGTGCCGATACGCTCGGCGGAAGCTCAGGGTCGCCTGTGATCCTGCGCGCGTCGCACTTCGTCACGGCGCTGCACCACCACGGCGGCTGCAACATCACTGGGAACAAGGGCACGCCGTCGCACTTGCTGCGCGCGCCGTTCGCGAAGCTCGTTCAGAACAACGACGGCTTTGCAGCAGCAGCAGACGACAGCGACAGCGACAGCGACAGCGACGACAGCGAGTAGCCAAGTTGGCAAGTGCAAGGTTTTGGCGCGAGCAAGTGCCCGAATGTTCATAACTACATTCTATATTAACATACATAATCCAAATACATATCTGCTCTTTTGTTGTTTTGCGGGTTTGAATGTCGAGCGCTTTTTGCCATTTCGCGATCGAAAGCTGCACCATGAGCGATGAGCCGCTGACGCGCGACGGCGTGCGCGTGCTTCGCGGCGAGCTCGCTCGCGACGAGAACACTGGCACGCTACTCCAAGCGCTCTCGATCCATCGATGTACGTGCTTTCGCACACAGCGCTCTCTTGTGATGACAAGTGCTGTCGCACACTCAGCAACGCACACACTTGTGCTGTCGAGCAGACCTCGTGGACCCAGCACTCGCGCAGCTCCTTCGCGACGCAGGGCATGCTCGCAGCCTCGAGCGCGACGTGTTTGACATTGTCGTGAGCGACGGTGCGCACAAGACCAAGTGTCTGCTCGCACCGGCGCTCAACCACGTGATCTGGTGCGGACAAGTCGCGCCACTCGACATCCTCTGGGTACGTCCAATCGTCGATCCATTGACGGCGCTTCTGTCGATCAAGCAGGTTGCGCTCTGTCGCTACTGCGTGGCTTCTACACTTGCTGACGCTATGAGATCGCACCAAGGTCACGGAGTTCGTGCTGCTGCCTGTACCGGCAGACACGCGAGACGCGCCAGCGCGCATAGTGTGTTTGATCCTCGACTTTGAGCCAATTGCACACGAGAGCAACGCGTTCCTCGTCGTGTCCTCGCTGCTCACGGCGTCAGCGCGTAGTAGCGAGAGCGCGTTCGTAGAGCAAGCCACTGGCGACGCCCTCACGTTCAGTCCAAACGCAACGAGCGCGCGCGAGACCGCACTGCTGCCGCTTGCGGGCGAACGGCTGTACTATATGCCGCTCGACTCGGACAGCTCGGCGCTCCAGTGGCTGCAGGACGCATCCGTACTTGCAACAACGGCAGTGACAGCGCCAAGAGTCTGCACGAGCGTCTTTGCGCCTGGCACAGACGTTCTCTATAGTATCGACGATGTCGCTACGATGCTCAATGCCGCGCCATCGCACGCACGTGGCAAGACAAAGGACGCAGCGCCGTCCGGGCGCTTGCCGCCGATCACGGGCGTCGTGCGCGCAACGTCGAGTGTCGTGCACGTGGGCGAGCCGGCGATCGCCAACCCACTGCCGTTTGTCTTTCACATTGTCCTCGGTACGTCGTCTCTAGTGTGTCTGACTGACACGAAGGACGCAGTCGCTCACAGACGTCTCTCTCTGGGTACGACGCACGCAAACTGCGCAGAGGACCGCACTGGGTCGGTCGAAGTCGCGTTCTTTGGGTCTGCGTGCGCTACATACGCAGCGTTGATCCGCGACGGAGACCTGATTCAGCTGCGCGGGTACGCAGCGAAGCGCGAGAGCGACGGCACGCCGCTCCTGTTCTTTCCTCATGGGTCAGCAGGTGAAGTCCTCCACGTCCCAGGTACGCTCAGTCGCTCGCTCACCATTGACGCCGCCACTGCCGCATGTGCGATAAGGAACTCTCGCGCTCATCGACTCTGTCGTGATTGGATGCGCTAGAGCGGTTCTGGAAGCTGCTGCAAGTGACGCAGCTCCTCGACGCACCAGTAGCGACCCCAACGCCAACACCAAGTGGCGACGACCCCGCGCTGCCGCCAGTTTGGCTCGACTGCGACTTTGCCACGACGCTCGATACGCAGTACGGCGACAGCAGCAGCGAGTGCTTTGACTTTGTCGGCGTCCTCTCGTTCGCTGGACGCATCTGTCGCCATCGCAAGCGCAAGCGCGACGGCGAGAGCGACAGTGCGAGCGGCCCTGTCCAGACGTACCGCTGGATCAAAGCTGTCGACCGGAGCTCGTCGACAGAGCTCGCGATCCTCTTGTACAGTGGCTCGCAGCTCGAAGCGTTCGACACGCTCCAAGCAGGCGACGCTGTGCTGCTGACCAAGCTGCGCTGGCTCGATGCTGGCGTCCGTGCCAGTCCGTCAGCTGCATCTGGTGTCCCTGACCACGTGCCTCGTCACGACAGCAGCGCGCCGTGCGCCACGAGCACGACGTTCACGGTCCTGCGCGTGAATGACAGTGTCCGAGCGTTCAGTGCGCTCGAAGACGTGAGCGAGAACGCATTCTTTGCCAAGTCCCTCGCTGCGAACGTGACTGTGCACACTGACGCCTCGACTGGCGAGAGCTGGCTCACGAGTGCGACTGCGCTCGAGCGCTTTCGCGTCCGGAACATCGACGCAGACGCGCTTGCGACAGTGGCGCTCGAGAGCCACGTGCACCAGTTCCGGTGCGTTTGATCTGGTGCAACTGCGATCTGCTGCTGCTCATGCGCAATTGTCTTCACTGACGTGTCTGATCTTGCCACGTATTGCTCATGCATGGTGTCAGTGAGCTCTCTGGTTTGTGTGAACGCCTCGAGAGCCTCGAGCACCAGTGCGTTGCCGTGCTCGGGCGACTGCTGTCGATCCCGACTGAGGATGCGACGTCCGCGACAGCGTTGCCGTCGTCCGTCTTGCCAGGCTACGAGATTGCATTTGGCGACAGTCGCGGCACTGCGCAGTCTAGGAAAGCCACGCTGCGTGTGCACCCAGTGACCGGCGCGATCACGCCGTTCGCGCGTCTCGGAGACGTCGTTGCACCAGCGCTCCAGAGTTTCGTGCAGACGCTTGCGCCAACGATTGTCGACGAACTCGTCGATGAAGCAGTTGCGCGGCGCCAGCACGACGCAAGCACTCGTACAGAAGACGCACCAGCACTCTCACGCCCGTTCCTCGAAGAGCGCTTGGTCAAGAGCCGCCGCGTGTTTCTCTTCTCGACCCATCTGTACCGCACGCGCGAAGGCAAAGTCGATGTCCACATCGATGCGATCTTGCCATACGCACTCGAAGTGTAGTCTTGCGACTTGCCAAACAAGTGCGGACACTAGCGCAAGTCCTCAATGCACGTGCGAGTTGTCGAGCAAGTGCAAGCAAACGCAAGTTGTAAAGCAAGTTGTCGAGCAAGTGATGAGGTGGAGCTCTGCTGCGCGACAGCGAGAGGGCGAGTACATTGACAAAAGGCGCGTGGTGTTACGCTGTTTGTAGCATGCGCCACTGAGCAGGGAGCGAGCTCGCTGCAGTGGCGAGTGAACGACCACGCGATGTACGTTCAGAGCTGCTGGCGCGCAAGTGAGAGCTCCTGTGTATGCTGCTGCTGTGACTACTTATCGCGCTTGTTGTGGGATCTTCGAGCGCTCGGTCGCGCCGGCTTTGCGCTGCTTGTCGTTGCCATTGCCGCCGCTTGCTGCTGCGCTCCGCGACACGAGCTTCTTCCGTCCCGTGTAGTACTCGCTCGAGCTGTGCACTTTGTAGCCGTAGACGCGCGGGACGTACACTTGCGTCGGCGGCGCGGGCACGAGCTGCGCATGCGTCATCAGGAACACGTGCGGAAACGTCGCGCCAAAGTACGCACCGTCGATCTCTGTCGTATCACGCAGTCAGAAGCGCAAGCGGACATACAGAGCAAGTTGTCAGTCACAGTCACACATGCACTGCATCTACGAGCCAACGCGCACGGTCGACGTACGGCCAGCGCGCTGGGACTTTGGGAAGAAGATGTCGCGGCACTTGGGGCAAAAGACGTTGACCGTTGTGTGGCGCGGGACATCCGACTGTCCGACTGGGAGCACTGGCTGCCCTTGGCAGTACACGCGGTGGCACCGTCCAAAGTCCACGCTCTGGTACTTCTCGAGCATCGCTGCCATGCCTTTTGTTGTGAGGATGTAGCGCGCGTGGATGAGTCCGTAGAGCATCTCGGCCGCGGACTCGATCATCTCTTGCTGGATCTGCGTCAAGTTCTGGTCATTCGGCGTCTCAATGTCCAAGATCACGTCCAGTGCGTAGTCGTAGTACGGCACGAAGCTGCTGAGGCCAGTGAGGTTGAAGTCGTCTTCGATGTAGTCCTCGTCGACCTCGCACAGGAACGCGTTCTCGCGCAGCGAGCAGAACCAGTTGATCCAACTCGTCTCCTCTTCGCTGCCTTCGACGTCGTTCTCATCATCATCGTCATCATCGTCATCGTCGTCGCTCGAATCGGACGAGAGGCTCTCGGAGCCCTCGACGTCGTTCTCGAGCTGCAAGTCGCCGAGGTGGCTGTAGAGCCGATCGAGCTCACCGGCGTCTGCAGCGCTGTCGCCATTGCCAATTGCTGCTGCTGCAGCACTTGCTCGGCGCTGGCTCATTGTCGATGCGAGTGTCGAGCGGCAACTGGTTGGTGTTGATGTTGTTTGCTGCACGGCGACGCGCGCTTTCTCGCAAATGCGCGGCGTTCCTCTCCAGCCAGCCACACGCACAAACGCTTGTGTCTGTGTTGTGTCGTGCACGAACTCACAGAGTGGCAGTGCGGTGCTCACGCGCAAGTAGAGAGCACGAGCGATGCGCGATCGATGTGTCGACTGCGCTGCCGGGTGCTGCTGGTCGCGTGGTACGGGGCGGGGTGCTCGCTCGTGCGCGCGCGTGGCTCCCTCCTCCTCTCTCTTCGTACGCGCCTTTGCTCAGTTTCGCTGTTGCGTTCCTGACGCTCCAGCAAATATGCTCGCCCTCGCTTTTGTCACCACCGCACGACAAGCTGACGTGAAGTTTGCAACATCCGATAGTGAAATAACCAACGATGCAATTGTCCACACGCGAGCGACACTCGCTTGCCATGCACCACCACCACGCCAAGACAAACAAGACAACGCGCGCAAGGACAGGCACACGCTCGGATCGCAAGTCGCTTGCTATTGATGCGCGCTACAAGTCGTGGTGCGTCTTGGTTTGCTACGACTGCTAGTGGACCTTGTTTGCAAGGTCTTGCCTCTATCTCTGTGTGCTACAACATCATCATCATCGAGGCTGTCAGTGTGCTGAGTATCTGTACAAGTGTGGTCGCTCTTCAACGTCTGCCTGTCGTCCAAGTTCGCGATCGCGCAGCAGCGAGCTGGGTACGTCACGGAGAAGCTCACGAACGCGTTCTTGGCCGGGAGCGTGCCCGTGTACTTGGGCCACTCGGACTCGGTCGCGCAGGTGTTCAACCCCGAGAGCTTCATCGACTGCGGTCGCTTTGCGACGCTCCGAGCGTGTGCGCTGCGCGTGATCGAGGTGCATCGGTCGCCGGAGCTGTACGACCGCATGCTGCGCGCCAGTGGTCGCAAACGTCACGCGGTTCCGTAGTCCGCTAGAGTGCGTCTCGAGTTACCTCGAGTCTGCTTTGTGTTGAGCTTGTACTGTTTCGGCATGCCACACGGCACTACGAGAGCGCATCCAAGAGTGCTCCAAAGCCAGTCTCCGAGCCGTCTCGCCGTGTCCACATATGCCGAAACGCTGTGTCTGCACTGCTGTCGTCTTTCATGCCATCGGCGCGGATCTGGAGCCAGCGCGAGGACTTGCCGCTGCCAAAGTCAAACTCCTGGATGTGGTACGTCCGGACGCGCAGTAGCGGCTCCGGCGTCATCGATGACGAGCCGCTGCCGTTGTCACACGTGTCGCCGTACTTCTCAACGTCGTCGATGTGGTGGAAAGAGAACGCACTGAAGACTGTGATGAGGATCTGCGTCGGGTTTGTCGGTGACACGTCGATCTCGATCGGATGACCGCGCGCTTCGGCGGGTCGAATGATCATGCTCGGGTTCCCCAAGAGACTATGGATGACAAAGTAGGAGTCGCCGCCGCTGATCGTGCGCGCACAGGCTTGCAAGAGCGTACTCACAGCGCGCACGCGCTCGTCCTGCGCGCTTGCGAAGCGCTTGATCGCGCTGTCGAGGACCTCAAAGATGTTCTCGAGTCCGTTGTTCTCGTCGCCACCGCCGTAGAGGACGTTGTTGATGAGGAAGAGCTCGGGGAGGATGTCTCGGAGCGTCTGCTCGAGCGAGATCGGACGCGGTCGCGGCAAGAAGATCTGCTTGAACGTCGCGCTGTACTTGGACAAGATCGTGAGGTAGTCGGCTTTCGTTCGTGCGAGTGCTGCGCGCTTGCGGATCCCGACTTGATCGTGCGGATGGATCTCCCACAAGAGCGGATCCGTGTCTTGCAAGTACTTGACACTGCCGTAGTGGTGATACGACGCGCCGTCAAGCGTCGGAGCCATGCTCAGGGTATTGCCGTTCATCGAGCTGCTGCCCGTGCTGTGCTTGCTCTCATCGTCTGCAGACGACGCTGACGACGACGACGTGCGTAAGCGATAGAATGGCACTTTCTTCTTCTTCCCAGGCGACGCGAACGATGGCGTCTGTGTCGCGGCCGACGGAGGTGCGCCAGTAGCTGACGCCCCGCCAGAGGCAGACGCCACGGAGAGATTGCAGTAGAATGACGCGCGGTTGAGCGCCGTGACCCAACTTGTGACGCTCTCGTCTGACTCGTAGATCACGCGCAGGACGCAACTCTTGCGCGCGTGCACATGCGGCGTCATGCGCGCCGAGAACTTGACGATCTGGAGGCTGTGGCTCGCACCGGATGTTGTGATGCTAAACGTCATGCACTGGTCGCCTTTGCCGCGCAAGACGTGCGCATGGTCGAGCACAATCGCGCCGCGCGGGACGCCGTCCGTCTCGGTTGCAAAGTAGTAGAGTCGATTGCCCTTGAGCTCAAAGTACCGCGGCTGCCACGAGTTGAGTCCGGTCTTCTTCTTGAGCCAGCCAGTCATCTCTGGCGGACTCCTCGGATCATCGTCTCTCGGGTCGTTGCTATTGAGTGACCCGCCAACGCTCTCTGGGAGCGACGTCGTCGAGAGCATGGACCACGAGATCGGGAGCGACGCAACGACGTCAATGTCGTCGTGGATTGACTGCGAGTGCGACGACTGGGACTCGTCATCGAGCTCGCGCGCGTACTCTTCTTCAGCGACGACTGTGCTCACTGACGCGTTGCTGTACTTGACTGGCGTTGCGTTGGACGGTGGCAGTGCCGGCATTGAGAGTCCTGCAGTGGGCGACTCGATCGATGTTGTGGCCACTGCTGAGATGGCGTCTTGAGTGTCGGAGGAGCCGCTTAGTGGAGAGCGTCGATCTGTTGAAGGTAGATGTTCGACACTCTCTCGATCTGCCTTGCACTCATCGCTGGCATCGGTACTGACTCGCCCAGCGCTTGCTGGAGCTGGCGCTGACGCACTAGTATGATCGCCACGATCACCACTCATAGCGTCTGGATCTCGCAACACGACTGTTGGTACTTGGTTGTCGCTCTCACAATCCGGACTCGCACTCGCTAGCGCTTGGTGTCGGTGTGTCGGCGAGACAACGCTGCTGCTACTGCTGCTGCGAGCGCCGATCGCCGACGGAGGCGCTTCATTTGCAACCGCTTCGTCAATGCGCGCCGCGAGCGCCATGTGTTCGTCCTTGAGCTCGCCGGATCGCGTGAGCGGAAGCGCGACTGTGATCGCCCAGAGCTGACGGCCGATCCACTGGAGTGAGATGTCGGGGTTGATCCGTCTCGCAGACTCAGACTCGGCTGCAGCAACGACAGCTGCGATGCGACTCACAATCGCCGCACCGCGATCCATGTCCAGCACGTAAGTGAGCCTTTGAAGTAGTTATCTTCGACGTACCACCGCTCGACTTGCACCGGCGGCTGTGTCGGCCACGTCGCGTCGCCAGTGCTGGCTTTGGTTGCGCTCGGTGCACTTGCTTCGCTCGGATGCGTTGCGTCTGACCGAGTCAGCGACTTTGTCTCGACATCTGGCGTAGTGGCGTTGATGTGATCCACCGGCAGAGTGCGAGACGCGCTGGCAGTGGCGGCTTTCTCTTCAGTGCTCGTCGTCGCGCTCGAGCTGAGAGCATTGCTAGGCGGCAGCGATGGTGCTGACACTGGTGTCTTTGCAGCAGCAGTTGGACTTGGTGCGGAGAAGCGCTCTTTGATCTTCAGGAACTGGTCTTTCAGACTCGAGCAGTTCTCATGGAGTAATGACGACACTGGCGTCGGTGGGAGAGCAAAGTCGCGTGCTATTGCGCGGCTGTGCTGCGGCGAGTCGCCGTGGAGCGACCGCACACTCTTGAGCATGCCGAGACTGTGTCGACTGGATGCGTCCGTGTCACTTTGTCCTGTGTCGATCTACAACCAGAGCACCACAACGAGAGAGAAAGTGAGAGTCATGTGAGTGCCTATAGTTGCTAAACCAATGACAAGTCTGTACCTTGAGCGTCGCAGTGCGTGGACTCGGTAGCGCTCGCTCATGGCTTCCGTTTGCAGCTGCTGTCGGTAGCGACGCTCGCTTGGCCTTTGTCTTTTCGTTGTTGCTGCTAGATCGAGTCGTCGGCGAGCCGTTTGCGCATTCGTCAAGACTTGACGCCACTGGTGTCTCTGATGACGAGGATGCGAGTACGCTGAGAGGATTGATGGTTGAGAACGCTGTCTTGGCGTGCGGACTGTTCGCGAGCGGCGATGGCGACGATATCGTCCCTGGCGTCGCTTGTGTCGTCGACGACTGCTTGCGGAGCGAGAACATGCTTTTCGCACTCATGCGCGATGCGGCCATGAAGGAGAGCGGCTGTGTGCGGTATCAGCAACGAAGGAGTGAAGACTGGAGAGCTTACTGGATGTCGTTGCGCATGCCGTTGCTCGTCGAGATCGTGGAGGTAGTCGTCAATCGCCGAGCAGCTAGTCTCTCGTGCGAACGAATCGCTCGTCTTGGAGCAAGAGAGCGGGCACACGCACAAGGCAGCTCGTCGTCGTCGTCGTCGCGAAGTTGCTGTCTCGAAGTCTCGTGCACGACACCGTTTCGTGTGCCTCTGAATAGCCAAGATGACTAACAATATGAAGACTCATTATATGACTATATATACTAAGTATACTAAAACCAATACAAAACAATACCCGAACTAATTGCAAACTGATATTGACGAAATGGCTACAATGGCTACACTTTGCTCCTGTCATTACCACCACACCACTAGATGCACTCGAGACTTCACTATGCCCCATCAACCTACGTAGTACCTACCGCTGCACTGTTGTCCACGTCAACCGCACGAACGTAACAAGCCAGATACCGCGCAGCCCTGCTGCCGAAGTTTACCAACATCCGCCAGGCTGTCACTTAGCATGGCTCCAGACAACAAGACACTACAGCCGACTGACCTGCCATCGATCACACTTGAGCAACAGCCGTACACAATGCCTGGATTGCGCAGGTTTGCTGCAATCCAGACGTGCCAGACACACAGTTGCTGGCGCTGCTGTGCAACGACGCTGACTTGCCATCGTTCTGCGAGCTTGAACTGCTTGTGACACGCTCGACCCAAGCATTGCGTTCCTCCTTCAAATGGCATCGCGATGCTCTTCGTGCTGCCTGCCACACGCACCACGCCTCTCGTGTGTTGTTTCTACCACTCGAGCGGGTCGAACAAGCTGAACGAGCACTGGATGGACACCTCAATCATACAGCAGTAGGTGCACATGTTAGCTCTCTCTCCCTCTCTCTCTCTCTCATTCTCACTTGCTACGAATCAAGAGTGTCTCGTGCTCACAGCATCATCTCGCGTATCGCGCTAACCTCGAGACGCTCCACAAGCTGGCGATACAAGCGCTGGAGCTGCACACGAGCGCTCTCTTCATCTTCGCTCGTTGTGTCGGTCGCGAGCGTTGTCTTGCGGACACTGGAGCTATCGTCGCGCTTGGTCGCTGACGCGTCTTCATCGACGTCCATGGCGCTATCTCCTGCGTTGTTGTTCGGTTCGTTCTCATCATCGAGTGGCGACGACAGCGCTGGTGATTGCTTCTCGATATATGGCGATGGCGTACAGGACACATGTGGCTGAGACGGTCCGAGACGTTCGAGGGTACCGCTCAATGAGGCGCACGAGCGCTTGAGTCTGCGCAAGAGCTGCTTCGCGCTCGAGCACGTCAAGCAGCAATGCGCGCAAGAGATCGTCGCGCTTGTCGAGGATCTTCTCATCGAGCACCTCTTGCCGCATCACAGGCTGTCGTGTACATGACAAGAGCACACGTGATGATGTCAGATACGCACCGATGGCGCCACGACGTCATCTTTGGAACAGCAGGCAACGAATAGGATCACTGCTACAAGCGGCACTCGTACGTACGCGCAGCTTCTCGATCAGCCCTTTCTTCGATCGCTTGCCGCTCTTGTCGCGCGCGTGAACGACAATGAGCTCTCGCGCATGGGCTTCGACAGTGAGCTCCCGGAGCGTGAGCTGCTTGAGCGGCTTGCCCATGCCCGTCGTCGAGTACTTGGCGCAGAGCTCGCGCTCAACGACGCTAATCACCTTCTTCTCTGCCGCGGAGAGGTCGGGGACGTCGAGTGCGCGCGTCTGTGCGAGAGCGACGAGGTCGTCGAACTCGAGCATGTTGATGAACGCCTTGACCGAGCAGAAGCGCCGACCAAAGAC
Organism: Pythium guiyangense; assembly: GCA_003730235.1. Taxonomy (NCBI): domain Eukaryota; phylum Oomycota; class Peronosporomycetes; order Pythiales; family Pythiaceae; genus Pythium; species Pythium guiyangense. The sequence continues at coordinate 1,091,230 of QXDM01000030.1, forward strand.
GTACCCGTCGTCGACGTGGCCATCGAGGTCTTTCTTTGCGAGCTGCAAGCGCCGAAGCGTGTCTGCTGTGCTCATGAGCAAGTTACCACTGTTGTCGTCGATGTTGTTGCTGTTGTCGTTGTTGCTTGCGCCAGGACTGCTGCTACTAGTGGCAGTGTCTAGGAGCGTTCGCGCGTCTGTTTGTGTGTGCACTTGGAGTGCCACTTGTGCGAGCAAGACATCTGTGAGCTCGAGCTGGTGTTGGAGCAGCGCAATGTCGTCGCCAGTCGTTGCGCTCGCATCTGCTGACAAGTCGACAAAGCCACGAGCAGCGAGTGCGCTGCGCAGTTCACGGGCGTACTCGTGCGCGAGAGCGCTTTGCATTGCAGCGACGTCGTCCAAGTCGACTGTAGTGAGCCCGCGCGCAGCACACTCGAGACGCAGACTCGCGAGCAGCGCAGTGTCGACAGCTGGAGCTTGAGCGTGGTTGTTGTTGTCATGCACATCGTCACGACTGTCGCTGCAGACTGTGTGTCGCTGAGCGCCGCCAAGATGCACCACTGGTGCTTGCTCTGCGTCGTACTCGATGTAGACCGAGCCGCAGAAGCGCACGCGCTTGACGTTCGCGTTCGCGTCGTCGAGTGCTGCCATCGAGTCTGCCGGCATAGCTGCTTGAGCTGGTGATGTGCGCTGGTTGCTTGACAGTCAAGTGTTTTACCTTATTTTATCACTATCGCGCTTAAAATAGCAACTCGTCAAAATCACTGTCAAAATCACACACACAGTTTAAATTCAGCGAACTGATAGTGACGAAATCCAGGATCTCCATTCAAACGCACCCATCACAGAGTGCGTAGTCACTGCGACGACTCAGTGGTTGCTGGGATCTCGATGCGCTCGTACACGGCTTCGCGCACGGGCAAGAGGTGCTGGAACGTGTCGATGTTCGTGTAGTTCGCCATGTTCTTCGTGTGGCCGAGCGCAAAGAGCGCGTCGAACGACTCCTCTTTGCGCGTGTACTCGCGGATCAAGTGGTCACAGCCAAACAAGTGGTGAATGCGCGTCTCGTGCAGACGCACGACGACGTGGTCGAGCCGCATCCAGTAGCGCGCGAGCACGTAAAAGCCCGACGGCATCACGCGCTATCGATGCGTACAGACACACACAGAGTGTGAGTCGCATTGGGATTTGAACCTACCAGTGCCATTCAATGCAACACACAACGGCAACGTACCATCTTGATCGACATGGCCGAGACCCCGTGGTCGTGCAGCTCGTCTTCGTACAGCGCAACGTCTTCGAACCAGAGGATCGGCTCGCGCTCTTTCAGCTTCTCCATGTCAATGCGCTCCTGCGTGCGCGCGACTGTGACAGGTGATACACTCGGAACAAACGACGACGCAGTAGCAGTTGAGCTCGGCGCGAGGCGCTGGAGCGTGCCCTTGTAGTCGGTCGTGTACGTCCAATCGTACGAGATGTCGAGCTCTTTCACGTCTTCTCTGTACGACGCACACGCGTGCACAACAACAGTGGCAAGCATGTGTGAGTCTCAACAGAACACGCGCTACGACCGTTGCGACGACCACGCGACCGTCGTACTTGTTCGTGTTGTGCTTTGCAATTGCGACCTTGAGCTGCTTCTGCTGGTGCGCGACGATGTCGGCGGCTTGGTCGCTCGCAGGCGCGCGAAAGTGCGCGCCTTTGAGCGCTTCGACGGCGAGGAACGCGTAGCACAAGCCCGACGGCTCGTGGTAAAAGAGCAGCTCGTTCTTCCCAAACACCATCTCTGGCGGCGTGAGGTTTGCTTCGTCTGCGATCCTGTTTGGAAACACACAGGCAAAGACACGAGGTCAGTGACGATCGTTGCAGCGCTCGCTCGATCGATCGATCCAATGACGACGCACTTGTCCATGTCATCGAGCGGCGTGATGTGCGTCTTGTTCGAGCCAATGACCCAGTCGCAGATGCGAATGCCCTTGAACTCAACCTCGTCCGCCCCCTTTGTGTCGAGCAGTCCCTGTTCGCGGCGCGAGTCGCCCAAGTACTCGGGGTGCGCACTGCTGCTGCTCAGGACGCCGCTCGGGAGGCTCTGGTACAGCGCATGCAGGAGCTGCGGCGGTCCGTTCTGCGCGCTAAAGTATCCGCGGGACACACTGTCGTCTGCCATCTTGACTGCTCTTGGTGGTCGTGGAGGTGTCGCGGTCGTTGCGCAGAGATTGAGTTGATCCAGCGCCGAGAGCGTCGAGAGGCACGCGCTTTGCTTGCTCTAGATTGAGTTCGAGGTGTGCTTGTGTGTCAAACAAGCATCATACGACGCGTACTGTTCGATACCCAGTAAGTACGAAAACGACGCATGAATTAGAGATGTGTTAGCTACTGTGCAAGCCGTGTTCTTGAAGAGAAGCGCTCGTGCATGGAGACGAGCGAAAGAGAGGCTAGACGTACGAGTGGCACCTGCTGTTCGACGCCGCGCTCGACGCCGCGCAGCTACTGCTCACACCGTCGTGAATCTGCTTGCCGGTCAAGCGATCTCAAGATACCAGCGCCTCGACATCGACGAGGAGCAGCAACAACAACAACAACACCAGCAGGAGGAGCAACAAGACGCTGCACTACGGCGAGCGCTGTCGACGCGCGGGCGGCTGCTGCTGTCACAGGCGCTCGATGGTCGCGCGTCGCAGTGAGAACGCACTACACTACTCTGCAGCTGCCGATGCTGTGGGCGTACGAACCTGTCAAAGTAGTAGAGAGTAGTAGATGCTTGTCACGCTCAGAGTCTCTCTCTCTCATTGTGTCATCTTCACCATGACGATAGCTCCTTAACCAGCTGATGCTCACGACTCTCGAGCGTCGACGCGGCCAATGCACGCAAAGTGCAGCATCAGCAGTGGCGTCGTGCTTGTCACGTGCGGGTAGAACTCTTGGAGGATGTGGAGCACGTCGGCGACGGACGCCGCGCCTTCTTTCGCGAGATCTGCGGCGCTCAGGTCGCTCACACGTGTCGTCTCGATGCGGTCGATGCACAACAGAGCAAATGACTCGCGAGGCATCTGTGTCGATACTGGCTTGCTCTCTTGCGCTGGTGGTGCTGCTGCGGTCGTTGCCACGACTGTCGCGTGCTGATGGATGAGCTGGAGATCCGAGTTCCGATCGTCGTGACAATCTGAGAGCAGACGCATCGTGATCGTCTTGGCGCCAGAGACGACCGCGTGCACGAGCGAGGCGCCAAAGTCGAGACGCGGCAGACGCATCGAGCGCTGCGTGAGCGTCTGTACGACATCAGACGCGAGTGTCTTGCCACTTGAAAGCGTCGTGGCAGCGTGGAAGAGCGCCAGCTCGCGCTCAAAGTGCGCGTTGAGAGCGATCCACGGCCGCACGTTGCTGGTCGAACAGTGGCAGGATAAGCACAGCGAGTGAGTGGGTGAGTGAGTGAGTCCGTTGCTGTGGTAGTAGTAGTTGACATAGTGCGAGTGTAGATGCATCGACAGACTGAAGCTGCGCTTGGACGACTCAAGAGAGGACGACTGAGCGTACCGAATCGCTTCGACTGCGTCCTCTGCACGCGCAAACATGTGCGGACGCTGTGTGATGAGCCACGCAGCTACAAGCGCTGGCGAGCGCGAGCGACCTGCGACACTGAGAGTAGCAGTCAGCGCTCGTGTGTACATTTGATGCGAGCTGATGGATCTTGGAAAGTCATTGAGCGCACCAGTGCACGAGGACGTTCTGATCGACTTGCTCTGCGTCGTGACTGTGGCGAGAGGCACGCAAGTGGTTCCATTGCAGCAGTCGCATCAGGTGTGTGCCGTCATCGCCAGTCGCCTTTGGCTTGCAAGCGCTTCTCATGCACACAAAGAGCAATGCATCGTCGTGAGTAGTGACCTACAGCATGCGCTCGAGCGTTGCCAGCATGGACGGGAGCTTGGTGAACAGTGTTTCATCGAGTGCGTCGTCGATAGAGATCTCGACTCGCGTGATGCGATGGTCGTTTGCTTCAGTTGCCTGGCGTTTGGCGTCTGCAGCTCTTGCTATGTGAGTTGGCGTCGCTGCGATGCTATTGCCACTTGCGTGGTCTGCTGCGCTGAGCAGCGCAAGCGAGAAGCCGATGCGCAGGTGGCGCAGTGCAGACTCGTTGCGAGCAGCGTCGATCGAGCCGAGGAACAGACGATGCGCGACTTGCATCGGCTCGTCGTCGACCATGTCCTCGATCTCGTCTTCATAGTCGGCATCGTAGTCGGCATCGTCATCGTCAAGCGCAGTTGTTGCAGCAAAGGCATTGTCGTTGTTGTTGTCTTGTTCGAGATCTCTTGTCTCTGCTGCTGCGGCAGATGGCGATGCCATGTTCGAGCTCATCGTTCGTTGTTGTTGCGGATGGCATGATGGCAAGCATTTTGCTGATGTCTTCAAGTAGCAAAAAACAATAGCTCATTCACATCTTAATCTTGTGATATGGCCGTATTGTGTTTTGGATATATTTGTACATATTCAAGACGGGATTGCAAGTATCACATACCAATATGCTTGCCTGATCTTGAAAACGTCTACATCGCGCTTTCCTTTGACAAAAGCAACAGCAACACCAAGAGCAAGCCATTTCCAGATCGTCGTCTCAAGACACAAGTGCCACTGCTGGCTGATGCATCTTCATGCGCAACGATACGAGCGACGTCATGACGCAGGCTACGACACTCGAGCGACTCTCAGCTGCCTGTCGTGAAGGCGACGTCGCAGCAGTGCGCACGCTGCTTGAGAGGCGTGCAGCAGAACAAGCAGTGGACCCCCTCAACACGTTTGATCCATCAGCAAGCGACGACATCGGCACGGCACTTATCACAGCGTGCTATCGTGGACGCCACGCGCTCGTCGCAACGCTCCTTGAGCACGGCGCAAATGTACACGCATCTGTCGCTGAAGGCTGGATTGCGCTACATTCCGCGGCTCAAGGCAATCATGGCGAGATTGTGCGCGAGCTCTTGCGCTTTGGTGCAGACGCAAGTATCGCTGACAACGACGGATAGACGGACGCCACTCCACCTAGTAGCAGCAAAGAGGTGCCTCGAGATCGTCGTTCGCTTGCTCGCCCGCGGCGCAAGTGTCGATGCCACTACACATCGCGACAACCAGACAGCGCTGCATCTTGTCGTGAAGAACGGCTTCCGAGACGTCGTGAGAGCGCTGTACACGCGTGGAGTCACCGTGCCAAGTCGCTCAGCACGATGGTTGACTCCACTACTTTGTGCTGCAAAGAAGGGCCACGTGGACGTCGTCATGGAGCTGCTGGACCACGGCGCTGATGTGAACAGTGTGGGGTGGGCACTCTGCGCTGCACCACGCGGTCATGTTTCGGCACGCGAGCGTCGTGGCAGCACTTCTCGCAAGAGGAGCAGACGCGAACTTGCCCGGCGCAGATGGATCGCCTACGCTCTTCCTGGCTGCTCAAGAGGATCTCGGCGAGATCGTGAAGATGCTGCTCGAGCATGACGCATACGTCGACGCTGTGGACTCTAGTGGTGCAACAGCACTTTTCGTTGCCGCGCAGTGAGGACACCTCAACATCGTGACGACGCTCTTGGCACACGACACAGATGTCAACGCAGCGCTTCAGCTCGGCAACGTGTCGCCGCTCTATCATTTTTTCAGCAAAGCGAAAGACAGTTGAACACCGAGAGGAGACCAGGCATGACGGCACTACGCTGCAGCCAAGAACGGCTACTTTGAGATCGTCAAGACGCTCTTGCTGTATGGCACAGGCGGCGCGAACGAGATGGCAGCGCTCCATGTTGCCGCTAAAATCGGTCACCTCGACGTCGTGCGAGTGCTGCTCGAGCATGGCGCAGACGTGGACGCGAGAGAGAAGTTACAGATGCGTCCACGCCGCTGCATCTCGCCACCGCTTTCGAACATGATGACATCGTGTGAATGTGCAGTCACGACAACCAGATGACTCCGTTGCACATCGCTGCACAAAACGACACGACTGAGATCGCGACTCTGCTCTTGGCAGAGGGCGCGAGCGTTGACGCAACAACCAGCATGGGTGATACACCACTCCACACAGCATCTACCAGTGGACAAGCAGCAGTCGCAACAGTGCTCTTGGCTCATGGCGCAGATGTCAACGCTGCGAACAAGTACGGCGAGACTCCGCTCTTTCGAGTAGCGTTTCATGATAAGCACAGAGATGGTGTCGCTGCTCTTGAGTCACGGCGCAGATGCAATCGCGGATGCTGGCGACGCGAAAGGAGCAACGCCGCTGCACATCGCCGCGCAACATGATCGTGTTGACGTCATTCAAGTGCTGCTGGTGTGTGGAGCGCTCGTAAACGCACGGGACAACAATCAGTCGACGCCGCTGCATATCGCCGCTCGTTGTGGCTCCAGCGGTGTCGTGAACGTGCTGCTCGAAGCTGGTGCCCGAGCGGATACACTTGATGGAGGCTATCGAACGCCGCTCAAAGTCGCGAGAGTGTATCGACAGAGAGACATTGTGAAGACGTTGGTGATGCACGAAAGGACGACCAAGGCGCCAAGAGACGAGCAACACAGTACCAAACGCGCGCGCCTCACTTGCCAGTGACGTCGTCGTCAGGAGTCCACGTTGTCATCCACGCTCTAGCGCTGCGTGTGCGTTTACATGTAGTCGTTCTCTACTGTGTATGAATGCAAGTTGCTTTCGAGTGTGCTCTCTAAGTATGTTGATACGACGTCGCATTGAACCTTGATCTTCTTCATCATGGTCACAGTCACCTCTCGAGCTTCGCGGCGATCGCGTCGGCCAAGTACGAGCTCGGGACGTCTGGATGCCACGAGAAGAGCTCGTAGAACCGCGTGACGTTTGCGACCACTGGTGCGCGCAGCATGCGGTCGTACAGCTCTGGCGACCGATGCACCTCGATCACGCGCAGCGCACACGCTCGGAGCGTTGCAAAGCGACCACAGTCGATGAAGCTCTCGGGGTTGAACACCTGCGTGACCGAGTCCGAGTGGCCCAAGTACACGGGCACGCTCCCGGCCAAGAACGCGTTCGTGAGCTTCTCCGTGACGTACCCAGCTCGCTGCTGCGCGTTCTCGAACGCGATCACGAACTTGTACTGCGTGTAGATCTCGACGGCGTCGCTGAAGACGTTGGAGCTGACGCGAGCGTGCCATCGCTCCGATCGCTCTTGCTGCGCCGAGCCTTGGCACACACCGAGTGCGTCGACAGGCTCCATGGCGTTGAGCAGATCAAACATGTACTCTCGCTGCGGTCGGTCGCATCTTGCGTACATGTACGCGCAGAACTTGCGCTCATTGCGTGACGGTGGGTGGTGCTGCAAGAGCTGCTGATGACGGCGCTCGGCGCTGCTCTCGAGCAGCAGCATCGGACTCTTGTTGAGCTCAGAGAACGCCATGCTCGCCATCGGCAGGTACACGTGCTTGCGTCGTGGTTCGTCCGCGACGGTCGAGAGCAAGAGCACGCGCTCGTCGAGGCCGTCGACAGTCCACGGCTCGCCAGAGATCACGATGAGCGACGCCATCTCGCCGTATCGCTCGATGAATGCCTGTGCGGTCTGCTGACAGGACAAACTCCACTCTGACACACACCTCGCGCCGTCCAAGATGTGGAAGACAAAGACGTCGACGTTTGGAGGCGTGTTCTGCTCCTCGACGGCTTCCTGCTGCTCACGCTCGAACGTCGCTTCGTCGATCACGCGCACTCGGCGCTGCCTGTAGATCGCGGCGAAGACGCACTCGAGGATCACTTTGCCGTACACGCCGTTGGTCGAGTACACGACTGTGATCGTGCGTGGCGGTGCATCTGATGCTCTCGCGTGCGTTGCTACAGCGACGTTGTGGCGCCAAAGCTCGAGCTGTCCGGCGTTGTACGTCTGATCGTCTAGGAGACGCGCGATGGTGCTTGTCATCACACTCGCGACGTTCACTGCGAGCTCGTCCGTCGTGAACGCGCGTCTCTCACCCGCACTGTTAGCAAACGCAGTGATCGCCGCGACGTGGGTCTCAAAGCTGTCGCGCGATGGCACGTACAGGAACTCTTGTGTGCTGGTGCCTTGGACCACCTTCGAGTGCACGTGGAGGTCGCTCGAGTGCGAACTCACCTCGATGACAATCGTGACGCGGCGCGTGGACCCTGGTACGTTCTCTGGCTTGAGCCACGTCGCACTGTCAAAGCCGCGGCAGAACGGCGCATCCGCGAGGACGTTTGCGTGGATCACGCGAATCGCAGTCGGACTCAAGTCGGCAAACGACACGAGCCCTTCGCTGCATGGTGTGTCGCGCAGGTTCTGGAACGACGGCACGTGCTCTGGATGCACTTGCAACGCGAGGAGCCAGAGAGCGACTGAGACGTCGTCGAGCGACGCCAAGTCGCCCAAGTCGTCTCGGTTCGCGCCAATGAACGCGGCGCAGTCCATGGACATGATGTAGTGCGGTCCGAACGCGAACGGCGGGAAGAGCTGCATCGGGTACTGCGTCTCTGAGACGTAGTTCTTGTGCTTGCGGTTACGAACTGGGACGACTGGCGACAGGAACTGCTTCGCCCACACCTGTCCAGAGTAGAACTTGGTGCGCGGACCGTGCTGCTCGAGCGCGCGCACAAGCTCGTCGACGCGCAAGTAGATGTCGTCGTCTGCGATCATGACGTACGGCACATTCGCGTGCGTGGTCGAAGCAAAGTGCAGGAACGCCTTCACTTTCGACGGCAGCTGAGCGTACGTGTCAACGCACGCGAGCTCGTGCGTGAGCAGGTCGCGGTACACGCGTCGCTCAAGCGTAATCGCATCGACAAGTGTGTCTCGCTGATCGCGTTGGTCGAGTGCGTCCGGCAGAATGGGCTCGCAGCCGATGAACACAAGCGTGACACCAAGCGCATCGAGTCGTGTCTTGTCGCCCCATGTGCTGCGGATCGCTTGGCGCATCGGGAATCCATACAGCACGCTCGTCTTGACGCCGATCACGAGTGTTCGTGGCGATAGGTCTGTTGTGCTCCTGTCGTCACTACCGGATACCGAAGCGTTGAGCGTCTGGTGTGGTTGTGGATCAGCTGCCGTGGTGTCGCCATTCACGTGCACTTGCTGCTCAATGACTCGAGTCTTCCCCACCAGTGCGTCGTGACTCGATGCCCATGCGAGCAGGTCCTGGTCGTCTTCGATCGCAAATGCCCGGCGATCGCGCTCTTTCTGCTGCTCGACGTACGCGCGGTACTCTGGATCCAGAAGCACAGTGAAGTGAATCGGCGCAGACTCGAGTATGCGGGCGCTAGAGTCTTCTGCATCAGTGAGGAACGCCACGGACGTGTGGTTCCCTGCTGGTAGATCTGGAAAGACTGGTGGTGTCTCCTTCAGTGGTTTGCACCGCGTCCACTTGCGATCGACCTCGATGCACAGGAGATGGTCGCCGTGTCGACTCATGAGCAGCTCGTAGTCGTCGGTCTCGAAACGACAGGAGAATCGAACTGGAAGCGCGTTCACGGATCCATCGCTCGGGCTGCGGATCTCGTTGCGCGCATACAGCAGCGGTAGTTGTACATCTCCAACTAGCGCACGGGCATTTGCATAAAGCGACGGATCGATTCGTGATGGCACAGCGCTCGTCGTTGTCGCTGCTGCGAGCTGCACAGGTGCCGACTCCAAGCGCAGCGCTAGCAGTAGAAGCAGAAGCAGCGCAACTTCTCCGAGCACCTCAAGCTTGACCATCGATGCGAAGGCGTGTGCGTACAGAGCGATCACTGTCAACGACGCGTGGGCGTGCAGGTGTGCCAAGTGTGTCAACCGAGCGTCCAAGTTGTTGTTGCTCTGAGTTTGAGTCGCGAGAGTTCGAAAGTCATGAGAAAGATCCAAGGGTCGTCTAACAATTGATTCAAAGAGCATTCCTTGATTTTCATATATAGACCAAGGTTATCGCGCGAAAATATATCACATAATAGGACATGATTTTTACTCACGAAAACAAATGTATTTTTCGTGCTTTGTTTTCATAGTATTAATTCGTATTTACTCAAACCGGTTTGATCACAGTTATATTAGACAACAATCAACTACAAGCAGGTCGATGGAGTACAAGTACTGCCCGTTCTCAACAGGCCAGTCAAGCGGGTCCATACGGGTTTCTGCGCGAGAGCCTTTGGCTGTTCCACGCTACTCGCCAACCTTCAAATCACACCTACATATATTTTGCGAGTGATGACTCGTGCGGAGTTAAATAAACGATGGTTGAATGAATGATTGGAAGACCCACACTTGGTTTTGTCACTATACAGTTATAATCAATGACGCAACATCACGTCTCTTGATTATATCACTATAGCCGTGTCTCTATTTGTGTTTGCAGTGTGACGCAAGATCACAACGCGATCGACGAGACGCTGCAAGCTCAAGCTCAAGCTCAAGGAGAAGCAGCTCAAGACCAAACACTAGTAGCTCACTCACGAGCTCTCCTTCACGCACACACGAGCACACCCTCACATCACAACGCGAGAAGCAACATGAGCCGCCCGAACGACCCGCGCGACGTGTGCATCGTCGGCACTGCGCGCACAGCCTGCGGCTCGCTGCAGGGCAAGCTCTCGTCGGTCAAAGTCACGGACCTCGCAGCGACTGCGATCCGAGGTGCGTCGGCACTCGCACTCGCATGTGGCTGACAGATCTGTCCTTTGTACTCACAAACCCTTTGCGTCTTGGTTTGAACGCTACGCGGCGCTGCAGAGGCGGTCGCGCGCGCTGGCATTGCGCCAAGCGCAGTCGAAGAAGTGATCCTCGGACACGTCATCTCTGCAGGCGTCGGCCAAGCGCCAGCGAAGCAAGCGGCCCTCAAGGCCGGGCTCCCTGACTCGACCGCGTGCACGGCTGTGAACAAAGTGTGCGCCTCGGGCATGAAAGGTCCGCTCGTGCTGAGCTGTCACGATCATCTCAGCTGCGCAGTCCGTCTCATCGCTTCATGTGCTCTCGTTATGTCCGTGTGCGTGTTGTGTGAACCTACAGCACTCATGTTTGGTGCGCAGGCGATTAAGCTCGGGCTGCAGGACGTCGTGGTCGTTGGTGGCATGGAGAGCATGAGCCAAGCGCCGCACATGTCCAAGCAAGTGCGCTCTGGCGCTCGCTTTGGCGACCTCACGTTCGTCGACGCGATCCAGTCGGTACGTCAGCACGCATTGCCATCGATCCAACCACTCGCACGCGCACTCACAGCCGCACGATGCGGTGTGTAGGACGGACTCTTTGACGCGTTCGAGAACGTTCCGATGGGTGACTTTGCAGAAGAGTGCGCGCGCATCCACGGCATCTCGCGCGCCGAGCAAGATGCGTACGCCGCCGAGTGCTACCGCCGCGCGCTCGAGGCAACGCGCAGTGGCAAGTTTGCAAAAGAGATCGTGCCAGTCGAAGTCGTGCTCAAGCGCGGCGCGGCGCCAGTCGCGGTGACGGAAGACGAAGAGGTCGTAGCGCGCGAAGTGAGTCTCGAGACGCTCAGCAAGCTCCGCCCGTGCTTCAAGCCGAGCGAGACGTTTGGTCCAACAGTCACGCCAGGCAATGCGTCGCCGATCAACGACGGCGCTGCGGCGCTCGTGCTCATGAGCCGTGCTAAGGTCGAGGCGCTCGGTCTCAGCGACAAAGTCCAAGCAGTGATCCGCGGCTTTGGCGACGCGAGCCAAGCGCCGCGCGCGTTCACGACGTCTCCGTCGCTTGCGATCCCAAAGGCGCTTGCGAACGCGCAGTTGACGACGCGCGACGTCGACTTCTTTGAGATCAACGAGGCGTTCGCGGTCGTCGCGTGTGCGAACACGAAGCTCCTGCAGCTCGACCCTGCGCGCGTGAACGTCTACGGCGGTGCGTTTGCTTCCGGGCTGTCATTGCGATTGTAGTGAGGTGTGCGACTGACGCCACGTCCAATGGACTCTGGTGCGCAACAGGCGCCGTGGCGATCGGCCACCCGCTCGGGTGCTCTGGCGCGCGCATCGTCGTCACGCTCTGCTCTGTGCTCGCGCAAGAGAACGGCAAGATCGGCTGCGCAACAGTCTGCAACGGCGGTGGCGGCGCATCGGCAGTCGTCATTGAGCGCGTGTAAGAGCAGCAAGAGTGCGAGGCGAGTGCTTCAAGTGATTGCAGATAGTGTCATCCAAGTACGACAGAGGCAAAGAGAGTCATACAACACCATGTCCATTGACGATCGGTCCTGGTACTGATGATGGAGGCAATGGCGTTGATCGACGAGCGGCGGTTGACCGACAATGAGCAAGTGCTTGTTGTCGTCGTGTGTCGGCACAGGAATGCGTGTGCTCGTGTGACGGTGATCGCTGTATGATTGGCATCCGAGCCACTGGAGCCACACGTTGCGTCGTGCAGTTGTACCCATGACCCACCGATTGACTACGCTTGACTAACGCGTTCGACCGACAGCAGCAGCTGGTTTGGCTGGCTTCCCGCACTCTCTCACACACACATCACACGCACACATGTGCGCTTTGCGGCTCACTCGCGATCTCGCGCCGCCACGCCAACAGCGCTCGACAGCGACAGCAACATCGATTGTGTGACCGCTCCGCCAGCATCGACTCGCTACGATGGACCTCACGCAGCTCGTCGGGCCGCTCAAGCTCGTTGCGACGCTCGCGAACGACATGGAGGAGTGCAACGACATGTGCAAGCACGTGCACGCGCGCATGACGGTGATCCACGACAAGCTCCTCGCGATGGAGACGCAGAAGACGCTGCCGCCGGACGCGCTCGTGCGCGACTACAGCACGCTCGTGAACGACTTCACGGTCTTCTTGACCAAACACAAGAGCCGACCGTGGGTCTACCGCGTCGTCATGGCCAAGCGCGTGACCGGCAAGGTGAAGAACTTCCAGGAACGCATCACGACGCTCAAGCTCGCGCTCGACCTCATCCACTCGAGCGCCATGGCGGACGAGCGCGTCACGATGGAAGACTACCGCAAGCAGCAAGCCGCCCACGACGCAGACGTGATCGCAAAGCTCGAGAGCGCAGTCCTCACGCGGCTCACAGACGACGCCACGGTCACAAAGGCGGTGCTGCGCGTCGAGCAGCAAGTCGAAGCGCTGAGTGTGCTCGTGCATGAGCTCGACAAGCTCGGCGGACCCGAAGCTGTAACAGCAGCAGCCGACGACGACGATGACGACGATGCAGCATCCAACGAGCGCTTGCTCACGACCGCGCTGGACAAAGTCATCCGGCGCTCCAAGGTGCAGGTGCGCACTGTGCCTGGCTGGTTCTGTCCGCCGCACGACGTCGAGTTCGACATCAAGGAGCCGTTCGCTGGCGGTTCGTTCGGCACCGTGCACTACGGCCGCATGAACCACATGGACGTCGTGGTCAAGTGCTTGCTTGTCGACGCGCGCACGAACGAGAGCGCGATGAAGCAGTTCCACGAAGAGGCATCGCTCTGGTTCGGCTTTCGCCATCGCCACGTGCTGTCGATGTACGGCGCATGTGATGTCTCGTCGCCGCCGTTCATCGTGTGCGAGCTCGCGGGGAACGGCAACTTGGTCAACTTCGTGAGCTTCGAGCGCAACCGAGCACAGACGTTCCGGCTGCTGCACGAAGCGGCGTCGGGACTCGCGTACTTGCACTCGAAGCGCGTGGTGCACGGTGATCTTAAGGGCGACAACATCCTCGTGACGGCTGACGGATGCGCCAAGGTCGCGGACTTTAGCTTCAGCTACGTGCGCGCGATGTCAGCGAGTCGCAACTCGCTTGCGCTCAGCACTGCTGCCGGCTCGAAGAGCGCTGGCGCTATTCGCTGGCGCGCACCCGAGTGTCTCCGCGGCCGTAGCCCGACGTTCGCGTCCGACGTGTTCTCGCTCGGCATGTGCATCCTCGAAGTCGTGAGTCAAGCCGTGCCGTGGGGACACCGCGTCGACGACTTGACCGTGCGCGAGTTGGTGAAAGAGGGCGAGCTGCCGGAGCGACCGGCAGACATGTCGGACGGTGCGTGGGACCTCGTCACGCGCATGTGCAGCCTCGATCCGAGCAAGCGACCGAGTCTAGCGGATGTACTCGCGGAGCTGCGCGAGTTGGCCGGCGATGTCTTGCTCGATTCGAGCGAGGACCGGGACGTGCCTGACGTGGCAGCAGTGGCGATCACGAATTCGCTTGGCGCTCGTGCAGGTCGATCGCGACTCAATCGCTCGTCGGCCAAGTCGCTCGAGCGCGTCATCGCAGACGACGACGTTGAACGCATCACGAGCTTGCTCTCGTCCGCAGCGTCGCTCGAAGAACCTGTCGATAGCGCATGGTACGCTCCGCCGCTCATTGTCGCGGCGGCCACGGGTGCGACGAACATGACGAAGATGCTCCTCGCAAGAGGTGCGAATGTCAGCGCACTACTGAAGGTCGCGAGCACGAAGCTCCCAGACTTGGATGACACGGGCTGCACGGCGCTCCACATCGCTGCGCACGCAGGTCACGCGGACGTTGTCGAAGTGCTTTTGCTCGCAAAGCGCGACTTGATCGGCGTCATCACGGAGAAGAAGCGAAACGCGCTGCACTTTGCCGTGCGCTTTGGCCGCGTCGAAGTGATCGACGTGCTCGTGCGCTTCGGCGCAGACCTCAGTGCATGCGACGGCGACAAGGGCATGACTGCGCTGTCTGTGGCTGCCGAGTTTGGGCAGACCGAGTGCGCGCGTGCACTGCTGCTGCAGCACAAGATGAGCGTCCACGCGAAGAACCGCGACGGCTCGACGGCACTGCACCAAGCAGCCACTAGCGGTCATGTCGACGTCATGGAAGAGCTGCTGCAGCACGGTGCTCGCATCGAGGAGCTTACGAGCGGTGGCAGCACACCGCTCATCTTGGCGGCGTTCTATGGCCACATTGACTGTGTACGCAGTTTGCTCAAGCACAAGGCGAACGTCCACGCGAAGAATACGAACGACGGCGATACTGCGCTCCACCAAGCAGCGTTCAAGGGTGGTGCTGCGATCATCGAAGAGCTGCTGCGCCACGGCGCTCGTATCGAGGACCAAACGAACCTTGGTAGCACACCGCTCATCTGGGCGGCGCTCCATGGTCACCTCGACTGCCTACGCGTCTTGCTCAAGCACAAGGCGAACGTCCACGCAAAGAAACATGACGGCTTCACTGCGCTCCACCTCGCAGCTCGAAAGGGCCACACTGCGATCATGGAAGAGCTTCTACGCCGCGGCGCTCGCGTCGATGTACTCGACAACGAGGGCTTTGCGCCGCTCCACATTGCGGCGATCGACTGTCAGCTCGAGAGCGCGCAAGTCTTGCTGCAGCACAAGGCGAATGTCCACGCCAAGTGCCGCAAGAACGGCTCGACTGCACTTCACCAAGCAGTCGCCAAGGGCCAAGTCGCGATCGCCGAAGAGCTGCTGCGCCACGGCGCTCGCGTCGATGAGTGTAGCCTGCACGGTGGCACACCGCTGTACTGGTCCGTGACGCACGGGCATCTCGAGTGCGCGCGAGTCTTACTGCAGCACAAGGCGAACGCCAACGCGAAGATACCCGGAGAGAAGGACACGCCACTCCACCAAGCAGCCTCCAGTGGCCACAGCGCGATCATCGAAGTGCTGCTGAGCTACGGCGCTCGCATCGAGGACAAGAGCAAGAGAACAGGGACGGCGCTGCACTGGGCGGCGTTCTATGGCCAAGCTGAGAGCACGCGCGTCTTGCTGCGGCACAGCGCAAACATCAATGCGAAGGACCCGAGCGGCGTCTCGGCAGTCAACGTCGCAGCCCAGAGCGGCCACCTCGAGGTTGTCCACGTCTTGCTCGCTGCTGACGCAGTCGTGACCAAGAAGGACGTCCAAGTGGCCAAGCAGAATGGCCACGCGCAGATCGTCGACGTGCTCGCGCCGCGTGCGACGTCGCGACTGAGTCGTCTGTTTAGCTGACGCGCGCGTGGCGATGGCGTGTGACCTCAGCGAGCAAGAGGAAGGCAAAGACGCAATGTCGTGGTGAGCGTCTCGTGTCTTGAGCGCGTGCGTGCTGATTAGAAGACGAGCCCTAGCGCTGCGTGTGCGTCTAGTTGGCAGTGTATGGCGTGCTCTCTGTCTCTCTCTCTCTCTACCAAACACTCTCGTCCTAGTCGTGCGTCGCGAGCTTTGGGTAGACGTGGATCGTGTAGATCGTCGTGACGACGCTCGTCGCCAGGAGCGGCAAGAACGTCCAGTTGAGCACGTACTGAATGCCTGGGAGCCCGACGACTGTGATCGCAACGTCACCGAGTGCGCGGCCAAACGTCCCGGCCTCGGTCGCCAAGAGCCCCGAGTTGAACGTGCCTTTCGCAAAGGCCTTGGGGATCGTCTTGGAGAGCAGCGCCATGTTGACGCCTTCGAGGACGTTCGTCGAGATGAAGATGATCACACCGCCGGTGACAAACTGCACGACGGTGTAGTGTCCGTAGCTCACGATCACGCCGACGCCGACGATCATCATCAAGAGCGACATGACAATCATCTCGCGGTCTTCGTACCGGTCCGCGAGCCAGCTCACGACGACGTTCGTTGGGAACATCAAGAGCCCAAGCGCTGCGAGGTAGAAGCCCGACTGTGTCGAGTCCCACTGGAAGTAGAACTGCGCGATCGTCGAGCTCGCAGTGATGAGGCACTCGAGCACGAGCTTGAGCACGATGTAGATCACGAGCGTCGCGACGACTGGGACGTTGTGCCAGAGCGACGACAGCCGCGGCGGTGACGCTTTCGATGTCGAACCGCGGCCGCCGAGGAGCGCGCTCGACTCGGTCGCAGATCGCTCGGTCCCGTACTCGAGCGCAGACGTCATCGACCGCGTGCGCTCGAGGAACGCGTCGCGGTCCGGCTCTTCAAATAGAAAGACCGTGAGCGCGAGGTACGCGGTCCAGAGCCCAAACATGACAAAGCCCGGCGCAGTCTCGACTGTCACGAGCACGCCCCAGAGCTTAAAGTCTGGGACGTAGTCGAGCGCCGCTGCGAGCGCTGGACCAGCAGCCATGCCGAGCGCACTGGCGGTCACAAACAGCGCCGACGCCTGCGTGCGCTCTTCGCGCGAGTACGTGTCTGCAATGTACCGCCGGTTGATCGCGCGCGCGCCGCCAAAGCCGTTGAGTAAGCGCCCGGCGATCGCCATGGCGATGCTGTCGTAGTTGAGCGCGAGGCCGTAGAGCAAGTTCCCGACCACGAGACACACGGTCGCAAACACGAGCGGCGCTTTGTACGACCGGTTCGCCCACCAACTGTAGAGCACAGCGCTTGCGAGCGACGCGATCGGCGTCATGCCGACAATCACGCCGCTCAGCGCTGCTTCACCGCCGAGCGCCGCAGCGTAGTCGCCACTCGTTGGCGCGACGATGTAGTAGTTCGTCATGTACAGGAACGTACAGAACATGTTGATGAAGCGCGAGGCGTCCGAGCGCTCGCGCAAGCGCTTGAACGACTCGTACGCGGCTTCGTCTTCGTCTTCGGACGACTCGCTGTCAAAGATCAGCGCTTGTGCGGCGATCGTCTTGACGTACTGCGTCGACTGCTGGAGCCGACGGCGCGCGAGCTGGATCTTGTTCAAGACCGGTTCGTCCTGCGAGATCGAGCGCACGAGCGTGATCGCAGAGCTGTGCGGACCCATTGCAACGTGCATCTCGAGCTTCCGGAGCTCTGTGAGCGCCGACCGGATCGTCGCAATGATCGCAGAGATGCCTTCGTCGTGGTAGAGCTGCTGCAAGTGCGACGCTTGCGAGTCTGTGCGCGACGAGAGGTACGAGCCCATGATCTTGTGCTCCTTCACGGTCTTGTCATGCTTCTTCAGGATCTTCCGGATGCCCGTCGCATTGAGCTCGACAAAGTGCAGGAGCTGCACGAGGTCATCGCCGACTTTGCGGAACCTAGTGAGAATATGCGACGTGTGCACACTCAGTATTTGTATACTGCAGTTGGATGAGTGGCGATGACGACGTACCGTTCGCTCAGTGCATGCATCGTGTCGAGGTCGTCTGCGAGCAAGCGGTCCTGCGAGCGCCGGAGCTCTGCGAGCGTCCGAGCGAACTCGCCTTGCTTTGTGAGGAAGAAGAGCACGACGCGCTCGACCTGGCGCCATTCGACAGTCGCATACACACACACAAGCGCACGTGAGGATACGTGTGAGTGTGTGGCGCGCAACAGCGCAGAGCTACTACTGCGAGTGCAGTCAAGTGCGCAGTGCATGATCGCGTACGCACCTCCGAGTCGAGCGCGCGCTGGAAACCCTCCTGCTCGTGGTGCGCCGCCTCGATCGTGTCATCGCGCGTCGCAGTGATCACTTTCTTCAGTTTCTTCTTCAGTTGTTTGTACTCGAGGTAGTGGCTGCGCATGCGCACACGCGCGTCAGTCACGCACTCGACTCGCACGCACAGAGATATATACACATGCACACGGACGCACCCTTGCCACTCGGGCCGCTGCGCAGCGGCGAGCTTCTTGGCAAACTGCACCATCTTGACCGCTTTTCAATTGCGTCGCAGTCGGCGAGGCGAGATCGAGACTGCGCGAGTCTGTGCTTGTGTGTGTGTGTGTGGAGGGAGCGTACGTGCGCGCGCTGCGGTCGAGATCGCGCGAGACTCACGCACACACACAGCGACACAGACACACTGGCAGCAAGCAGTGGTGGCCACGCACGTGGAGGTCGGCGAGCGCAAGCGACGACAACGACGACGACGACAGCTCAACTGGTAGAGTGGCAGGTGAGCAGCAGCGGCTTTTTTGACCGAGTGGTTTCAAGCGGTTGCGCGCGACATTAGTCGCAAAAGTACAGTCGAGTGTCGACTACATGCGCACTCGGGAATGTCGTCTGATAGTTTGATCAAGTGAGTGCAACTACTGCAGTCTCTCGCCTGTTTTCGTCAGCCATAATAGGTAAGAGACATATTTGCTGAAACCTCGCAAGATTCGTTCTCTGGATCGTAGACAACATACATCGACGATCGCAACACCGCGCCGACGTGCACGCATGAGTGGTGGCCTTCATCTCTTAGCGCGCTCGCTGTGCTGGTGCTGTAGCGTGTGTGCGTGTGTGTGAGTGCGCCCCAGCTCGCCATCAGCTTGTGTATTACGGTCGCGGCGACCGATCACATCGTCTTGAGACGACAGCGACGGCGATGGTCCGCCCTTCCTCTCGGTCTATGCTACGGCAACAACGACAACAACGACAGCACCGAGAGCCGCGAAACCAACCAACCATCGATTGATCGATCGATCGATCGACTGGCGGCTCTTGCAGTGTAGTAGTGGCCATGCTCGCAGCATTGCGGCGGTGGTGGTGGAACGGCGCAGCATGCAGGCTTGATGCGCACCCAGCATCTCTTCAATAGAGAGCACGCGCGCGAGCCTCGTGCCTCGTTTCGCTGGAAGCATGGACTCGGTTTACTTCACGCCACAAGCGTTCCAGAAGAGAGGCAAGCATGGCGTTGTCAGTGCAATCCATCCCATCGCTTGAACATCGCTTGAGCAGTACTACCGCAAAGGCGCCGGTGAGCGCTTGAGACTCTCAAACGATGCGGTTCGCCCAAGTCGCTGGGCCTTTACACACGAGCACGCCGATCACATCACAGCATGAACCGCTCATTTTGATCAGCTTGATTTACCTTGTTTTTCGCACTATCTCGCACATGCTGATGTATGTCAGCATACATTTTTCAAGTCAAAAACTGCTCGCTCAAATCGAACGACGCTTCGTGCACACGAAAGATCGCGACGCACACCGCAACGTGCTCGCTTGACGCTCATCTGTCAATCGCGCGCTTCGGTGCGCTGTTGTGTTGCCATGCTCGACAAGCACACAGCGCCGTCGTGTTCGTGGCGCAGACTCGTGCAGCGCGTCATGGCGCTCGCATCGAGCGCAAGCGTCGTCATCGCAGCACCAACAGCAGTAGCAGCGAGCACGTCTTCGGTCATCTTCACGCACGCATGGACACAGCGTGCAAGTGTTTCACCAGCGTGGCTTGTCGTGCCGGCGCTGCTTGACGTCCAACCAATGCTGCTGCGCGTGGACGTTCAGCGCGACGTGCCTGCTCAGCTGCGTCGCTTCTGTCACATGCACGGCATGCGTAGCGACACGTGTGCATCGGTGCTGAGCGACGCGCTCGCGAGCATGGTCGACTTTGAGCACATGTGCGGCCACCGAAAGGAACAACATGAACAACAGCCGCCAGCGCAAGCGCAGCCGGCGTTCATGATCGTCAAGCACGTGCTTGTGACTAGCGATAGTAGCAGTGCGCAGCCGCCTCCGTCGTTCCGATGGCTCGAAGACGACGCTGTGAACATCGCAGCCGATCTCTGCCGCTTTGCGCACGCGCACGCTGACGAGCGCTGCGTCCAGGCTCTCAGCACTGCGCTCGAGCGCTCGCTCGACTGGATCCACTCGCTTCCATCGTGCCACGCGATGACCAAAGAGAAGGAGGAGGAGAAGAAGCAGCACGACAGCAGTGGCGTCGACCGGCATGACGACGCATTTCGTCCAATGGACCACGGCCGCGTTGCGATCAGTAGCGACGCAACAAGTGAGCAGCTCAAGAGTCGCGTCTCGGCTGTCGAACTCATGATCGCAGCGCTCAAGCGACAGCAACAGCAACAGCAACAGCAGCGGCGCAAAGGCGAAGATCGCGAGCAAGCACTCGATCCTGCTGCTACAAGCACCACAACAGCGCGATCAGACAAGAGCGAGCAGCACGTGTCTGTGTCTGCTGGTCATGAGAAAGCTGTACTGAAAGACGCAGTGACGTTCGCAAGCGAGACTCCTGTGTACAGCGCACGTAACGGAGACGCGAGTCCAACGACCGACAGCGCGCTGGTCGATGTCCACGAGAGGCAGCAGGCCGACGACGACGAGAGAAAAGCTGCGTCATTCGATCGCAACGTTCCTCTTGCGTCGACAGACCATGCGCTGCTTCACACAGATCTCGACGAAGAAGAACCGAGCGATGTGCAGCGATTGACAGACGCAGACGACGCTCGAGCGACGGAAGGCGCAGTAGTCGAGACCGATGGTGAGCGACAACACAGCAGCGACGCGCTTGGCATTGACGCACTTGCCAGTGTCGAACAAGCAGCAGTCGTAACATTCGAGTCATCGGCTGCAGACGCAACGCCTGCGACTTTGACAGAGGCGAGCGAGCGTGTCGACGTCATGGAGACAATGTCTGCATCCGAGGCAGCGCCTGTGCCATTGAGCGAGAGCGACGCCACGATCGCGCTGCTTCCTACACTCGAGCCGCTGTCGCCAGATCTGCTCCGCGCCGTCTCGACTATGGCGATGCTCGTTTTCATCGGCTACCTCGCGCTCGACGTCGTTGTCATCACGCTGCGCATCTGTGGACGGCACGTCATGCAGTTCGTTGGCGCAATGTATCGGTCGTTGGCAGTGCGTGAGCCGCGCGAGAGCGCAGCAGTCACGCCTTCGTCGCTCCTTGCGACTGCAGACGACACTGTGAGCACTTGCGACGCGAGTAGCGACCATGAGCACGCGCATTCCTCGTTCGATACGAATGAGAGACGCGCGCAGGCGCTCGACAGAGTCGTGACGACAGCACTCGCACGCGCGGCGTTCACTCGTTGGCGCCTCGCATCGCGTCCTCCCAGTCAAGACAGCGCCGCAGATGTGCACGAGGTGCCGACACTGAACAGCCGAGCGCTGCGCCGTCGTGCGCACACATCTATTCGTCCGCCACTCCTGCGCACTGCGTCTGCCCCAGTGCTCCCAACTACAGCGACAGCGCCGAGCTTCACGTGCGCAGCGATGGCGCTCCTGTTTGCGCGCCACGGGACGTACGTCCATGCGGTGGACGCACCAGGAGCGAGTCGAAAGGGAGATAACCGAGCGCGTCTGCAGCGACCAGCATCGATGCAGCGAATGATGAGCGGAGGTGCCAGCAGCGAGTCGAGTGTGCTGGCGCAGCTCGAGGCGCACTGCGCAGCGCGCAGCATCCAGCAAACGTGGCGACAGCGGCGCAAGCGAGCGCACTCGGAGCTGTCGATTGACACGAGCGCTCAGTTTGAGATGCCTCGAGCGAGCGCAGCGTCAACGCCGCTGTTTGCGCTCTTGGTCAAAGACGAACGCAACAAGCGAGCGCCTGTAGCTCAGAGCGACACACCACGCCGCGCGTTGCTGTCGTTCCGAGGCTTGATGACACCAAGTGCGTCTGTGAACTTGCCGCCATGTAGCTAGACCAAGTATCAGCAGTGTGTGTAGCACATGTGTATGGATGAATGGAGGATCACCACCAGCGATTTGAGTTGACTGTGACTTGGTTCCGTCGCAGTGAGGAGCTGACGTCTACAACAGATTGACCAAGAGCGGCGCTCGTGTCCTTGCGTGGTGTCTTGGTACTTCAGTCAAGGCCATCGCTGATACTCTGGAAGCTTGCGTCGCGTCGTTTCACGCTCAAAGTTGTCGTCCTTCACAACCGAGACGCTCGACTGAAGGTCGACGTCAAAGCTCGCGCCAAGCGCTTCGACCTCCCCGATCTCTATCGCTCTCGAACGCGCGTCACTCGCTGCACCATGGCGCACAACCTCTCGCCAGAAGAGCTCGCAGAGTTCCGCGAGATCTTCAACCTCGTCGACCGTGTGTGTGATGCTCTACTGCCTCATGCGTGTGTGTGTCTGCTCGTTCTGATGCCTCTGTGCTGCTACGGTGCGTTCATCTTCGCTTGCGGTGCTGTGGCAGGACCGCGGTGGGTCGATCACGAAAGTCGAGCTCGGGGAGCTCATGGACACGCTCGGGATCGACACGTCGCCAGAAGAGATCGACTTGATGATCCACGAGATCGACCAGGACAGCAACGGCGAGATCGACTTTGACGAGTTCGTCGCGGTCATGTCGCGCAAAGTGAACGCCACGTACACGTCCGAGCAAGTGAAGAGTGCGTTCCGTGCGTTCGAAGGCAACGCGTCGGCGCCAGGCTTCATCAAAGCCGACAAGCTCCTCATTGCGCTCACGACGTACGGCGCCGACAAGATCTCGCCCGAGCAAGCGCAAGAGCTCATCAGTCAGGTATGACGATGCAGTGTCGTCCTTGCTCTCTCAACCAGGCAACGCGTACTGACGGATCTGCTGTCAATGGCGACGCAGCTCGAGCCTGATCAGCACGGGAACATCAACTACATCGAGTACGTCAACATGATGATGTCGGAATGAAGAGAAGCGCGGCAACAGTGGGTCTCTATCGATCTGTCGATCCGTGCGTGTCAGATTCGCGGTGGCTGAGTGCGCGACCGAGCTCTTTCGTTCAGGACTCGCCACTCGCGTGGCCATTCACTGCGCTGCTCGTGCACTCTACTGCTGCTGCTGCTCGAATCGTCTCTGGCTCGGCTTCAGCTTCAGCTTCCGCAGCGACACTGTCGTCCTCTTCGGTCGTCGCGTGAGCGTCGTCGACATCGTTAGCGTGGTGGATGTACACGACGGTGCACGTGATGTCGTCGTGGAAGCGCCGGCGCGCTGGACCTGGTGGGAGCGCCATCACTTCGTGGAGCATGAGTCCGTCGCGGTGGGCAATCTTCTCGAGCGCTGAGTGGATGAGCGCAGCGCTCACGCTCGAGAAGAACAGCGACTGCGCAGGGTCTTCCGTCCATCAGTCCATTCGAAAGCGCACAGACGCTCAGTCAATATCCACACATCATCGCATACGACAGAGTCCACAATGAGAGAGCGCGACACACACGAGACGCACCAAACGTCTCGACAATGTGCACAGCTTCGTTTGGCGTGAGCACTTCCCAGAGCCCGTCGCTGCCGAGGATCACGAACCGCTCGCTCCCGTCAAGCGCATGCGCCGACACGCTCGGCTCGACTGTGATGTACGGGAGCTTGCTCTAGCGTCCGCGCCGTTCATAGTAGCAGTAGCAGCAACCATCCTCTGTTCAGTCAGCACTGCGTGCGCGTATTCCGTACAAGCAACAGAAGAAAGCGAGCGAGACGCACCTTGAACGGCGCAGCGCTGAGCTCTTCGCACTTCAAGTAGAAGTCGCCGAACGCGCGCGTGACTGCGAGGCTCCCGGCCACGCGCTTGACGCCAAAGCCGCCGACGCCGCTCGCTTGGTCGTCTTTGCTCAAGCGAATCGCGTTGCGGTCGCGCGATCGCTCGAGCACGCGCTTCACTTCGTCGGCGCTGCTGCAGCTGTGGTCCACTGAGAGCTGCGCTGCAACGCACGTCGTCGACCCAGCGCGCCGCTTGCCCATGACAACTGCGCAGTCGCCGACGTTTGCAACAAAGAGCACAGTGTTCACAAAGAGCGCGACGGCAGCGCACGCGCCGCTGTTGCAGAAGCCTTTCGAGAGGTGCGTCTCGGCCGGGAGCGCAAGCAGCGAGCGCTTGAGCGCGTTGTCGCACTCAATGAATGCGAGCGTCAGGTGCTCTGTCACCTGCGCCATCGATCCAAAAAGTGTCAGTCGGTGCGAGTGGAAGGCGCCTCCTGCTACTGCAGATCTACTTGGTCCACGCACTTGCTCAATCGAGTGCGCGTCGTCAGCTGCGATTGTCGATAGGATCTGCTGACACAGCGTCTTGCGAAGGTGTCTGAACAGACAGAGCGACTGTGAGTGTCATCATCCCAGCCATACTCGCATGGCCAGGCACTGATACAGGACGTACTCGACTGCGAGCGACCCTCCGTGGCCGTCAAAGACAGCGTGGATCCGGACCCCTGCAAGCAGTCGCAGATGGAGAGACGTGAGTCGACGTGGCTCTCTATCTCTTGAGGCTCCAGGCACTCGCACCGTCGTCGCCTGCGATGTTGACACTCCGGTCTTCGCTCGGGTTGTTCCCCTGGTACAGTCCGCCACGAGTCTGTCAGTCGTCGCGTTGGTCACAGAGGTCGCTGTCAAAGTGGATCTGCTCGCACCTGGTACTGCGCAGTGACGTGCGTAATGTACGGCACAGCCTCGTCGCTTGTGTCTCGGTCAGTTGAGCTGTCGACGCTCCGGCGCCGCTTGCGAGGCGTCGAGGCAATGCGATGGCGAGCCGGCGCGTGGCACGCGCATGTCGCGTTCACAGCAACAGTGTCGCCAACAGGCACGATGCTCCGCGTGCCGCTCGAGTCGATCGTGCGAGCGACTGTCGACCCGAGCGGAGGTGTCCACGCGCAGTGCACGAGCACTTGCGCGCGCTTGAGCTCCTGAACGAGTGCTGCGTCTGTTGCAACAACGACGCTCACACCTACGACGTCGGCGCCGAGGCGAGCGATCGCGTCGCGGACTGCGAGGACCGTGTCATGGCGGTCGATCCAGTCGAACACTGTCGACATGCTCGTGTGAGTCACTCGAGCAGCGGATGAAGCACTGCTGTGAGGTCCAAGAAGCTCTGTACGTACATAAGAGCACTTTCTGCGCCGCTTCAATCGTCTGACGCTTGAGCTCGACGCGCAAGGCGCCAGCATCGACGCACACGACGCGATGGCAGACAAAGTCTGGACTCGGATGCGGCACGAGCGTCGCGGCTGGCACTGGCTGCGTCGCGGCCTTGCGCGTCCGCTTGGCTGTTGCACGTCCGCGCTTTTGCTGCTTCTTCACAGGCGACGGAGCGACTGTCACTGGTTCGACACGCTGCGGCAGTGACAGAACAGTCGCTTCGCTCAGCGCTGCGCCAGTGCAAGCACACACGCAGTCAGCTACTTTGCATCAGGCTTGCGTCTGCCAACAAGCGCAGTGTACACGCACCGACGCGCTGAGAGCTCGCAATCGCGCCTGCGATTGCAGCAGTGAAGTGGTGCACGTCCATGTCGTGAAGCCGCGCTGTCTGCTGCTGCTCGTGCACTGCGACGACGACGTCGACCTGCTGTTGCGCAAACGGGAGCCACATGTCCGCAACGAGCTCCTGCAGCAAGGACGCATCACTGAGCACACCGCTGAGGTCCACTGGCGTGTGCGTCGCCCGACTCGTGCCGATACAGCGCTGCATGAGCTCGATGCGCTGCCTGAACGCGCGCATATTCGTCTGCTGCTGCCGACTGTCTCGACGACTTTGACAGCAAACGCGCCAAAATAACTTTTCACATGGATTATTATATATCGAATATTATTTCGAGAAAACTTGGACGATTTCTGCAAGCTGTCATCAAACCAGGAAAGCGCACGGCACACGGC
Organism: Pythium guiyangense; assembly: GCA_003730235.1. Taxonomy (NCBI): domain Eukaryota; phylum Oomycota; class Peronosporomycetes; order Pythiales; family Pythiaceae; genus Pythium; species Pythium guiyangense. The sequence goes on from QXDM01000030.1 coordinate 1,117,266, forward strand.
AGTCAGTCGCGGTATCGATATGCCATCATGTGCAGCGTCGAAACAACGACGTGTTGATGCAACCTCCAGGCCGTTTACGAGCAAAGATACAGTTCTACTCGTCTAACATGGTGTCAAAATACGTATGCTCATGCATATGCTCTATTTCTTTGCAAATATGAAACGCACACCGTCAAAGGGCTATAGGTGTTTCGTGACGTCAAAAACAGCTCCTGTAAGCGCATTGCGAAATGACTACGACTTCATTTTTGTTGTAGATGCGGTTCGCGATCTCTTGGTTCGTCATACTCGGGCGGTGCTATATCACGAGCACTGTACGAACGTCCTCAAATGAAGCCAGCGGGTTCGTGCGCGTGTACGTTCTCATCCAGCACCGCGCTGGTGAGGTGCAAAGACATCTCAGAGATCTTGACTTGGTCACTTCTTCGCTGCCCAGCAAGCACTTGACCGTGGTGGACTTGGTCCGCAAGCTCGTCCCACCAATCACACGCCCCTGAGTCATATGCTCCTTGCGCGTTAGAGCCATCGAGCATCTTGATCTTGATGCTCTTTGTGTCAACTCGTGAGCCGACCTGCTTCATATCGCTTCCAGTGCGCCATTCGACCGAGGCGGGAGGCTCCTCGTCGGGTTGGTTGTCGTCCTCCGGCGTCCCGACGGTGTGGATCGCGGCGCTTTCGTCGCCACGCGCCTCGGCGAGGCTAGAGTTGGCATAATGGTACAAGCAGATGTGTACTGCTCCGTTTATCGAGTGCCTGATCAATGCTCTTATTCGGCACGTAAGCGCACTCGCGCGAGGTGAGACGCGTTTATACGCGCTCGGCCACTTGACACAGATCCACACTACTGTGCTCCAACTCGGCGTCGCGCGAAGTGTTGCCGAGCACTGTCAGGCGCTTCTGGTACCACACACGCGCCGTTCTATCGCCAGGCATACAAGTCGCTGGTGAAGAAGTCGAGTGTGAAAACAGAAAGATTTTAGTAGAGATAGAGGACCGTTGTCGCAAGCGTTTAGAGCGGTTTGACTAGAGAGAGCGCATGTGATTTAGTACTTACTCGTGTGGGCAATCAATACGTTATACCCTTGTGAGTTTGTTCACTTGCTGCATATGGGCCAGGTCAGGTATTATGTCAGCCCTTGTATACGTATTTTGAAATATCGGTGCGTTAGACAACTCGGTAGGTTTGCAGCAACAGGCCATCCATATACAAGGGCACTCAAATTGCACTAACAGGCGCTGCTGGGGCCACACACGCATCATCCAATGTTTGTGTTTGCTTGTGTATAATATATATAATTGTGTTTTGTGCTTCGTGTGTTGAGTGTGGTGTTTTGTGTTTGTTTGTTTGAGTTGACTTTGGGGGCAGGTTTGTTGTGTTGATAGAGCAGTTTTGCACGACAGCTTGGCCGAGTGGTTAAGGCGATGGACTTGAAATCCATTGGGGCAACCCTCGTGGGTTCAAATCCCACAGCTGTCGTTTTCCTCCGAAGCACACCGCCGACACTACCATCACACCACACCACACCATCCTTCCATCGCTCTTTCCGCCATGCATGCATGCCTGTATGTGTATGTGTATGTGTATGTGTATGTGTATGTGTATGTGTATGTGTGTGCGTGTCTCAGTTTTTGACTTTGACTTTCTCTGTCTCTCTGTCTCTGTGTGTGATTCTCTCTCTCTCTCTCTCTCTCTCTCTCTTTGTGTGCTCGTTTCGTTTTGTTTTGGTTGAAAACCAAGTGCAAGTCCGAGTCTTTCGGCACGGGATCCTCGCGTTTGACTATGCAAGTGCGCATATGAATGTGTTTGTGTTTGTGTTTGTGCGTGAGTGTGTATGTCCGTGTGGTTGGTTTGTTTGATAGGTGCGTGTAGTGTAAGTACGTAAGTATGTGTATGTGTGTGTGTGTATGTGTGTGTGTGTGTGTGTATGTGTTGTGTGTTGTGTGTGTGTGTTGTGCGTGTACGCGATAATCGTTTGAGTTGCTTGGCGGCCAAGACCATATCATGCTGATGCTTGTGTTTGTTTGTTTGTTGTTGGTATAACGTTGAATGTGGTCGTATTTGGTATGGGAGTCGGCGGTTTCGGCACGTCATGCACGAATGTATGATATTCGATGTACACACAATAGACAATAGTGCTGCGGTGCGTGAAAGTGGGTTTTAATCCACAGCACCGAAAGTAGGATGGATGTCTGGCCGGTCGTCGTTTGTGTCGACATACAAGCATACATGCATGCATGTGTCACCTCATGCGTGTGATATGTGATGTTTGATGTTTGATGTTTGATGTTTGGTGTTTGATGTTTGATGTGGGTGGTGCGTAGTGTGTGGTGTGTGGTTGTGTTATGGTTCACACTTGTTGATATGTGGCGCAGTGGCGATTGTATGGTTGTGTGTATATGTATGCGATACGTTTGCGTGTGTGTGTTTTGTGCCTGAGTTTGTGTGTTGATTTGTGTGTGTGTTTTGTGTTTTGTGTTTTGTGTGTTTGTGTGTTTGTGTGTTGTGTGTGGTGTTTTGTGTTTGTTTGTTTGAGTTGACTTTGGGGGCAGGTTTGTTGTGTTGATAGAGCAGTTTTGCACGACAGCTTGGCCGAGTGGTTAAGGCGATGGACTTGAAATCCATTGGGGCAACCCTCGTGGGTTCAAATCCCACAGCTGTCGTTTTCCTCCGAAGCACACCGCCGACACTACCATCACACCACACCACACCATCCTTCCATCGCTCTTTCCGCCATGCATGCATGCCTGTATGTGTATGTGTATGTGTATGTGTATGTGTATGTGTATGTGTGTGCGTGTCTCAGTTTTTGACTTTGACTTTCTCTGTCTCTCTGTCTCTGTGTGTGATTCTCTCTCTCTCTCTCTCTCTCTCTCTCTTTGTGTGCTCGTTTCGTTTTGTTTTGGTTGAAAACCAAGTGCAAGTCCGAGTCTTTCGGCACGGGATCCTCGCGTTTGACTATGCAAGTGCGCATATGAATGTGTTTGTGTTTGTGTTTGTGCGTGAGTGTGTATGTCCGTGTGGTTGGTTTGTTTGATAGGTGCGTGTAGTGTAAGTACGTAAGTATGTGTATGTGTGTGTGTGTATGTGTGTGTGTGTGTGTGTATGTGTTGTGTGTTGTGTGTGTGTGTTGTGCGTGTACGCGATAATCGTTTGAGTTGCTTGGCGGCCAAGACCATATCATGCTGATGCTTGTGTTTGTTTGTTTGTTGTTGGTATAACGTTGAATGTGGTCGTATTTGGTATGGGAGTCGGCGGTTTCGGCACGTCATGCACGAATGTATGATATTCGATGTACACACAATAGACAATAGTGCTGCGGTGCGTGAAAGTGGGTTTTAATCCACAGCACCGAAAGTAGGATGGATGTCTGGCCGGTCGTCGTTTGTGTCGACATACAAGCATACATGCATGCATGTGTCACCTCATGCGTGTGATATGTGATGTTTGATGTTTGATGTTTGATGTTTGATGTTTGATGTTTGATGTGGGTGGTGCGTAGTGTGTGGTGTGTGGTTGTGTTATGGTTCACACTTGTTGATATGTGGCGCAGTGGCGATTGTATGGTTGTGTGTATATGTATGCGATACGTTTGCGTGTGTGTGTTTTGTGCCTGAGTTTGTGTGTTGATTTGTGTGTGTGTTTTGTGTTTTGTGTTTTGTGTGTGTTTGTGTGTTTGTGTGTTGTGTGTGGTGTTTTGTGTTTGTTTGTTTGAGTTGACTTTGGGGGCAGGTTTGTTGTGTTGATAGAGCAGTTTTGCACGACAGCTTGGCCGAGTGGTTAAGGCGATGGACTTGAAATCCATTGGGGCAACCCTCGTGGGTTCAAATCCCACAGCTGTCGTTTTCCTCCGAAGCACACCGCCGACACTACCATCACACCACACCACACCATCCTTCCATCGCTCTTTCCGCCATGCATGCATGCCTGTATGTGTATGTGTATGTGTATGTGTATGTGTATGTGTATGTGTATGTGTGTGCGTGTCTCAGTTTTTGACTTTGACTTTCTCTGTCTCTCTGTCTCTGTGTGTGATTCTCTCTCTCTCTCTCTCTCTCTCTCTCTTTGTGTGCTCGTTTCGTTTTGTTTTGGTTGAAAACCAAGTGCAAGTCCGAGTCTTTCGGCACGGGATCCTCGCGTTTGACTATGCAAGTGCGCATATGAATGTGTTTGTGTTTGTGTTTGTGCGTGAGTGTGTATGTCCGTGTGGTTGGTTTGTTTGATAGGTGCGTGTAGTGTAAGTACGTAAGTATGTGTATGTGTGTGTGTGTATGTGTGTGTGTGTGTGTGTGTGTGTGTGTGTGTGTTGTGCGTGTACGCGATAATCGTTTGAGTTGCTTGGCGGCCAAGACCATATCATGCTGATGCTTGTGTTTGTTTGTTTGTTGTTGGTATAACGTTGAATGTGGTCGTATTTGGTATGGGAGTCGGCGGTTTCGGCACGTCATGCACGAATGTATGATATTCGATGTACACACAATAGACAATAGTGCTGCGGTGCGTGAAAGTGGGTTTTAATCCACAGCACCGAAAGTAGGATGGATGTCTGGCCGGTCGTCGTTTGTGTCGACATACAAGCATACATGCATGCATGTGTCACCTCATGCGTGTGATATGTGATGTTTGATGTTTGATGTTTGATGTTTGATGTTTGATGTTTGATGTGGGTGGTGCGTAGTGTGTGGTGTGTGGTTGTGTTATGGTTCACACTTGTTGATATGTGGCGCAGTGGCGATTGTATGGTTGTGTGTATATGTATGCGATACGTTTGCGTGTGTGTGTTTTGTGCCTGAGTTTGTGTGTTGATTTGTGTGTGTGTTTTGTGTTTTGTGTTTTGTGTGTTTGTGTGTTTGTGTGTTGTGTGTGGTGTTTTGTGTTTGTTTGTTTGAGTTGACTTTGGGGGCAGGTTTGTTGTGTTGATAGAGCAGTTTTGCACGACAGCTTGGCCGAGTGGTTAAGGCGATGGACTTGAAATCCATTGGGGCAACCCTCGTGGGTTCAAATCCCACAGCTGTCGTTTTCCTCCGAAGCACACCGCCGACACTACCATCACACCACACCACACCATCCTTCCATCGCTCTTTCCGCCATGCATGCATGCCTGTATGTGTATGTGTATGTGTATGTGTATGTGTATGTGTATGTGTATGTGTGTGCGTGTCTCAGTTTTTGACTTTGACTTTCTCTGTCTCTCTGTCTCTGTGTGTGATTCTCTCTCTCTCTCTCTCTCTCTCTCTCTCTTTGTGTGCTCGTTTCGTTTTGTTTTGGTTGAAAACCAAGTGCAAGTCCGAGTCTTTCAGGCACGGGATCCTCGCGTCTGACTATGCAAGTGCGCATATGAATGTGTTTGTGTTTGTGTTGTGTTGTGCGTGAGTGTGTATGTCCGTGTGGTTGGTTTGTTTGATAGGTGCGTGTAGTGTAAGTACGTAAGTATGTGTATGTGTGTGTGTGTATGTGTGTGTGTGTGTGTTGTGTGTGTGTGTTGTGTGTGTGTGTTGTGCGTGTACGCGATAATCGTTTGAGTTGCTTGGCGGCCAAGACCATATCATGCTGATGCTTGTGTTTGTTTGTTTGTTGTTGGTATAACGTTGAATGTGGTCGTATTTGGTATGGGAGTCGGCGGTTTCGGCACGTCATGCACGAATGTATGATATTCGATGTACACACAATAGACAATAGTGCTGCGGTGCGTGAAAGTGGGTTTTAATCCACAGCACCGAAAGTAGGATGGATGTCTGGCCGGTCGTCGTTTGTGTCGACATACAAGCATACATGCATGCATGTGTCACCTCATG